>LUGF01002500.1:880626-901493 GCA_001625245.1 Calycopis cecrops
AGCTCTCGCGCGACACAAGTCATTAATCATTATTATAAGGTAGTTGGACATGTAGATTTGAGCTGAGTGGAGGTAATAAGGTTAATATAAATTTATTAAATAATAATCTTATTATATGTATCGACAATATTCTTTTAATCTTAGGAATATTATGAATGCACAAGTTTGTATGTTTTTAATTATTTCATGCAAAGACTACTGTAGTAGTAAGCTAGTTTTAGTAAGAGGTGCATGCTTGCATGCAGCCGAATTGGGAGAGTGCGACGTAAAGTGACAGCTTTACTGTCGTGTTTCGTGCGGTGTGTAAGTAGCCGGTGGCTCATGAAGGTGGGAGGAGAAAAGAGGGCAGCGCCATCTGTATAGCCGCATGTGGATGTCTATAGGGGTCGGTAGTCATGAAAATGGCTCCGATTTCTCGTTTGCCCCCTATACTATAAAAAAGGCTGCTAAATAGATTTGAGTAAAAATTGGAACAGAGTTAGAATACAATCTGGAATAAGTACACATAAGTATATTAATATTATTTTCAACTAACACGAGGTTTCATCCGCTTTAAACATATTAAAAAGAAAAATTATAAATTAACATAAAACAGATAATAAGAATAACAATAAATATATTATTTGAAATCTGTTATTTGTTATTATTTTCATACCTGTATAACATAAATTGTTATTTATGTCTGGTCTGAAAAATATCATCCAAATCTGTTGAATATTTTTAGCGTGACAAAATGTATACAAAGAGTAAAGAATATAATATTTCTTATATTATTTCCCTATCATCGACTTTTTTCTTTTAATAACCTTCATACAATGTAGTTGATATCGTCACTTCCTGATAGAAATTCATATAAATAATTTACTATTTCCAATTATTTCTCCTTTTAACTAACAATAAATTGCTAAGAGCACCAACCTCGAACTATTCTCATCCAAAATGGTCCAGCCGCGCTTCGGGGATAGTGGATCGCAAATTCGCAATCGATACTTTTTTATCTAGGCTGATATAATTTTGGCATTTTATAAACGTTTCATACTTTTACAACTTATAAAAATTAATGTAAAATCTTTTGTAAATAACCAGGCCACTAGATAATAACATTTATATTTTGTGACAAACCTCATATTATCATCACTGACGTCAGTGGCAGATTTAGCAAAATGCGTATATCACAGTAACTGTTAATCTATCATTTAATGCCGTTTTCGATAGTTTTTAACGATTACATTTTAAAAGGATGATGACTTCACGGTTACCATATTTGAATTTGGCTAGATCTTATGACGGATTCCGAGAAAAAGAAGATAAATTCACATTATGTACAAGTTAAAATGTTAGGTACATTTTAGGTACTTTCTTAGGTACACGTAGGTACTTTCTTGGCGGAAATTACAAATGAAGCATATGCGACGTGCCAACTGCAAACGATATTATCTTAAGCATATGTCCATAACTTGAACGAGTATAACGTGCTATTGAGAGACATGTTCTCGGAGTCATAACTCAGAACCGGTCTCTCGAGAGGTCAGGCAAAGCAATGGTTCTTATATCATCGGCACTTCTCAAACCTTGAACTTGGTAATGGCGTGCTGAGGGAAATGTGTGGAAACCTGCACGGGTCAGACTTTGCCTTCCAAATACATGGTAGGCTGTGATCTGCGATCAACTTGTTTGGTGCAACACCTAGTGCCCTTGGGCACTGGAAAAACCCTATCGCTAAAATATTGCTCAGTTATAGTTTTGTACTAAAAATCAGAAGTGTACCAAAATCCGAATTTGCAACTTTTCCAATTTAAAATGATGTAAAAATTAAGTTTTTTGCATTATATGTAAACCAAAAAATTAATTATTAAATAAATCAATTACTTTTAAAAGATTTGTTAAGGCTGAAGAAGGCTGCCTAAGAATATCGTTTACGTTTGATACCTATCTACGAGCCCTTGAGGCCTCTAGAGTCTAGATAGTGCAATACCGACTAAACCCCCGCAGGAGCTTTTAGCCGCTATAATTGGTCCCGGATTTACAAGCAACAGGATCCCTCCAGCGACAGGCTGGCTTCGGGGACAAGGCCAGACTTCTCCTCCTACCCGACTGCTCCTAGAGTTAATCGACTCGAATCCAATCTCTGCAGACTCGCAAAGTATAGTTTCTTTACTGATGATGCAAGTGCAGTTGTGTAATTTGATGATGGGCGGCTGTCGACGCCCATGGACACGTCATCCGAGACATGCGTTAGATTCCATAAATTCATCAAATTTAATCTATTTTAAGAATTTAAATAAAATAATATTTTTTTTAACTTGAGTATTCAAACGTTTTTAGGATATGTACTAAGCAGCCTGGGCGGTAAAATTGGGCACAGGTTAAGATAAAGTTTGGATCGTAATAATCTATTTATCAGTAACAAAGTTCATTCAATTTCGTTCTGTCATTTATCGGGATCGACTATTGAGTAACAATCATCAAAATAACAAATTTCTATATATTAAATAAGTACATGAGTAGAAAATACGACAGATCCGCTGCATAAAAGTAAGTTTTTGCACAGGCGATGCCGGTCGGCCACAGCTAGTATAGAACATAAGTAGTAAGAGGTAGTTCTTCCTCTTGCAGCTAAATTGGGCCGGCACGACCGGGGAGCTACCTCTCGCTTAACCGTATCGACGTCAAGTAATAGCTGTGCTATGGGATTTCGTGTGTACCTATAGATCCCGTGGCCTATGGAGAAGGGAGAAAATGCTCCGACCGCTTCTTTGACCCATACTATTAAAAAGTAATCGTACCTATTCATCAATGATGAACTCGTTTTCATTCCGCGTGCCACTACTTCATAACCTCGATTCCTATGTCGGTCACACGGCGACGGGCGCTCTTGTGGGAGAGCAAGTCGATAAGTGACTAATGGCACACGTCACGCGTCTCGCCTCACTTATCACAAGCACCGCAGAAGCTGAAGACGTCTCTTTCAATGAAATCAAGTAGATCCGACCTGATACTCATCCAAAAGTCATCGACTACGGTACAGAGATCAAATATTTAACTAGCTGTGCCCTGCTGTTCCATCCGCGTTTAATTTGAAAGATTTCGTTGACTATTTCATCAATAATCACCTATAAATTTCCTCCCTCTATTTCGCCCCCTAGCCGTTAAATTTCTAAAAACTCTTAGCGCCTACTAACACCATGAAAGCCTATACGAAATTTTAAGTTTCTAGGTTCTTCTAAGTTACGATAGCTTCGGCTGTGCGTTGATATAATAAGTCAGTCAATTTTGTCCATAATCTTAGATTAAAAATAGCTAGTTGTTTGTTGTACTTGTATTCTACCAAGCTTAACACACGGCAGCCAAACGTGGACATATACAAACAAAATTAGAACCTGTCAGCATTCAGTGGAACGAATCATAGGAAAACTGAAGCTCAGAAAAATACAAAAAACCGAAATTGAAGAGATAAGGCCACAAACCAAGTTAACAGATGCTCTGACACACGCTCTAAGGCTTAAATGGAAGTGGGCAGGACATATTATTACAAGATACAAAGAAGGCTAAAAAAGGGCTATAGAGACAAAGAAATGGGCAGGACCATCGGCAAAAGAAAAATAGGAAGAACAAGAAAACGATGAACTGATGACATCATAGAAACAGCTGGAAAGAACTGGATGACGAATGCACAGGATAGAAATGGCTTGAATTGGAGGAGGCTTTTCCTCTAAAGGGATCCATTTATAAGAAACACCTCAACTAACAATAATAAAACCAATCATTACAACTATGACATATTATATCAAGGACGTTAAAAAACGTCCTTCTAGCAAATTCTTTTTTACGCACGTAAGTACTTTGATTGTAACTCAAAAGCGTTACCTCCTTAAACTGATGTCGAAATTTTAATTTCATTTTTATAATTCATATTTATAACTAATTTCAAAAATACATGACATGCCCTAATAAGTCGACATTATTATTTTATTGTACACGATTTTCATTTTTTTTATTGCCAATTGAAAAACGATTTCGATGTTTGTAAAAGGATTTGTAACAAATCGATATTTCAGAACTATCTATTTTTAAGGAGATAGAAATTTCTAATTTGAAATACTTATCCGATCATGATTTTTTTTTCTTCTTTCTCTAACAAGACGCTGTTTTTATGGTCATATAAATTTTATTTTTGACGCCCAAAGAAATTAACACAGGTACTTACTAATAATACTAAGAGTATTATTTACATTAAATTTGCTCATCTATTAATATTTAATTAACTTAGTTGGCGTTTTTCTAAGGTATTACGTGTTTTTGTACATTTACGATGTACCGATGACATCATGAATATAAATACGTGCCTTGGGGGAATCTCGTTTGACCTTACGAATTAGTCGATAATCTGTTTATTCAATAATACAGGCTGCGCGGCGTCGACTTTTCCAAAGGGCAAGGCAATATTGGATTTAAAACTTAGGGAAATGTTTATAAATATAGAAACTTAGAAATATCTTACAAAGTCCTATCGCCTAGTTCTCTTATTTCTGATTCACTTCTCCAAAGTAGCAAAGTATGTCATCTAAGTTCTTTTCTTTGTAAAAGAATTTAGAGGACATGCATGTTTATTTCAAACTAAGGTGGAAATGAAACACCCCAATTTATTTGTGTCACCTGAAGAAAATCTCTTTACTTGCCTTGGTCTACTTGGAAGTTGCTTAATCGACTTCGAATACAAGTAGGCCTATGCAAACAAAATAGGAGTCGTAGGGGCCTAAACCCATCCTCGGGGGAGCAATGCGAATGTGGGGATTCGACCCAGTCTATGGAGCATTTACTCCAGAGCCCGCTGTGCCCAAAGACTTGCACATTGGACGATCTTCTCACTGCCAATGATGCTGTTACAGCTGTGGAACTGTACCGGTCGTGTACAATTTGATCGTCTGAACAACTAAGAACTGACTCGAATAGAAGAATGGCAAATTAAAATCAATTTGAATGTTATGGTGAATGTATATAAGGTACAACCCAAATGAAACCGGTATAGGAGCCTCTGGCAAGTTGAGTGCAGACGTACTTGAGCTGTACAGTAAATATCAGTCATCAGAAAGGCTTGAGTATGAATCACACTGATCCGGTTTGCCAACGCGCCGTGTAAGGTTTTTATGCGGAAAATGTGAGGACTGAATAAGATATTAGCTTGGGAACTCGAACGGACCGTTTTTAGTTTGGAGATCATATAATAAAACGTTATATAGAAGAAGGCTAAGAAGGAGGATTCCACTGCAAATTTAATAATACTACAGGAAGCAAGAAATAAATGGTGCAAAACTATGTAAATATTTAGTAAAAGAAACAACCTGCATAGCACCGAGGAGATAACCTACCTCTCGCATGCACGATCAAAGTAGTCGTCGTCAAAGTAACAAGTTTGTGAGTTCCCGGGAAATAGCGTCGGTAGTCAATAAAAGGCTCCGATTGCCCGTTTGACCCGACATACTGTAAAAAAAATTTGTAATTTAGTACGCCAGAATAACTAGATCATTAAAGTAAAGAACGCCAATATAGCTGACTGTATGTAGGTATAAAAAGTTTGAAGTTGGAGTAAAGGAATTGCACGGTATATCTACAAATGTAGACCGAAAAGGTATTTGATTAATGGTTAATTCCGTAGTAGACTGCCTCGTGGTCTAGTGGTAAGCGTGTTCAACCACAGACGTCCCATCGGAATATGAGAATGAGGGAATAGAGAGTGCACTTGTGTTTGCGCCCACACTTGTGCACTATAATATGTCCTGCGCAGATGGCACGTCTATATAGACGACCGCCGTACCCGAAATCGGCTAGGACGACATTATTATAATTCCGTAGTACGTAGAGTACCTTCTTAGGATAAAACCTGCGAGAAGTATACTAAGGGATATACTTACAAATTTGTAGGATGGGAAATGGTAAAAGACTTGCATCTTCTTGTAGAATGTAAGCGGTATCATTATCTAACATTAGCTATCTTAAATCTTTAAACATTCTAAAATACTTAAACGTGAAGCAATCACAAATTATTCTTCGGAAATCATCACGGCTATCATCATTCCATAAAAAGTTCTCTTCATTATGTATAAGTAGTATATTTCCAAATAAACCGAATCTTATAGACTCGTTACAGCGCGGACTCGGTAAAGTGCGCCGCAAGGTCGTGGCCTCAATCTGTCGCACTCTCACTTCTGATTTGCCAAAGTTACTTGTAGTAATTATGACTTGTTTCTTTAATTGTGTGCTCTATAAAGAGAATAAGTACTATGTCTATGAATCACAGTAAAGTTTAGAAGTTTTTTACAGCAAGGTTTAAGACGCCAGGGCGTTTTTGCAACGAGGGTGCATGCAGTGCCATTTAGCGGGTTACAAAAATATGAACTTTTGTAAATTATCGTAACCCAAAAATAGGCTTATTTATGTCCGTTTCCGTGACGCGTCTCCTTTAGTATTTACGTGAATACCCATCCGGAAAATACCCTAAGTAATGTCTAATTATAAGTCTTGATTCTCACCCCTAAATGGTACAAATACAACAAAAGATATTATAAAAACAGCACTGGTTAACGGATGAACATTTTTCTTTTCTATGTGACAGCTAGAAATTTACCTTTGAGCTCTCAGGTTTCATCAACAGACAACGAAAAGTTTCCTCTTACTCGAAGTGATCTCTCAGGTAAGCAACTCATTTCATTTGGATGGTCCTTAACCTTCCACGCCAACTCCTTGGTACTTGGTAACTATTCATTTTCTTATGTGTAGTAGTATAGAATATAATACGTTTATGATTATGAGGGATGGGACATGTACATTGTACACTGTTACACATCCATTAACATTTTAAGTAGGTACTTAATTTAACTTACATTCGGTACAGTACCTATTAATCTAACCCGTACAAGTAAAGCTCAAGTGGTGTTCCTGTACTTTTAGTTAGTTTGCGTCTATCAAAACGTTCAAAACTTTTCTGTAGTATCCGACTCTGTACTCAAGCCACAAAGCAATTTATTTGCACCGAAACTCTCGTGTTCAAAAAATGTATGTTTAAATTAAATCGTAATTACAATCAAGTACGGTGCTCAAGGCTTTTTGTATTTATAAATTATAAAGATTAATCTAAAAAATATGCATAACATTTTGTATAAATTAAAATGTTATTTGATGTCGCGTTGAAAAAAAAAATATTAAAAAGTGTTTGCTTATAGCACATTGGTTCCCAAACAGTGGTCCGCAGAAACCAAAATATTGTCCGAATGATTCTAAATTTAACAGGCGATTGGTCGTTGGTTGCCGTGCAGTGAGTGAGACATTTTATTATACCTACGCTGTGGTCCCTGCTATCGAGTAAGATATAAAAGTGGCCAGGAAAAGGTTGGAAACCCCTGTTATAACAATTATACCTACTATTCTGTACCATTTATTGCTTTAAGCGCAGACTAAAGATCTATATCACCGTGCTTCAAGTACCCAGTGTTTAAATGACTCAGAATTGAAAGGAACATTTAAAACAAAGAGTTCGCTACGCGGTGTCCAATCAAATAGGATCTTTAAGATAACGGAATAAGTGTGAATGTCGATTGATAGTTATTGTTAACATTTGTAGTATACGCCTATCTCATACCCTTAAAACTCATGGTCAAGATTATCATTATAGAGGTAAAAAAAATTGTGGAAAGTGTTTTAAAGACTGTCGATGCGTAGCAACATGCATATGTTAATGGCGAATGTTGATGCGTTGTTCTCTTGTTAAGGCACGACGGGGAGGCACCTCTGCTAGAGGTACAGTGATAGCAATGATGTCCTGTCGTCTGTGAGTAACCAGGGGGCCAGTGGCCCATTGGAGGTGGAGGGAAGACAACGCACCGGCATGACAACAATGTTCATGAGCGTCGGTAGTCGTAAAATGGCTCAGTTTGCCCTCTTAGCCAATAAAAAAAATACTATCCGACTCTCAGGAATGGCCTTTCAATGCACACCACCTCCGGTATGATGTGCCAGCCTGACTTGAGTGCGATTTAGCAATGACACACGCGTTTAAGCTATTATACGACAGCAACAGTTTCCTTTATCATATATGTATTATCAAACATTTCCTGAAAACAAATACTATTTGATTACATAGTCTACTGTTGACTTTTTACTGTTGACGTTTTACCGATATTACCGTGTTTACGACTTCACTACTGTTGTTGCCTGCTGTGGAAATTTCTACGCTATCACCATGAGAGCGGTTTTTTCAATTTTGGTAGAGATCTCGTTTACACGGTACCGGTGTAAAGTGACAGCGTTTCGTGCGGTGTGTCAGTATCCGGTGACCCATGGAGGAAGCGGAGTAAGGAGGGCAATACAGCTATACGTATAACGTCTATGCGGATATCTATGGGCGTTATGAAAATGGCTCCCATTGCTTGTTTGTACTGTACTATAAAAAAAGGTTCAACTGCGTCCAACAACTGTTTCTAAAGCAGCGAATATCAACGTTCTATCGTCTCCATTTTGGAGAATCACGAATGCTTAAAATAGACGGGTGTGTCGAATCGAACGTCGCAAGAAGTGGTGACCGACGGGCGTCGCCAATCGATGACCCCAAGGCTGAGGAAACACTCTGCTGCCGCGAAGGTCTCAGGGAGTCGGTGAATGTACTTGCGATTTACTGTGTCGTAAATCACATTTACATGCTAATTAATTTGTTAAGACGTAACTTTTCAGGACACAACTCTAATTAATTTGTTAAGACGTAACTTTTTAGGACACAACCCTAATTAATTTGTTAAGGCGTAGCTTTTTAGGACACCACCCTAATTAATTTGTTAAGACGTAGCTTTTTAGGACACAATCCTAATTTATTTGTTAAGACGTAACTTTTTAGGACACAAGCCTAATTAATTTGTTAAGACGTAGCTTTTTAGGACACAACCCTAAATCCTAATTAATATGTTAAGAAATAACTTTCCTTAGGACACAACCCTATTTAATTTGTTAAGACGTAACTTATGACAGTCGAATAAAAGTTGTTTGCCATGAATGCATTTATAGTGCAATTTTAATTGGAGTGTAGGTATTGTGACTTCATCATGGATATTTGTTATAATTTCATTTAATTAATCAATTTTATTTGTTTTTTTTATTCATGTTTGATTCAATAAACAGTGGAATTTGTTGATTTAAGGGAATAATAAAATATTTACGGTTATAGACAAACACGCCGGTGGACCTGACGCCATCTTCGGACAATGATCTTTCTAACTGATCATAATACTTCAGAACCCTGGCTTAAAATCGTGTTGTTAAGCAACTTCCCTAACGCTCCGATCACTCTGCTCTTCACACACTCTTTTTTATCTTATTTTATCTTTTACGACTATATATATGTATCTAAATTTAGAGCCTACTGATATATCAGGTTAACATTTCATCATTAGAATGCATATGCACTTATTTATAATTAATTAAATTTTTTCTTCTATTAATTGTCTATTAACCAGCTGTTTATTCTAACCGTACTGTCCTCAAAAAGGCCTTTAAAAAGGCCTTTTACTTCACAATTAGATTCGGTAGACATGTTTCAATCAATACACAAAATATAAGTGTTTCGTTCTCTGTCCTACATTTGAAATGCATTATATGTAAGCAGCACAAACTACAAAAAGTGCACTTTAGATAACATATGTCGGAAACAGCTGGCCGAACGGCCGCCGCATCTGCTAGTGCACTATGGGGCTTACTTTTTTAAAACTGAACTAAATGTGCATTACAGCTTAATCAATTTGCCACTGCATTTAACTGTTCACCTTGTTTAGTAATTTGCAGATTATATTTTAGTTTTTGGTACAAGTATATAATATGTAAATTTGTTTATAATATATAAAATATATTATATTATTTAAATAGTAATTATAATTAAAATGTCACTGCCTACTTCATCATTTTTTTACACGTTTCTGTTTCTAAAATTGTGATATGGCATAATATATTATGTAAGTATATTCATATAGACTACGAATCGGTATTACGAATATGTCCATATTATGTTCATTTATTAACTACATTAAATAATAATATTATCAAATTAGTTTTTGATTACATCAAATATCTTAAAAAATCGCATTTATTGTCCGTCTGTTTTTATTTATAAAACACATTTTTATTTTTCGGGATTAATTATATTTTTATGAAATTCCAGATTGTAAGATTACAATATATTTGATGTAAGTAATCTATAGCTAATTTTATAACATATTATTAAGTATATTAAACTGGAATTATTCCAGATTACAATTTACAATACAGTATAAAAACCATGGAGAGAATTCACCAACTTTTTTTTGTATTAATCTATTTTCATGTATTTTAATTTCTATTTTCTATTTCAAAGTAAATAAAGCTCAAGTTTATTATGTAAAACCTCCGCTTTAATCAAAAACAAGACTAAGTATAATATTTTAATATCTGCTGTACCTCGCAGTCTAGTAGAATATATCCCAAGGAAATTTAAATCATCTTAGTTTTATTGATCTTGTTGGAATAAAAACTTTTTTATGATATCCAGATTGAAATCTCTTCCACATCATACAATACAAAAACATGAAGGAACATTTCTTAAATATGGTAACCAAATCCATTTAACAGTTTTTACTTGTGATAACGAACATACATACAAACTTTGAATTTATAATAGTAGGGTACACAGACGGAATATCCGACAGTATCTACCTCAGGGTCACCCGGAATTTTCGACAGTACCTCAGGGTCACCGGCTGTGGCCCATGGTGGAGGACGGGCGGATGTGGCCATGCTCTGATGGACTCGTAGATTGTCTCTTATGAACACCTGCCATTAAAAGCAATTGTTCCAACGTGTGTACTATTGCAGTTCTGGCTAACGAGTGATGGCCATTTAATATACATTACCAAAAATTTGCGGTTTTTAAACGACGATACGATACGATACGACTATAAGTGCAAAAGAAATAAGTACCTAAGACAAAACTACCATTTTTTTTAAAACACAGTGTGTCAAGCTTTCAGTGCAAAAATTTCCGGCTAAATTTGAGTCGGGGTTTTTGATTTTTGTGCCTGGCAACCCTAATTTAATAGTTAGCGACTTCCGCGTTCTAAAAATTATTTGGAGAGAAAGTGACACCAGACACGGTCGCGGACAATGTATTCTGCATATTCCTTTTTTATAGTAGGACTATTAAGACTTAAAATATTCCTACTATTAAAACATATTAAGCACTTGAAAGGCCACCCGTTTGTATTTATATTTGCATGCACAAAACATCTAGCCAGCATTTCTACCTGTGACACACAGACAGTTACTCATATGACAGCCTGGAGCAGACTGCCTGTCATGTCATTAAGGCACCACCGAATACCGATATAAAAAAGACTGGGCACATTGGGATTTTAAAACTTTTTGAAACGAAATGTTGAAGTTGATAATAAAAGTTTCAAGATAATAATAACAATAAAAACGGGCAGTCGGATCGTCAACAACTATTGAATTGAAGAAAAACACAAATTCCATAACATAACATAACATATAACACTAGCTGCGCTTCGTAGCTTCTGTGGTGTTATAACATGATGCATTCATCGATAAAAGATCTATTTATCACTGAAAGATATTTTAAATCGGACCCGCAGTTCTTTTTGCGTCTTCAATCAAAGGCTTTATAATATAGTATAGATCATAGATGATTCTTAATTCAGCCAAATAAACTTGTGTCGTGTTGTGTTATTCGGCTAGAGCATGTCACGAATATCAATACGTGTAAAGGTCGTGCTGACCGGTTCTATCAGCCATATCTGAATATTCAAAGACGGAGCCGACGACGTGCCTACTTTGTATAATCTTTGTTACTGGCGTCCACTGACTTATATGATTGATATTAACCTTGGCAAATGGCGACCCTTAGGAGACACTGATCAACATCAGACGTTTCGTACGGTGTGTAAGTAGTCGGTGGAAGTGGAGGAAGGAGAGCAACGCATCTGTATAACCTCTATGCGGATGTCTATAGGCGTGGGTAGTCATGAAAATGGCTCCGATTGCTCGCTTGCCCCCTTAAACTATAAAAAAAATTATATCCCAAGCAGTATACCTTTGCGTGAATCAGCTATGGAGTGGATCTCTTCACGATGAGCACACTAAGATGGGTATTACTGGAAAGTAGAACGTGGTTTGGGCCAAAACATTTTTTAAGATAAAAGATGTTAAAATGCAATAATATACGGCATGATATACGAAGTAATCAAAATTATTATAATTGGGCAGCAAAATTGGAATAAATTAATAATATTACGCTTCTAAAAACATCACCATTTGTTTGTGCTTTTGGCGGTCAAATGTGCAAGTTTTTAGTCTCTGGTATAATTTGTTCCAGTTTAACTTTAACAATGCTCTTGAATTCTTCTTTTATTAATTTGACATAAATAAAATTATTTAAAAGAAAAGTAACTGTACAAGTAAGTGTGTTAAAACAATTATTACCATTTGTAACGAGTAGTTACAGAGTAGTTGTCCGAATTATTTGCATGTTGGATGAAAACAAAAATAAAAAAGCACTAGAATATACAGTGTAACCTTTTTGCCTGGAATATACCTGTTACGTAATCACTACATAGTATAAAACAAAGTAGCTTTCCGCCGTCTGTGTGTCTGTCTCTGTATGCTTAGATCTTTAAAAATACGCAACAGATTTTTAATGTTTTTTTTTATTAGATATAGTGATTCAAGAGGAAGGTTTATATGTATAGTAACATCGAATTTAACGCTCACGAGGCCGTGGGCAAAAGCTAGTAAAAAAATAAAAAAGTGTGTTTGCGGTTTGAGGATTAAGATACCTAGCTAGACCTCCAGAAATATAGTTACGAGTACCATAAATAGGAGATCATTATAGAATATACAAATATTTATTATAATTTAAAATACATTTTAAAGGATACCGCAAATATTTACATTACATAGACCATATACATATTATGTTACATACGTAATTTAACGAAACATTTATCCTCAAAATGCAATAAAAAAATAACAATAGACAAATATAAATATTTATTATTTATATAACAGTTAATTGTATTGCTTTGTAAGTTTATACAACATTTTACAATAAATTGATAACTCCTACAGTTAGAGCAAGGTGTTTTATTAATTTATACATTGACTTGTAAAAAAATGTCGTCGCCCGACAACTGACAAAATTCTTCCCCTAAAATTACTTCCCATAAAGCAGTAAATGAATCTACTTACAATCTTTAGTATTAAAATGTCGCTACTGACGAGGATGGTGAGTAACAGCATCATAATGATAAATGCGATGCCCCTGTACGGCTCCACCGGTAGTGGTGGTATACCGTGATGCGCTCGACCGCCCCGCCCCCGCCACGTGCAGTTGCGACTAAAAACTCTATACCCAATACCGAAGAGCTTAAATCGTATCTACGTTTCAGTAACATTTAACAACTGTCGTAAGTAGCGACGCGAAACGAAATGTTTATTATTGTTTAGTTGGTCAGCATTGAAATTCGTCTATTCGCGCCAGTATACGGGAAAGACGTGTGTTTAGGTGTATGTGTATGTATGGTTATGGCACTCTTATACGTATCATGCTCTGTTGTATTTTCATACTAGCTTCCGCCCGCGACTCCGTCCGCGCGGATGTCGGTCTTCGCGTGGATGGATTTATTTTTTTCTACGTATTTTTCCAAGATAAAAAGTATCCCATTTTATGTCCAGGATAATAAGGTATAATTATACCAAGTTTCATCAAAATCGAACTGTTAGTTTTCACGTGATACCTGAACATACAGACAGACAGACAAAAATTTTTTTAATCGCATATTTGGGTTTGGTATCGATCCAGTAACACCCAGTTATTTTCTCAATATTTTCAATGTACAGAATTGACCCTTCTACAGATTCATTATATGTATAGATATAACTACATTAGAAGAACACTGGTGACACTCCGGAGTTGAGAGATGATGCTCAAGACATCTGCAGCGTCTCTTCACCATGATAAGGACTAGGATGGCTAGGACCTGTCACAAGTCATCCATGGTCCTCCTGTCATTGATAACCCTTCCAGTCTCTGCAATCTATGGCTAGCCATAAACTATCATATACAATACGCGAGAGTAGTTTTGTGATTTATATTTTACTAGCTGCGTCCCGCGATTTCACCCGCGTAAATTTCGATCCCGTGGAAAATAGAAAACCGTCCCATGGCATCCCATAGGAAAATTTTTTGGGATACAAACTATCCTGTGTTAATCCAAGTTATCTATGTGTGTGCCAAATTTCATGACAATCGGTTCCGCAGTTTTTGAGTGAAGGAGTACCGTCAACTTTGAACTGGCTTCAGAAATTATTTCTATGTAATTTTTTTATTAATGGTCGGATTTTGTACCGGTTTGTTCCAATAGAACAATTTGGCTATAAAATGCATAAAAAAGTTAAGCCCTCACTCATTCTTTTTTTATTTTTTTTATTTACCTGTCAAAGTTACCCTGTGTAGAGTTTTTTTGACATGACCTTAAATTGAGTATATTGTCATTGATGCCTAAATTATGGGTTACATTGACATCATTTTAATTAAAAATTTATACTAATTTATGCAAAATATTCATATGCTATTCATTACAAAGGGAGGTGAACAGACATTTAACTCGTCACGCTTGGGCAGGAAGTGGGAAAGGTTAGCCGAAGATCGAAGCCAGTGGCGTGCTATGGGAGAGGCCTATGTCCAACAGTGGACTGCAATAGGCTGATGATGATGATGATGATGATTCATATGCTGAATAGGCCCCGTTTATGCTTGTGTCCTCGAGGTACCTACTAAAACTTAGCAGCTCCAGGATCCTCCATAATATTAGTCTCACTAAATATTATGAATGACCCACACAATTGTCTACTGGTCTCATGTTTTCCAAAAACTTTCAAATCTTTAGGACCTGTATATGCCCTTAAGGACGTGATATTTATACACAATCTGATACTGAGTAAGGTTGTTGTAATTTGCAAATTCGTTGACAAAATTAATGCCGGGCATGTTGTGCTGACATTTGAACAACTATTGGAATGTCAGTCTTAGAGAGAGGGCAACACCAGACCGTTAAAATACCCAAAGTCCGATACTTAAGAGTTTCTCTTTCTCTGGAGTCACAATTGTAGAATGGCTGGCTTCTGGCTTTTAATCAGGATGTTTGTGGATTTTATCGAGAATGGTGGTCCTATTAATTTTATATTTCTTGGTGATGTGCTTGGCTTAGTTTACCCACACAACACTACCAGCAACACAAGTAGAAATGTTTTTTGGCGCTATGTCAAAGTAGTCTTTGAAGTCAAAATAACCCCGTTTTACGGTAACAAACAAACATACAAACTTTCGCATTTATAATATTTATATGATACCAAAGACGAAACGACCAATATAATATGTATAGGTAACCGAATAAACTCTTGCTGCTAACTCTTGCCGTCCCACTATTTTTGTTAGTCTGTTTAGTTTTATGCTACTTGTAAGATATATTTATATCATACAGAAACACAACTTTATAGACTAGATTCTATAAGTATGTGATATATAATATTTAAGACTAAAATATATACAAGTACCTAACAGTAAGAGCTTACCAACATTTTCTTCGCGTTTCGCTGTTTACTTGAATCTTTTAGCTTTGTATTTCAATTACACACATTTGTTTAAGGCGCTATAGGTCCCAAATGCGATCCGCCTAGTTAATTTTGCGTGGACGGCGCTCGAAAATAGCGACAATATTTAGATTAATATTATTTTATAAAATTAACCATACGCTTATTTAAAAAAGTGACTCCTAAAATTTCTTCGATTACTTATTGGGAATAGATACATATTTTAGTTGTGAATATAACTTTGATAGTTATTGAATAGTTTGGATTTAAAAATTGATGGAAACGTCAGAAATAGTGTTTTTTCATTAAAGTTTACGATTTTTTTCTATCGAGGCAAAATTCTTTAATCGTGTTTCGACGCCCTAAGAACTATGCCGTATTTTGTTAACATTAACCACGGCTAAAAAAATATGATAAACAATAGTTTTTAAAGGTTACGTTTTGAATATACGTGAGCACGGATTGACAAATTTGGAGCCCATTTCGCCTTAAACTAAACACGCTATTCTCTACATCAGTCTTTCCCAAAGTGGGCGATACCGCCCCCTTGTGGGCACTAGACGCTCAGAGGGGGGCGGTAAGGGGCCAGAAACGACATAATTGTCTTTGAATATCAAGGTGTAATAACTAATAAGGGGGCGATACGAAGTAACTGATTTTCAAAGTGGGCGTTAGACGAAAAAGGTTGGGAACCTATGCTCTACATTGACAATATCTAGCGCACTGTCATTTCCAATGGCCTTGTGAAAAATCCATAAGTCAATATTGGAATTATCTAAGACGTTATTACAAGTCTATACATAACGCACTTCACGCTGGCTGGCTATTGGGGCCTGCGGTTGGAGCAGCAAGACTTGTAAATATAAATACAAGTGCGCAATGGCTGAGGCTCAGCCGATGCCCTGAAATTTTTCTAATGATTCTAATACAACCTTGGGAGGATTTGTGGCCATACAGACACTGCTTGCAGCTGATAGATATGCCCTCTACATGTAGGTGCTTCATTAAGTGCGGAAAACTAAGTTTTTAAGGTTTAAGGCGACTAGTTGACGTTGATTCGTATAACCAGTCCTGGGCCAGTCACAAACCGTGCAAGTTTTTATAAAAATTGTGACAAGTTTTAATTTAATTGGTAATATTTGTACCAATTTCGTAATAGGGTGTCATATGAAAACTTTCACTTGACACAAGGCTCTACAGGCGTTGCAGATAAGTATAATTAATTACAAGAATCATTCCTCAGTTTCCGTCAATCCGAGTTTGCATGAAACCTACTACCTACTTGCATTTTTGTTCTTCTTTTTGGCGAATATGAAAATTATTCAGCCACTCGTTATATGGAAATAATAACTGTGTTTTAACATACTTAAACAGTTTTGTGAATAACTTTATGTTAAGTAAATAAAAAAATAATAAGTAGGTACATGTATTTTTTATACATAATTATGTTTAAACTAAAAAACTTGTAATAGATTTATAGAAAAGAGTTGCAAGAGGAAACTTGCCCTTTTGAGCGTCAAAGTAAAATACAAACAAAAATAACAATGTTTATTTACTATTGCTTACAACGCTAGTCCACACTAGCCACACAATAACAATATCTATATCAAATACTAGTCTTAGTGCCGACTTTGTTGGCGTCAAGAATAAACATTTTTCAATGTTTAAATATAGTTTATGTTACTTCCTGATAATATACTTCATATTCGTGATGGAATGGCTAAAATCAGTCCAGTAGTTTTCGAGCCTCATCGATACAAAGAAACAAAAGAAACCTTTCCTCTTTATATATAAGTATAGAACTATCTTAGACACGCTAGCTCAAATCATACCACTGTATGAGTACAATCGCAATTCGACTTATTTGAAGGTCTAGACTAATAAGTACGCCTCCAAAGGCATGTTCGAATCGAGAATCTAACTAAAATCTCGCCCAGCACGAAGATCCCTGAGTTATAAGGTCGTTGATACACCTGACCTTTTCAAAATTACCCGTGCATTAGTGCTGGGGTTTTCACGAAAAAACGGAACAAGCGGCTGATTCATGTACGGAATATTACGAACAATAAACAAATATGGTATTGTTGTATGCACAATGTCAATACAATAGTAATTCGCGCCGCGGTCGGTGTAGATTCGCTTTTTTATTGAAACTAGGTTTTGTGTGTTATGAAATGAATTCTTTGTTGTCAGACAATTGTTCAAATAGAATTGGGTGTAGTAGAAAATATGATAATGGTCCTAATTATTTAAAGGTGCGTCTAAAATAATCCCCCTTTTTTTTAAATTGCTCGCTTGCAGTTTACCTATATGGTGATGTCAGAACGTACGAACGTAACTAACATTTTAATATAACATTACATTTTATTATTTTAATGCGTTAATTAATTATAATGTGTGGAATATTTTAAATCCAATAATAAGTACAGTTAAGGCCAAAAGTCGATGAACAAATTAAGAAAAATTGCAATGATAACCTACAACATAAAATAACTGTAAAATTAAATTAACTTTACACAAATTACGCTGTTCATTGTAATTTACAGCTAAGCTTGTCCAATGAAATTTGTTATTTTAGGCTCTTAGGCATTTTTATAAAGAAAGGTTAAAATAGATTTCTTCTTCATATATTAGTATAGACACGTTAGAGTTAATTTATTAGAATTAATTCATACCATTGTATGAGTACAATCGTAACATGATTCAAGTATGTACTTCTAGATATATTCACTACACCTATCTAATATAGAATAGTTTATATATATAGTCGTATATGGAATTATATATCTATCTTACGAACATTAATATAATATCTTGACTTCCGCATCTGCGTAACCTCTAGTTACTCATAAGGCCTCAAACAAAAGAAATAAGTAGAATCTGTTGAATGTGGCAATTCTTAATTACTATTATTTATGACATAATTAACTTTTGTTTAATTACACTTAGCCGCGGGAATAACTTTAACATTGTACCTTTCGATTTGGAGCCACAAAATTAGCGTCCAGTCTTTTAATATGCCACAGTAAGAGGATGTCTTCTGGCAGCCACATTAAAGAGGTAACTCTGGTTTACACGATACCGGCGTTAAGTGCTTAGTGGTAGCTGTGACCTGTGTTGCGTTTAGAGCTGTGTTACAATTTCCGGTGGCCCCTGAAGGGAGAAGAGGAAGGAGTGCAATGCATCTGTATAATTATTAGTACACGTTTGCTTCTTTGTCTTTAAAGTACGACCACGTAAATATAATATTATCAATTATCCTCTACCACGAACAACACCTTTATTGGATGTTCTCGCTGTTTATTTATGTACTAGCTGGTGCCTGCGACTTCGTTCGCGTAGCGTAATAATATTATAATCAAAGTGACTTGTTATTGTTTGCTTGCAGTGTGCCGTAATTCCGATTTCCCGTAGGAATGAGCGATTTTACCGCAGTAAAAAGTGTTTTTGATGTTATCCAGGCCTTGTATCTATACACCACTAAAAGTTTCATTCGAATCCGTCCAGTAGTTTCGGAGATTAGCCCGGACAAACAGGCAAACAGAGAGATAAAAAAATTAAAAACATTGAAAAGTGTTCTAAGACTATTTTAACATTGCTCCCAATTTCGTCAATATATTCAATGTACAGACACAAATTTTACTGTTTTATTATATGTATAAGATGTATATTATACATCGCAAAGGTGACAAAGGTGAGTATAAATTGATTATTAACATTGAGTTTTTATAAAAAGAATAACATGTTTTATTCCTTTTTAGTGGCCACACCAGTCATCTAGAGGCGAGGCGTGGGATTATTTTTATTCTATTATTTCCTTACATTGAAACGGTGTTGCAATATATTATACGATAATTGATTATTATTTTTTCTACAATCGATTATTAATAATAAAGCTAAGAATAGATTGTAAACATCGCATGATCGCGAAACTAAACGCTATTAGGCGACCTAGGCTAACTTTTTTATTCTTGATTTATATCGTTTCTAAATGGTCTGAGTAGGCACTCCGTGCCTCTGCGTGACCCCACAGTGAAGCCTTGATTTTCTGTAAATAATTAATTTTAGTGATAAGTAAGAATGCCGACGTAGTTACGTCTTTATATCGCCGCAAAATTTTTCTATTCCGATTCCTACTAGTACTACTACTAGTAGTGATACTATTACCTACTTCTGGTACGCTAATTGGTCAAAAGACAAAATCAAAGACATTTGTGTGATTAGGTTCTATAAAACTTAAATAGTACCTAGGTAAATTCCATGTGTTATGTGCCGCCTTTGACAAAGCGTCTAGGACCTATAATCAACAGGTTTCCGTTTTTGTACGGTCTACGTTATGAAAGAATTCTGACCTATAGATAAAGAAGTCACGTTCTTTGGCCGATTTAAAGCCTAACTTTTTATACCGGCCAGTACCGGATGAACATAGCAAAAGTAGCAATTGCTGTAGTCCCCGCTCTTAAAGCGGTACCGCTATAGGTACAGCAAAGTCAACATAGCCATCAGCGTCTACAGCAACCTATCTGACTTTATAATTACTCAAAATAGTGAGAAATCCAGGACTTCTAAATGGAATTTGAGGTCCTGCTGTAAGTTACTACCTTTTGGCAGCTTGGTGCCTTACGTCCCCTCGTAGAAACAAATAATATAATAAATTAATATTTAAGAAAATAATTAATATCAAATTAAAGTAAGTAGCTAATTACTGCATATTAGTGTTGAAGTTAAATATTAAGTTAAATCAAATGTTTGTACGTAAATTGCAAGGTATTTATTGTGATTTCTTGTTGTGATTGTTATTTAAACAGTTACTTACACCAGTAACCGTTTAAATAACTTTAAAAACAAAATAACTGTTATCTCCATTAAAGCTAATATAATAATAGTACTTGCCACTACATTTCTATGTGGATTTTATCGAGGTTTATTTACGTAATTAATATGCCGATTTTTCAATTGTTTTACAGCAACTGTAGTCATTACTTGTCATTGAATAAACCACGACGAAAGTAGTTTTATAATGAGAAACATTAGATGAAAGCTAAGACGTATATGTAAAATAATATTTGTAAATTCCTATAGATAAAGTTATCAATGTTATTGTCATTTTAGATATAATCAACGTAATATCTACTTGGGATGAATCTTATCTGTGATAAGAGAACGGAGAAATTTCGAAAAATGTATAG
>LUGF01002500.1:910886-934695 GCA_001625245.1 Calycopis cecrops
AAATTTTACTGTTTTATTATATGTATATAGATAACAGTATAAACCCAGACCATTTTGCACTTCTTTTTTGGCGCACGCTAATTCTTGAAAGTTGTAAGTTCCTTAATTTTTGGTACCAAAAATAATGAGCCTTTTGGATGTTACATTGGGGGCACTGCGTGCGCGCCCTAGCTAGGTAGGTCACTGGGATTTTTAAATAACTAGATTTCACAAGTGTGGCGTGTTATTTTTATTGTACCAACGCTGTATTTGAAGTAAATAATACGACTGATATTATTTATATAATTGTATACGGACTATTACAAGCCATTTTTAACTTTTGCCTCACGACATTTCGAATAGGAACTGTGTAGAAACTATTGACCTATTGTATAAGATGTAGTAAACAGAAGTGATGATGGAATTTAAGATAAACATTACCAAATTACTGCCGTTCATCGCTAATAGCATTTAGTTTCGATGGAAATTTAATTATTTTGTGTTTTTCAAGATGACAACCGTAATATAAATAAAACAACCGCAATTGTACTTGTATAAACAACGTTTTGTAGTTTTTTAAGAGTTTATAAATATGATATTTTAATTATGTTTGAGTTGTTGCCGGTGGCCCATGTAGGTGGGAGGAGAAAGGAGGGTAGCGCATCTGTATAGCCTTTATGCGGATGTCTGTGGGCGTCGGTAGTCATGAAAATGTCTCCGACTGCTCGTTTACTCCCCTCGTACTAAAAAAATATTTGAGTTATTTTTTGATACGTTCTCTCATTTCTCAAACAAAAAAAATAACGTCAAGAAAATGCGTGATGTTGAGATGTGGAGAGACACAGGCTTCGGCGTGCATTCAAAAGTAACATTACACATACCTAAACAATATTATTAAATCCACATTGAATATCAAAACAAACATTCAAAACAAGTTTCACATCCATATTGTAACCATATTACCTTTAGCATATGTATTGATGAACGTTATGATTCAGTAACACACTCGATGAAAGCCTTCAAAAGGCAGCTGATGTCATGTGTGAGTCAGCTGACCCTCCCACAACAACCGGACCTGGGCTTTGATGTCATCCACAGACCAGCCCCGATGTAATTTCCTAGCCGTTTTTATTCCATTACTCAATACCTATATGTGGTAATGCGTAATAGATTATCCATATAAAAAACATCTTTTTTTTTAATCTGACTGCTGTAGAAGCGATGAGAAGTGTAATATAGCATCATGAGGTTAGCATGAGTTTTCGTCGGACGACGAAACTAGGTTGGGGATGGAAAAGCGGACTGAAATAGCTCCAGCGGGAACGTTTGGCTCATGGAGAGGAGACTGGGTCTATAAGCGACACCAAATTTATTTTATACAGCATAAAAGCCAACGAGCAAACCCTAGACAAGACAATTCCTATAGGCAGCCACGCTCCTATTAGTCTATCTCGTCTTTACACTTCACGATATCTCTCCATTCACGCTAGTCATCATTGAAATTACTCTAAAAAATGTCTGTTAAAATATAAAATGTCACGAACTTTGTCTCACCTAATCTCCGAAACTACTGCAGCAATTGTAATGAAATTTCACATTTATATAACTGTGTTAAGAATATGCTTGTGTTTAAATTATGGGCTCTGCTAGTAGCTAGCTATTATAATCGTTTTAAAAACTATTATTACATCTACAGAAAGGTGTGGCCAGGTCACCTTGTTAATACATAAAGTATGTAAGTGTAGGATTCCACTTGGGCTTGTTTTCTTTATTGCATCATCACCTGGTTCCCCAGCACCTAGATCACTACCGACGCAGTGAAATCCGTGTCACCAAGCTCTGTACATCGTTTAGCACTGCAACTGTGCCTGAATAATTTGGAAAATATATTTACATAAACACTAATGATAGCTTATATAAATACTTATTAGTAGCCCGTAGTTTCAATAGCGTTTGAAAATGTCGATATAAAGAATTGAAAAAAGAAGAAGAAGAAAATTTCACGATAAGCGTTGAATCTTTTTTGGAGAAGTAGTCGTAATATACCAAGATCTTCATTTCTTTTTTTTAACAATAGATATATATTGGTATAATTAAAATCGCACGGGCAAAAGCGGGATTTGGGAGCATTTTTTTGTGGATAATAACAGAACAGAACAACATAATCACGCCTTACTTATTCGGTATTCGCAACGCTACAGAGCTGCTTCTTTACCCGCAATACATAAAGGAGATGGAGGAGGAAGGAGGGCAATGCATCTGTATAACCTCTATGAAGATGTCTATGGGTATTCATGAAAGTTGCTCCTACTTTTCGTTTGACCCGATTTTTGATATGGTATTTATACCCGACGTATGGTATAAATACCATATCAAAAATGCCAAACAACCATATCAGGGAGATGCATAAATCCTTAACCCAAGTATTACGTGAGCGAAACTACTTACGTGTTTTGTGCAATGCGCTCATTAAGAGACTCGTCTAATGTGTTTCGTGGACCGCTTTTCGTGCTCATATTAGCGAACGGCTCACGGCGCAGTTTTTGCGTATGAAGTAGCCTTCACGTAACAATACCATTCGTTCACAACAGTGCCGAGGCCATTTGGCTACCGCGCGAGCTGCCCCAACGTGAGAGCCGGGGGATGACGGAAGGAGTCCGCCGTCTTTCTGTCTATGATAATAGTACATAAATTAGCTATTATAAACATTGACATACCGGGATACATTTCACCCATATGGGGGAGAGTGGGGTGTCGGTCCCCCTTCGACCCCAAATCCATATCGTCGTCCCAGGAGGACTCTTAGCAAGAAGCTGTATGAGGCTTCTCTTCGCTTCCAGAGCAATAATTCAGGTCCGAAAAAAAATATTTAAAAAGTATAAAAATATTTTTTCGGCTATGTGTATGTTGATGCATCACGCAAACTAGAATTAAAAAGAAATGTACCTATTTATATTGGATAAATAATGTGATCCAGATTTAAAGCCAGTTCAAACATCAAATGGCAAATAATCAGAGACGTTTCCTGTAAATCGGTACGTATAATTAAATTTGAAATGTCTATCAATCGTTCTGTTTGTACGGCTAATCTCTGGATCGCTTGGATCCATTTTGATCGAACTATGAAACATAGAGGAGTTTAAGGCTTTTATTCACGCGGACCACTAATATCTCATTACGCCATTCTTGCATATTCATCATCATATCGCTCTTTTATTGGACATAGCCTCTTTTAACCAAAGAAATCCGATCTCCTGTTCGCATCCAACCTTGTTTATTGTTTGAACATAAACAACAATCACATGCGCCAGTGTGCCAGCGTCCTAACAACGCCAATTTAAACAAAATTAGCATTTGTTTGTGGAGGCCATTTGCGCATTATCTCCCCGAACCGTTCTAGATCTTAATGGTCAAGCGCTGGACCTCTTGCCCAATATGGAGCTATTGTACATAACATATTGTGGAAACACATGCAAAGTTGCATCAAGTAGTTTACTTGTTTGTTGATTTTTGAGACTTCTTTTTAAATTGTGCAAAGATAAAAGCTGGTTTATATTGCAAGCTTGAATTAATTTAACAAAAATTACGTAATATGTAAGTTGTATTAAATTTTGGCAGTCGCATTTATTTTACTAGCTCACTATTATTCCGAGTTAGTTTCATAAATAGCGTTTATAATTTTATTACAATTATTATAATAATAAATATATTATATAAACTCCTTTTATGCGATTATGACTAACGCTAACTCGTTAAGCTGAGTTCAGAATCACTAATTAAATCCAACTACTAGGTGTTTAATTATTTCGTCTCTGAAAGAACTCCGTACCTATCAAGATATCTGGGCGTTGAAGCTTGTATGAATGTGAATTTTTAATTAATTATGCTTAATTTATTATTTCGCATGATAGATATACATATATATTTTTCTGAAGATTTCATAATATGTTTTTAATTAACCTTCGATGGTAGGTGTGTGTCATTCCTATCGTATAATGTGGAGAGTCTCAATTATCTATACTTTTTTTGTCACACGCAGGTGTGTCACGTTCTCTTCAGATATGGGTTTTTGAGAGGAAATTAAAACTCGGAAGTGCTGACTGCTTTCGGCGGAAGTTGTATACAAAGGCCATTTAAACATCTGTTCGCGCTAATTGAACCTCGTCTCCCCTATCAGATATTGGGGATGCAATTAAAATATTACTTCCTTTTTAATTTTTTTATAGTTTATTTACTTCATTTTTTGACTCAGTCGTAAATGTGCAGTTAGATGCTGTTATAACATTGCAGGTACTAATTATAAATAATTATTACCTTACTGTATAAAATTCAGCCGCTTCTTTTGATGTCTTAAAAGTGGTGCATTAGTATGATATTCTAAGAAGATTTATACACGTGTGTATGTTTTTTAAATTGAAAGTCGGTCAGAGATATAATAATAATATTTTATTTGCTAGAAACATTCTACAATATAGATTTTAAATTTATGAGACATACAATACGTTTCGTCGAACGTAATGACTAGTGACATGCAAATATAAATGTATTTAATATTGCTCAATATAACTAGGTACATTAATTATTTAATTGTCAGTTTGATTAAATAAAACATAACATTGAATTACATTATTATCAAGACTTAAATTGTGGAGTAAATTATCTGTTTAAAAATATTATATACTTACCTAAAATTTTAATACACAATAACAATTTCCAGTCCTCTTTTATTTGTTAACAATAGATTTATTTATGTTGTGAATATGTCATAATCATTTAAACACCATGTAATTCTAATAATAAATTAATTAAAAACATCATTTATTCGATAAAGATGTTTGTCTCTCTTTGATTTTTACAAGAGATTTTCAAAGTATTTGAGTTTATTAATTTAAAGCACTTCAGTTTCATGAGATTAGAGATATTTAACGCACATATTGCCGCATATGTTACCTATCCACAAAATAACAATAAAATCAATGAAATATGGAGATACGTATGACAATAATGAAACTATTACTCTTGTAATAGTATTTAATGTTACATACCTTTGAAGACCTAAAACTCTATAACAAGACTAACATAAATCGACCCAAACTTCGATTATTTTTATAGATTTTTTTCAATAATCTACTTATTGTAGTAAAATCGTAAACGAGTGTCGAATTCGGGTGAATTGATTTGATAGAATTGTGCCACGGCACGAATTGTGTATTTTCATGCCGTAATCGTCGGGGCGAATCGCTTATCCGGACAATTTCGTAATAGTGGCGAATTGGATATGTGTCAGGCCAAATTAAACGCTTTATATATACCCTTATGACTGTTACACACTATGCAGATGTGGTAATATATTTGTACCTGAGCGCATATCTGTCAATATCGCTAGTAGTAAGAGGTAGTGCCACACTGCAAGCTTGCATGCAGCCGTATTGGGCCGGCACGACCGGGGAGGTACCTCTCGCTTACACAAGACCGGCGTAAAGTGACAGCTGTGCTGTCGCGTTTCGTGCGGTGTGTAAGTAACCGGTGGCCCATGAAGGTGGTAGGAGAAAGGAGGGCAGCGCATCTGTATAGTCTCTATGCGGATGTCTATGGGCGTCGGTAGTCATGAAAATGTCTCCGACTGCTCGTTTGCCCCCCTGTACCATAAAAAAAAAAAACAATATCAACACCACACTACGCAGATAACTTATGTTTTACCGTCTAAGTAGGCAGTAGGCACAGACATATATTGAAGGATGATATTTTATGGAAATGAAATCTCATTGTGTCTGCTTAGTGTGTGACAGCCTTTACAGTAGTGTAATTAAATATGTGAGAATGTAAAGATAATGCAGAAGAAAAGATACAGAGAGAGGCATAAGACGTGGTTCTAGTTAGCTTAATGTGTTCAGATATGTCATGCAAAGTATATTTCGAACCCTATTCTAGCTACTAGTAAGCGAAATTACTAAACTACTGGTGACTATTTGTCTTTGGAACTGTTACAACATCAAAACTATCCGAATCATTATTTTTTTACAATTATGTTTTACAGTCAAATCCACGGTGTGATAATGAAGAAGAGCTTAGAGCCTAACTTTATCTACCCACTATTTGTTGTCATTGTTAAAATTCTATATTTCTGGTTATAATTCAGAATTTTGAAGTTTAATGTGTTTGAGTCCGATTTGCGTGAAGGCAGCTGTTCTGTCTACCAAAATGGTCTGTTGTCCAAAATGGGGAATACTTCTACAGTGCTATTATGGTTTTGGAGCCGAATTGGGCGTAGCGTTCTGTGTTGGTTTTGAGATTCCGGTGGTCCAATAAGGAAACGATACACAGATGACACCGAATCAGCAAAATGATAAGGCAGTAAAACATAACTTCTAAAAATATACCTATGTATTATATTCTAGGTATATTAGAATCTAGTGTAAGGGTGCTTACAAAGAGAAACGGTTACACAGAGAAATAATATTCCAATGTTATCAATAACATTGCAATGTTATTGATAACATTACCCGTATAGGTTTTGTCGGTACCGGTAACCTGTTTCTCTATGTAAGCACCCTTAGTCATGGTAGGTATGATATTTAAAAACGAATAGGTTTTGATTATTATAACCGAATTTTGCTCCCAGGCCAATCACTAGTATTGTTAATAGAGAATATCGGATTCAAATTTATTTTATCTCAATGTGTGTTGATAGCAAATACCATGTTCTTAATTCTTTATTTAGTCTAAAACATTTTAGTTATAAGTTAATGGATGGCTACCAAAAATATTTTATATATTGATATTATTTTAAAATTATCGATTTCATCATGTCAGATTGAACTGGTTCCCATTTTAGTCGTTTGGATACAGTCTCGGAGGACAAACCTGTAATTTAAAATCTAGTTTCCGTTAAAACACGTTTCATGAACCGGTCGCGAGTTAAAACAATTTGGTAAAAATGCAACAGGAAATTATTTTTTATTTAAAATAGATCATTCTAGAAAATCACGCATCTCCTTTATAGTATCATCTAGTTCTTTCAAGTTGAAGTACTGGATATTATTGGCAGGAAACTTATGTTTTATTTAAAATAGATCATTCTAGAAAAACACGCATCTCCTTTATAGTATCATCTAGTTCTTTCAAGTTGAAGTACTGGATATTTTGAGCCATTAACTCCAGGAAAATACGAAAGTATCAGCTAAAAATATGCAAGTTCGAATCTACCAGATTTGGGTATAAAAGAGCAATTGAGCCAGATCGCTACTCCGCCCATCAACATCCGTATATGCAAAAGCGTTGCCTTGCGTTGTGTTGATTATGAGGTCCCGGTGGTCAACATAAAGCTGATGCCACTAATCTGCATAATGATTAGCAACTTCGCATATTACTTGAAAACGATGAAAAACAAGCGAAGATACAGAACATTAGTTATTTCTTTAGTTTATTTAGTTATTACAGTACATCACATTAGCTATTTCTTTTATGGTCTTATTGCGGTAATCAACAAGACTCAAGTCGGTTATAAATATACGACATGCAACATGATATGCAAGCTTGAGAGAAAACTGTATCCAGCTAATATTATAACAGGCAATACGTCACTTTCTCTACGCCTATCGACTAATAAGTAGCTCTGTGGTTGCATCTTGATACTTTTCTTCCTGTTCTTGAGTTCACCAATTTTTATCCATCAAACAAAACGTCTGTATGTAACACTAACAGGTTCGAAGTACCGTAATATTGTCATCATTTAGTCAATCTGTATATGCGTCTTACATTGGAATTGAACATAATATTTGATCTGTAATTACCCTTAATCTAACAGAGGGAGTACAGCTTACACATTTAAACACACATACAACAATAGCAAACATATTTTACTAAAAACATTTCTGGTGTCTGGTGTGAAATCATTAGCTATGTCGAGGCATTGGGCCTGAAGACAGGTTGGGTTAATTAGAAGTCAAAAATTGAGAGAGAATGTTCATCGCCCAAGGCCGGCAACGCATCTGCTTAGACCCTGTGTTGCGGATGTCTGTGGGTGTTGGTGACCGCTTATCATCAGGTATGTCACGTGATGTTGTGACTTGTCAGAACTACGTATTTATTCTTGAACCTGGAGCATTACGTAGTCACCATATAGACTTCGGTAAGACAAAACAGAACAGACTAGGCTAGCGTCTGGAGTCTAAACCAATCACGTAGCTAATATCTCAGTAAAAATACCTGGGGGCTCAGCTATCTAGGTAATATAAATGACCTACAGAGTACAGCTACACAGTGAATCTCAGAAAGTAGCTGGTAGAAAAGTCAGAGGCCCTAGAAGTTAGGCGCCATGTAAGTCCCTTGCCTGTGAGCACGTAGTCCGTAACTTTTAATTTTTTTTTGTACTGGTTTTTGTTTTAAAAAAAACAGCAGTCCTTGGGGACTATCATAAGTGAAAACATAAAACTATCTTAAAATGCTATACGTAGTCTCTATACGTCCTACGTATAGCATGTTTGCTGGTGTTGAACTTCTCCTGAATAACACCGCCGATGAAGTTTTCATTTCAAAAATAATTGTATTCAAACATTTTTAAACAAAGGCTTGTTTAAAAATGTCGAGATGGATTAATAAACAACGATCAACGCACACGTTGACGCAGATCGACGCGTATCCGGAAGGAAAATAAAATATACCAGGCAGTATACTAGAAGGGAAACCGACTACAGATATCAAGGACTTGACATTAAAGGGCTAAAGTAAGAAACACTAAATTATTTCAATACATTAAGATGTCTTAAATTTATGCGAATACGAGCTGCGCCCTGTGGTTTCACCCGCGTAAATTTCGATCCCATGGAAAATATAAAATCATCCCATGGCATCCCATAGGAACATTTTTTCGGGATAAAAACTCTCCTGTGTTAATCCAAGTTACCCTCTATGTGTGTGCCAAATTTCATGAAAATCGATTTAGCAGTTTTTGCATGAAGGAGTAACAAACTAACGTACAAACATGCAAACTTTCGCATTTAAAATACTAGTAGGATTGGTAGGATTACTCATTGCAACTTTAAGTCCACCGGAAACATGGTTGCCGTAAAGCTACCGACACGTCGAGCTTGTAAAATAAATAAATAAACCGCGATAAAATATCCGTTAAAGTTATTTTAATAAAATAAGCGTTGTTGTGGATACATAAATGCAACTGTTCTTCTTACTTCCGGCCTCTGGAAGGTCGTTATTAATATTTACAATTGCGCATAACAGTTAATTGGCTCCCTAAACGAGTATCGTGTAATCAAATAACGTTTTAATGCAAGACGCTAATTGTGACGGCCCACTGACATGGATCTGTGGAACGGTTAGACGTGTGACGTCACTCGCGAGGTGTTAGACGCCGTCAGACGGAAAGATGAAGTTTTGAATGATCTGCAGTGGTGTTTGTGGCACGGAGGTATTAGTAAGAGGTAGTGCATGCATGTATCTAGTATTTTTACTTTTACATATCACAACATGAGGCCCGCTGAGTTTGTTTCGCCGGTTCTTCTCAGGACAGGGCTAGGGTTGAACCGGTGGTAGATTTTATTGTTGACGTTCAAAAAGTAATTCCTGTAATTCTATTTTGAATAGAAACTTTTTGATTTTGATTTTGATTATCCGAGTTGGGCCATCACAATATCAATGCTTAGAGGTACCTCGGGAGAGGGCGCTCGGGAACTGTGTTGTCGTCGTGCGTCTATAACTTAGACTGAACTGTCTGTACATTGTTCTGTCTCCTGGCTGTCTCTTTTAATAGTTTGTTCGCAGTACGTAGACGGCTTTTACAGTATCTAGTTACGATAAAACAGTTAATATAAAATTAGTCTTAATTTTACGCGAATATTACTTTATATTGAAACTTGGTACTTTAAAAGATTTTATCGCGGGTTATTCATTTAACAAGACCGATTTTCAGTAGCTTTACATCAACTGACTTGACTGAACCAGGAATATATTATGTGAGAAGATAATACCGTGCTATCTATACCTACAGTTTTCACCGATGATTTATTTATGTGAAATGACTCCCATTTGGCCAATTTGCTTAATTTTTTCAGTTGTATTATCTGCAACATACAAAGGCAAGATTTTTTTGACTGATATTGAAATTTAGTTACCTGTTAGTAAAATGTATTTTTTTATAGTATAGGGACAAACGAGAAACATGAGCGATTTTCAGGACTACCGTGTGGCACTACTTCTTATTATGAATAAATGTATTGTTAAATGTGTATAAGGAGACAAGGTCGAGCAGTCTGTATTTGGATGACTACCGACATCTACAAAAATATTATACAGCTCCAATTAGCATGGCATTACCTCTTTCTGCTCGCCAATGCCTTATTTATAAAAAATAATAGCTGCACCCCGTGGTTACACCCGCGTAAATTTCGATCCCGTGGAAAATAACAAATCACCTATGGCAACCCATAAGAACGTTTTTTCGGGATAAAAACTATCATGTGTTAATCCAAGTAACTCTCTATGTGTGAGCCAAATTTCCTGAAAATAGGTTCAGCAGTTTTTGCTTGAAGGAGTAACAAATAAACAAACATACAAACTTTCGCATTTATAACATTAGTAGGATGAACACGCCAAAGTAAACGTGTTCCGTGAACCGGGTCAATAAATAACCGGTTCGTGTCGGTGAGAATTGAGATGTATCGACCTGGTACATGACTCATCTGAACCGTGGAAATGTTGACAGTTGTGGAACTTGGCGTTATCTGAACTGTTCAACTGTTGACAGTCGTGGAAGCTCCAAGACTGTCAACAGTATATTATATGTACTTCTTACACAATACTGAGTGTTATATAGCCATGGTGTGTTTGTGAACTAAAAATAAATAATATAGACGCTCGCCTGTATTTAAATTAACACACAGCGTTTGTCCACCTAGCAGACTCCCACCGCACCCAACACGAGAGCATAGCCTTAATTTTACGCTATATTATGTACTAGCTGCGCCCTGCGGTTTCACTCGCTTAAATTTCGATCCCGTGGAAATATCGAGATAATATGTAGCCTATATGCCTATATTCTAAAAACTATATTTTTGGCCTCGATATCGATTGTAGATCACGCCCCAAATATTCTTTTAAAAATATTCAATGTACAGTTTTCTTACGATTTTATCATAACTATGGTATAGATAGATTTCTTGCACCTCCCTCGTGCAAGAAACAGTCGTGCAGCACCTCTCTGTGCTAGCCCAATTCCGCCACAAAGTTGTAATAGCACTACCTCTTGTATGTTCTGTGTTGTGCATGTCCGTCTGTGCATTATTGTGCTGTTGTAGGCTTCAGTTTGTACTTCTAAAAAATGAATAATATGAAAAAATAATCTCCAAACAATAATTTTATCTTCTTTTTTTCTTCTTCTGTCGTTTCGCTCTTCGCAGAGCGGTCGTGGTCACGTTAAGGCGAACTCGTTATTGTTAAAGGTGGACGCAGCATTTATCTTCTTTTGCTATATGTATAAATCGTCGGCTTACTCTAACGACTAACTCAATTATTTTATTATATATTATAATTATTACTTCTTCCTTCCCATAAGGCCAGATCTGGCCTCTCGACAGTCGATTCCCATAAGGCCACATCTGGCCTCACTCTTCAATCGGTGTTAATATTATAAATACCTACGAAAGTGAAAAATGTTTGTTTATTTGATTGTTTCTCCTTCACGTAAAAACGGCTGAACCGATTTTCATTACATTCGGCACACACATAGAGGGTAACTTGGATTAACGCAGGATAGTATGTTCCTGCGGGATGTCATAGGTTAACACTATAACAGTGTTATTAATGAAAAATTAATGAAAAAAATGATTTCTTGAAGTTTCGTAAATGTAAGTCAAGAGTTCCTGCAGTAAGCCGACAAAATATTCCTTCATACATTTTTCCATTAATATCTTCTATGTACACTGTACAGACAGAATACAGAGCAGTTGGACTTTCATTTATTATATTTTTTTATTAACTTTACCTATGTATATACATTATGTATATAGGTAAAGTTAAGAGAACTACATGGTACAGTCACGAGTAATAATATATATACACTTTAGTACCTTGTCATAATTTGTATTTTTTTTAACTTTCATATACTTATTGTTTTGACATGTCAAAGAAAGTTATTGTGACAGGGTATTAAAGTGTATACATATTATTGCTCGTGACTGTACATACTATACCGACGGCTACGCACGTGTTGAGAGTAATCGGAGATTGCGGTGTGTTGAAACTACATCAAAACGGCAGCAATAAATACATAGCGTACAAAGTCCAACATTTTTAAACTTTAGCGAGACAACTCACATGGCCATCCCTTTCTGGATGTATCTGGACTATCCTTCCTAAGGACCATTTGCCGAGGGGCTAACCTAGGCTGTCGGATTACCCTACTATTTTGGAGAAGTCCGGTCCTTTACCGGGGACGGGTCAGTCGCCGAGGTGCCTTGTTGCTGACAGATCCGGGGCACCTCAGTATAGCGGCCGATGGCACCCGCGGGGCTTTAGTGGGTATTCGGTTTATCTGGAAGTCCCTCACACATCCACTGGACCTCACCTTTGGTCCGGTGGCAGTGCGTAAATGCATTTCCCAGCGAGAAAAAAAAGGAACCATTTGCCAGGGGGTACGTTGTCCTGGACAAGAACAATGTCGTCAATTTACATGTTCCTTGATGGAGTCTGCCACTTACCGCACTTGGAGTTGCTGGAGGTATACCGCAGACCATCTTTTCTAGAAGTGTTTGTTCATCGTCTGCACCATATACCACCTTGTGTTGAGGTTCAACTGATCAGGATCACATATAATAACTATTGTTACACCATTGTAAATTGTAATGTAGATAATACTTCTTACTATGTCCTCTTACATCCTCGTCCACTATCCTAAAATTTGATGATTTATATTTGTGTAGATAGCATGAAAAATAAAAAACCGGCAAAGTGCGACTCGGACTCGGAAAAGTAGGGTTGCGTACCATCTAAAAAAAAATTTCATCCAACCTGTATATGAGGGGTATCTATGAACAGGTTTTTAAAAATTACATTAAGGTTATACATACTAAAACCATTTTTCGTCAAAATTGTTTGAAAGATAGACGCTTCCAAAGTGGAAAAATGTGTAACCTCCCCTAACCCTCTAACTTTTAAAATAAAAGAGTGACAAAATATATATGATGTAGATCTCAACAGAAACTTTCAACGAAAATTAGTTTGAGCGAGATATCATTATTAGCTTTTAAGAAATAATACATTTTCAAAAAACATTAAAACAACTTTGTTGTTCATACAAACGCTATGAAAAACATAGTTATTTTTATTATAGATGGAATGGAATTTCCTACATTCCTGAAATATTTACGATCATGATGCAAATCAAATCGCAAGATTTTAGTAGACGTATTTGAATTTTCTATAACTTTTCAAACACCATGGCAAAATTGTGGAAAAAAAATTATGTCAATGTATAACTTAGATCAAATTATGCCGAAAAATCGGTATTTATTAGGGTTGCCAACCGTACTATAATATATAGTAGTGTTAATTGTACTATATTTCAGGTCTGTGTGTACTATAATACTGTTGAAGAAATATACTTATAGTAGATACGCAAAAATTCTGTATTTTCAAGATTTGAAATATTTATATTGCAAATAGCTAAAAATCGTGTTTATTGATGCTCAATGCCTCAATAAGCTTTTTTTTTTAGTTGTACCTAGCCCGAATACCTTAGATTCTAAACCTAGAGTATTGATTGCAGTAGGTATATATATTTTTTAATGCATATTTTGAAAAAATATTATATTTCGGCGAAGGAATGTTGGCAACCCTAGTATTTATCCACTTTTAAGTAAAAAGTTCCCGCAAACGTGACGCAAACGCCCAATTTGAACATCTAATCTTGGAATGACTGTCTAAAACTTTTTGAATGAAAGAAGAAGAAACCAATACTTCTCCAATCGTATATAAAAATATCAAAATTTGTAAGCTAATGTTATCTTTGGAGTTACTTATGAAATTATATCATTAGTAAAAACATGAGAATAAAATTGTATGAAGTGGCAACAACACTTTCAACCGCGTTTAGTCTCTTGTGTACTTTTCAGTTCAGTTTTATGTTCGTTCTTAAGGAGTAAACTCAAGTTGCGTGTCATGCAAAACTAAATTTTAAAGTCGGACATAAATTATGGATGATATATTTTCTAAAGGGGAAACAAACAAACGAGAACGATAACTTTACGAGTACTAACGCCCATATACATTCGCACACAGCACAGCTGCCACTTTACATCGGTACCGTGTAACCAAGAGGTACCTTCCCGGTCGTGCGGGTCCGATTCGGCTGCATGCATGCAGCGTGCCACTACCTCTTACAATAACGTGTATGTGTATAAGCGAATTTAATTTTGTTAGAATTACGGAAGAGCGGCGTAGAAACAAACAGTAATGCTCTTGACATTAAAAGTAATTTCGTAATTACGTGTGACATTATCGATCATCGTAAAAGTAACGATATAACCTTATCTAGTCTATATGGCACTGCATTATTCATAAACTATGAGTAATAAGTAAGTGGCATTATAAAGTAAATGTCGTTTCCACACCAATGAAATTATGCGGCATAAATTGTACTGAATGCGTCGGTTAGTTTATCTTATTTGCTACACGGATGTTTTTTTTTTTTATGGTGTAGGAGGGCAAAAGAGCAGTCGGAGCCATTTTCATGACTACCGACGCCCACAAACATCCGCATAGAGGCTATACAGATGCGCTGCCCTCCTTTCTCCTCCCACCTCCGTGGGCCACCGGCTACTTACACACCGCACGAAACGCGACAGCACAGCTGTCACTTTACGCCGATCTCGTGTAAGCGACAGGTACCTCCCCGGTCGTGCCGGCCCAATTCGACTGCATGCAAGCATGCAGTGTGGCACTACCTCTTACTATGTTGATACAGTTCGTTTAAAACTTTGTTACTTGATTTAATATAATTGGTACGTATAATTCGCTTATATCTTTGCCGACCACATCTCCTCGCCTCCTCGTTTTTACAATGTGACCGACAGACAGACAGACAGACAGACAGAAAGACAGACCGAGTTTACAGTATACGATATAAAATTAAATTCCCCAAAGTAGTAAATATAGAGAACTAAACATAGCTCACCATTGTTATCCATCGCGTAGAACTTTGAAGGACTAGAATTTAACATACAGTCTATCCCAACCATTTTTCTTTTCGATACAAAAAGTATTGTTATGTTATTTGAGATTATCATCTTAAATAGATTACAATATGAGTAGGTAAATTTTTATCTACTTCCGTTTAGGTATGATCGTGAGAATTGATAACAAAAATGTATAAAAAGTATTGCATTTTTTTTAAACGGGCTTTGGCCCACCACTCGTTCCCACCACTGCTACTCCTGTGTCGCCAGGATCGACAGCAGAAACCACACTTGACCCTTTGATATGATCGTAGGGAGCCCGAGGGAAAAGCTAAATCTGACTTGGGACCCGCAACGAATTTAATCAGAAGAAAGTAGGAGGAGTAGAAAGTAGTTCCAATTTCCAAAGTTATTTTTAAAGTTAATTCCAAAAGTATTAACATTTATGATAATATTAGGAACAGGACTTATGAAGGCCTGCGTAGGCGAGGAATTTTTGTCCGCTAAAATAGATCGCCTACAACTGTATCACCATTATTAGGATAGGATAGGTTTTTTATGGTACAGGGGGCAAACGATCAGTCGGAGCCATTTTCAAGACTACCGATGCCCATAGACATCCGCATAGAGGCTAAACAGATGCCCTCAATTCTCCTCCTATCTCCATGGGCCACCGGCTTACACACCGCACGAAAGGCGACAGCACAACCGTCACTTCACGCCAGTCTTGTGTAAGCGAGAGGTGCCAACCCGGTCGTCTCTTACGTTTATCAAATTGGTAACATACTCCGTGCCGACGCCGATCAGGCACTTTATCGTTGACGCAGTGCTGGTGTTCTATGTCTGACTGAACATTCAACTCTATGCTCCAAGCATTTGAATCGCTATTGCAGTGGCAATAGTTTTAGTTTTCGTGATAACGTTTAACCATACAAAGCGGAACAGGGTCAAGCGAAAGTGATTTATTGTCTGGAATATTTTTTTTTTATATTTTGCTTTTATGGTTTTCAACGGATGGTTTCATACAGATAGATGCAAGGGCTCGATTTATTCGATTGCAAAAAGAAATTGCGATAACCTCTTTATTAGCTCTAAATGTTAGATAATATATTTCATGATATTCGACAAGATAAGGCATTGACGGTGAGCGTTGAGCATACGTTAGTAGAGACAGAAACAGTACCGTGTACTTCTCTCTCTTTTTATTTATTTACACTGTAACCTGTACTACATAATAATTTTACAGACCCTTCCATTTCCTTACTCTAAGACTGTAATATGTCGTATTTACCAATATATCACCGTGAGTCTGTGATTTGAAAAACGTTTACACGTGTTCTGTTCCGTGGATCGATCGCGCTTTATTATGTATACCAATTACCAAGTATCACAAGTAAAAGTCCCTAAAATGTCAACTATAAAAGTCTCAACTGAATCAATAACGAGAACGTTACGTACGCACATAGTGCCAGTCATTTTCAGATTAACGCTGTATTACTAGCTGCGCTCCGAGGTTTCATCCGAGTAAGTTTCTATCGTATGGAAATATCGAGATGAAAAATAGATGTTGGCCGATTTTCAGACCTACCCGATATGCTCACAGAATTTCATGAGAATCGGTCGAGCCGTATCGGAGGAGTATGGTAACGAACATTGTGACACGAGAATTTTATAGGATGACTAGCTGCGCCCCGCGGCTTCGCCCGCGTAAATTTCGATATCGTGGAAAATCATTCCATGGCATCCCTCAGGAACATTTTTTCGGGATAAAAGCTATCCTATGTTACTTCTAATACCTCCAAAAACATGTGTACAAAATTTCATGATGATCGGTTGAGCAGTTTTCGCGTGAAAGGGTAACAAACAAACTTACATTCGCATTTATAATATTAGTATGATTATGTAGAGATAATGATAGGTACCTACAGACTATTTCGGTCCCGACGTCTCTCTGAATAGACTGACTAAAAAAATTTATACGTGATGACGTTTTAAGATCGACGAACGCCGGCTGCATGCACGACACGATCGGCCTAAACCTCCATTCGTTGGATGCGTCTGATGAACGCGCGAGCCTATTTTCTTATGACGTCACTAAAATTATCGTCTATAAACACTGATTTTGTATAGCGGAAAGAACGATCACGTAAAGTAAATGAACCGAGCATTAAAACTGATAACATAATTACTAAGTAGACCCGTACTATTGTGAATATTAAGTACCCAAGCACTAGCCGATCTAGTCCGGGCGACCTGAATACTCCAAGGCTTTGCCCAACACGTAATGAATAATAATTTTCCGATCAAACTTTCACCGTGTTTGTTACCCGCATGCGATATTATATAACCTAACATATTTACTTACATTATCATTTCATACTGACGGCCGCCGCTGTGCGTGAATCTGAGTCATACTTCAGAGATCTCGGGAAATTATTTTGCTAGTGTAAAATGGCCGCTGTGCTGTCGCGTTTCGTGCGGTGTGTAAGTAGCCATGTAGGAGGCAGGAGGATGGAGCAACGCATCTGTATAACCTCTCTCATCTGTATAATCTGTATAATCTGTCTATGGGTGTCGGTACTCGGTACTCATTGCTCCGACTACTCGTTTGCTCCTTGTAGAATCAGCCTATAGCAGTCCATTGCGGTACGGAGGTCTCCCCCATAGAGCGCCAACCATCCCGATCTTCGGCAGCCCCTTATACATTTAAAGAAAATAGTGAGTAGCGTGATTTCTGCGTTAGCCTAATCGAATTGGCTCCAATGTGGTAATCTGTTTCTCTTGTATATTGATACGGTTCTTTGCTTTGCGAGAATTTCGGATTAAAAATCAGCTACCACTTACTATTTTGCGTCATTGGCTATGCCTATTGTAATAAATATACCGCAGCTGTTAGGTACATTAAAGTAATTGTTGTTAAAAATGTTTTAATTACAAAAGGTATATACGGTACTAGATGTCCCGCGCACGCTTTGTTGAACGTAACACATGTTATACCTTCCAAAGTTCCATATAATCGTCACCCCTCTAATTTCACTCCCTTAGGGGTTGACTTTCTCAAGTTAGTACTCACTTACACCATGAAAGAGGTACAGGGATTGTACCAAATGTAAAGTTTTAGGTACAATAGTTTTGGTTTAGTGGACAATTCGCATAAACTGTCCTATCCAAAATATTATTATTGTAGTTGACGATTCGCACAAATCGGGTGTGCGATAATATATGTGTGTCAGTCGGATTTGCTTTTTACACACCTATAATGTATATATTTCACAAAAACTGTAAATAACAAAAAAATTAAAAAGACGGTTTACTATAGATATATATAATATGTAATTTATATTAAACCTACTCCGATCATAAGTTCTCTCACACAATAAAAACTTCAATTAAGAAAACTGGAAACAAAAATATTTCTTAATTTGATTTTAGAATGCTGGCCACAAAAATGTATCTTAATTAATTCTATATTTAATTTTAATGAATTTAACTTAAAACTATTTATGAAAATAGGAATAAAGGTACTCAAAATCGCGGGAATTTTGAATAAAACGTAACTAACACAAAAAGACACGTTTATAAGTACATTTTGATATATAAATGGTTTTTCCAAAAACAAACACGTGTCAATTATTTCACAATAAACGTGACAGAGTCGGCCGACATTTTATTTAATATTACCGGGTCCAATTGTATTTTTAAGCATCCAGGAAACCATCGAAATACCCATATACCTAAAATTCCAACCCATTCGGTTCAGCCGTTTGGAAGTTTACCCATTACCCTATGAGAATGAAGCATTTTCCCGCGGTAAAAACGGTAAAAATAGCCTATGTTAATCTGTGATAATGTAGCATTTAAATGGTGAAAGAATTTTCGAATTATTGTTATTATTTTGAATGAAATTACATAAATACACACACATCATTCCTCTTTATAATATTAGTTAGTATAGATAATTTAGACTTTTCATTCAATTAACCGAAGTAAAATATAGTTTATAATTTATATTGGAGAAAGATACATATCTGGCAAATTTTGTTTAAATCGATACAATATTTTCGACGATTAGCGTAACAAACATAGACACGTCAGATAGATATGCCAAAACATCAAAATAATTAAGGCCTGGGGACATACCGTGACTCACCACCACATTTTGCAATGGAAAATTACTGCGGTAGCCAAGCGATCTGCACTACAAAGGATACCTTTACCTTTTTTATATCTTCACATACCCTGTGTGTAAAAAATGCGCTGCGTCACTTCTCTCAGAAAGTGTTGAAGGTAAAGTTAAGTTCGGCGACCGGCGGCTAACAGTAAAATAGACATCACATTACGGTGCTCCATTGCGTTACCGTTTAATTACAACTAAATAAATAGTATAACAGTAGTATAGTTAGCAAGTGATGTGGTAAAGGTGCAGTAGTGGTACTGGCGTAGTACGTGATACGTTGACTGGCTTGTAAGATGCGCGCGATATCGCTTACTACTACGATCGATACGTCGCTCATTGCTTCTTACATCATATACATTTTTTTATAGTATAAGGGGCAAACGAGCGGTTGGAGCCATTTTCATGACTACCTAGTACCGACGTTCATACACATCCGCAAAACTCGAGGCTTTGCAGCTCGCCTTTTAAATAAGAATAAGGCGTAAGCTCTATTCTTAAAGAACCCCCGGCCGTATCGCTTCGGAAATATCGACTGTGCCACCCACATGCATGGAGTGAGTAGCACTACCTCTTATTATATTATCAGGCAGGCAAATAGGCAACAGCAATAGCCACAATCAGGCAGACTGTAGGACTAGTAGCTACGATCATACACGATCACAACAACTGTCGAGTTTCTTCTAAACAATATAACAACAAAGAGGTTTAAATAAACAATGAATGTTTGAAAACAACACAACAAAGTATAATCGACAATTATTTACTACTTGCAATATTAAGAGAAACAAACATTTAGCTTCGTGTGACAGTCGCAGCATTAACTGAACATCCTGTCCTCAGCACAAACTGGTTGCCTTGGAAATAGACGCGGCAAAAACGCGACTCCACATTCGTATCTAATGAGGACAAATTAAGTTTCTACTGAATGTTTACCGGCAAATCGAAAGCCTAGGCAAATTCACTGTCTTGTGTCTATTATGGTGGTTAATAGCGATAATCATGCACCATAACAGGACGGCCATTACGGCAGTTTTTTAGACTCATACTTACCATGTAGTCTGAGTAACGGAAGAAGCAAACATGCGACCGGGTTTTTTTAGACTCAGATAGTTCGCTCAGTAGTAGCGGAATAAGGAAAGCTTTTAGCAAACGTAGTACTCAGCTATTTTGCACAGCTATGTAGCACTTCATCGGATATCTCAATCTGACTCTTTCTTCGAGAGAAAGAGACCGCTGGGCGGGTCAGATAGGAGGAGGTGGATAATGGAGTGTGACATGTGTGCTACGCGCAACTTATGCCTCTCTTACTGAGATCAGGCTGTATAACCTGCTTAGTAACGTGACTACTACACAGCTCTTACGTCGGAGGAAACTGAGCTAGGTTGTCAGATTTTCGGAGGAGTGCCCTGGAGTGAGTCCCATGTGAGAGACTGGCCAGTCACCGAGTTGTCCTGTCGCTACATCCGGGGTATTGCCGACCGAGAGGTTTTAGTGGGTGTTTATTTCATCCGCGAGTCCTACACAACCATCGGATTCCAGCGGCCAAGGCAGTGCGCACATCCCCGCAAAACCAAATAAAAATCCGATTTCCCATAAGATTGGATAAGTCCAAGTTCACTCTTGATCAACTCTTGAAATTTGCGTTCACTTTATTATGGCATTCAAAGAGTCGCACGTATCTGCGAAAACCAACTCGACCTAGAGGATAAATATCAAGGCTCTTCATCGGAAATCTAACCAATAAACGGGCTACCCAGCTTACTTACATTATTAATATTTAATTGATTTTATTAACGTAATATCATTAATGGAACAGATAAAACGTTATTGCTTAATACTAATTACATTAGAGCAGCAATTAGGTATGTAAAAAATAATAAAAATATGTAATTAGCCTGTCAAAATTGCGGCCAAGAGACCGTGACCAAATTAAACATTGTATAATTAATTAGTAGTTAAATATTTGCGGACAGCGCGAAATGATAATGTTGAATGTAAAAGTGTGGTTACGTGTGTAGACCGCAACACTTACTAACCGATGGACTGTTTCGCCAAAATAGTTGTGAATATCGTACCGTAGAATAGGCAGATTCAAACGTCCCTTAAGCGAGCTGCTTGTTGCCTAAAAATATTGAAATGAAATGAAAAATAAAAATGTTTTTAATCAAATAATAGAATAGAATTACAGGAATTACTTTTTGAACGTCAACAATTAAATCTACCACCGGTTCAACCCTAGCCCTGTCCTGAGAAGAAACGACGAAACAAACTCAGCTGGCCTCATGTTGTGATGATATGTAAAAGTAAAAAATATAAAAATACGAATACATTTGCATATTATAAATGATATAATACAATACAATTTATGAATTTACAAAAATTATGGTACAGAAACTGCCTGGGAGGAGGGTAGGTAGTAAGGCACTAATCCCAAGATGTGGTATCTGTCATAAAATCTGTTACCTTATATACGCCTTACCACACAAACGCTCTTTAACAACTTTTTTAAATTTATTAGCTTTTTAATTTATTAGTTGCTTATTTATATTTAGTAAGAGGTAGTGATGTTGTATAACAGCCGAATCGAGCCGACATGACCATCCAGGTACCTCTGACCCACATGATAATGTATTAAAAGTGAGGATATGATAACGTTTCATGTGATTTGTGAGCAGATGACCCATGGGGAGATGAGACGAATGCGTGCAACGCCGCAACCATTGACCGTGGGATATACCAATGGTAGTCACCATAATATAGCTGCGATTGCTTGTGTGTCATTATTTTTTGTCCTATGCTCTAAAAAGGATACGTGACGTCTGTCGAATAAATAGAAAGTTACAACGAAGGTCTTGATAAGGTCTCTGAAGGGAGGATGGGTCCATATCGGATCCGTTGCTTATAGAGCTAACAATAAATATGTAAAATACAGCTAGATCCTAAATAAGGCTTCTTGGAACCTACTTTTGCCTACATTTTGAATGCACAGATAGAATGTAGCCTCATAAAGATTAGTGTTGGTTTTTTTGTAGGACAAAAAAATATTTGCGTTAAGTAATTATGAGCATGAGTCGTTTTAAAATAGGTAAAAATTAAGTCCAAAAATTGAAAAGGATACAACGGTAAACATTTGTGGTTTTTACCTGATTTTTAGGTTTATACCTTAATACCTTTTATGTCCAGCTGGCGCCATCCTACTAATATTATAAATGCGAAACTTTGTTTGTTTGTTTGTTACTCCTTCACGCAAAAATTGCTACACCGATTTTCACGAAATTTTGTAATTTGGATTAACACATAAGAGAGTTTGTATCCCGAAAAAAAGTTTAGGATGCCATGAGATTATTTTCTATTTTCCACGGTATTCAATTTACGCGGGTGCAACCCGCGGGGCGCAGCTAGTATAATTATATTTTAGACCAGATTCTATAGTTCTCTGTAAGATTGATCCCTTCTGCTTCAGTTGGTAGCTTAGCTGTATGTTTCTCTTCGCCTATTTCTCTTTCCAAGTCGTTCTTAAAGATATAATAATATTTTTTTCTGGTGCGCCCTCGTCTTGTTGTCTGTTTTCAATGATTTTTTATAAAATCTATAGTTTATGACAGTCTTATGACTGCAGCCGAATTAGGCCAGCACAGCCGGAGGTACCTCTCGCTCGTGTTATGCTGCCTACGTAAAGGGACACGTGTGCTGTTGCAGTTAGTTAGCCTGTAAGTTACTGAATTTCCTGTGACAAATTGATAGAAGGAAGGAGGACACATCGGCTTAAGAATTAAGCGTTTGTATAGGGGCGTCAAAAACAAAAGATTCTGACGTTGTATATTATATTCCTTCGAAAAGTCAAATTAGTCGAATAAAAATAAATTTAATGTTACAAAAGTTACTTTATTGTCTACCCGTAAGGGCATGGCCCCATAGACTATGTATTTTAAGAGGTTGCATTGCATGCAAGCATGCAGCCGAATTGGATCGGCACGACCGGGGAGGTACCTCTTGCGTACTCAAGTCCTGCGCAAAGTTACAGCTGTCCCGTCGCGTTTCGTACGTGTGTAAGTAGCCGGTAGCCCATGGAGGTGGGAGGAGAAAGGAGGACAGCGCATATGTATAGCCTGTATGCTGATGTCTTTAGGCATTGGTAGTCATGAAAATGGCTCCGACTGCTCGTTTGTCTTTATATACCAAAAAAAAAAAGTATTGCATGTATAGCGGATATTTATGAGGGTCTGTAGTAAATAGTCATGAAAACTGCTCGTTTTCTGTTCTATTAAAAATCTAAGTAAAAATGAGATTATGACGAAGCCACTATGACTAAGTGCACGTACTTACGTCACCGCCATTAATAACCGATCACCAACCAAGGCTCCACCGACCTCAGCCGTCACCGTACCCTCAGCTACAAGCCCGATTCGCGCCCGTCACGTCGGCTGTTGAAACTCGTGAGGTCAGAGCCTCCCGAGCCATGAGCCAT
>LUGF01002500.1:941552-961705 GCA_001625245.1 Calycopis cecrops
AGTGCGTTTTCATACAAAATTTGTGCATAAATGGCTATAACTTTTTATTGCGTTAACTTAGAAGTGTGATTTTTTTTAAGGCCTCAAGACGTAACTGACTTCCGTATTTGACAAAAATTTCAGCTTAATCCCTTCACGAGTTTTAGAGAAAAAGGTCTTGACAGACGTACAGACGGACAACAAAGCGACCCTATAAGGGTTCCGTTTTTTCTCTTTGAGATACGGGACCCTAAAAAACCACTTAAGTGGTGATATCCGTGGAGTGGCCGGTCCGAGATGGATTCGAGTAGCAGGGATCGAGCATCTTAGCGTTCATTGAAGGAGGCCTATGTCCAGCAGTGGGCCGGTAAAATCTGATGATGATGATGAGGATAGTAATAACCATTTCTCCGAATTCCGGCTCTATCGGTGTAGCACCTCTCACATACCATCGTCGAGTGACAGAGTTCGCTCTCCCGTTTCTAGCGCTTTGCGAGTGGTCGGTTTCCTGAGGCATAGGTAGGAGCAACGAGAGCGGCGCGTCTAAATAAGAATTATTCGGACGCCTATGGGCGTTGGACAACAGAAGGCTGTGACAGCACTGCGCCATATACTATAAAAAAGTGATAAGTCTCCTGCATACTTTTACTGTCCACATCCTGGGGAGATTAGGGAACACACGTAGTCAGCGCACTCAATTAAGGTCATTCGATGGGCAATGCCCTTTCAATAGGGCAGCTATACCTTCCCGTGCACGGTGAAAGGTTTGTACAGGTTAGCTCGTAAATTATGTTGGCTTAGGCGTATAGAGTAAGACCTAGACAGGCTTGACTAAAAAGGTTTAATAGTTTTAAACTTTTGTATTTTTTACCTTACTGCTTCGGAAGTAGTCTTAGAACTTATGTATCTTAGATACATAAGTTAAGGTACATATGTTTGATTGCCTGCTTCGTGGTCCAGTGGTAAGCATGTTCAACCTCAGTCTTAAGGTTCCGGGTTCGAATCCCAGGTCAGACTTGGACCGAAAAGTGTTATTGGGTTTTTCAATTTCTAATAAGTAATAAGTTAATAACAGTCCGGAGACAGGAAGTTGGCGGTGTTACACGCTCGTGCCCTGCTCCTGACTTCTCTCCGGTGGTGTCGAACAGGAGAATGTGGAAACAGATACCTAGTGCACTTGTGTCTCCGCAAGCACTTGTGTCTCCGCAAGCACTTGTGTCTCCGCAAACACTTGAGCACTGTATTCTGTATGATAGAGATGGGCCGCTGTAGCCGAAATTCGGCTAAGACGACATATGCTTCGAAAAGTATTGTCCTATCTGACCCAGTCAAATCAACACATAGTGTAAGCAGTTCGCGCGGAGCACTGCGACCCTGACAGTTTTGATCTAGATTCTGATTACTGATGTTACTACTGATGTTACATCTCGCTAATGATGACAGAGAAAAAGCAACGATACGTGCATCATACCAACCTTACTTAACGTTAATTTGATGACTTAACTACACTACACGATAAAGCTAACGTAACTGCAATAAGTCCTAAATTTTAATTAAATTTAGGTTTCATATTTATTAACTTGAATAAAAAAATCTTAAACGTAGATATCGTTTTTTATACCTAATACAAGAGGGATAAAAAGTAGATAGGAAGATTAACTTAATAGGACAAAAGTACGTAGACAAAAGAAAAATAGCGAATTTAATTAATATTATTAAACAACCAGTGTATGTACAGTAAAGCTTGGATAAGGTATTATGATAACAAACAAAGATGTTTCGCATATTAAGACCAGGAAAATCTTTTTTCTCCCTTATTCACGTTATACTTTTTAATTTTCGTGGGGATCTTTAAACTGTTTTTAGAATATATATTTATAATCAAATTTTGATTTGGTATACCTTTTTTTGGTAGCGCAGGGTAATAGTGTTTAATTGGTAGCGTATCGTTATATTTTATATAAAGATTAACATATTACATTAATGTAAAGGTCAAACGCAAGTATACGCCAGCTATGCAAGCGTACGCAATAAACTGTTTTATAGTAGTTCGCGATAACTGCTTGTTACTGCATGTACCTGAGTATGTACAGTTGGTATAATGTCGCGAACATTTCCATTTCATTCGAAAACAGAACTATAATATCAATTATACAGGGTAAGTATTTATTCAGTGCACAAATTACGATCTACATACATAAAGCAACATTAACTACACTTTTATTTTCGATCTCCTATAAAAACTCTATGTCCTAGGGCCAATTTAATGTTTCCAAAAAATAACGAAGTGTATGGACACCCTACTATCTCTCACTTAATACCTACATGGTGTCGTGTCCCCGCTCGGTCGGCGAGCGGCGAGCTGCGCGGGCGGTGCCTTTGACAATACATTTTGCAAATGTGGAATATTCTTGATATTATAATTTAAAAAAAATATTACTTTTTTTTGCGGAAATGTACTTAGTTATCGATATATAACACGCAGAAAAAATTTGTGCACTGAATAAATACTTACCCTGTATAGTATAGAATTATACAGGGTTATTTTTTGGTCACCGGCCAAATTTTCAGGTTTGGTTCAGAACCAATCATACGTTTGATTTATGAAAAAAAAAATACATACAATTACTTTGTTCCATGTTGTAAAACATATTTCTTGGTCACCACATGCATCACACTCGCGACTCACGGTAGGCCGACGTCACTGACCTTGAAGTCGATACATTTCGTGTAATAACAACTATTCGATGTATTTTTAAGGATCAATTCAAATCGATTTTTATTTAATAAAATATTACAATTAGACGATAAAATTTAAAACACCCTCTTGGAATGATGTCTACTTCCTTATTTTAAAATTTGGCCGGTGACCAAAAAATAAGCCTGTATAATATCAATCATATAGTTAAGAGTTATATATAGAGACCTGTACCTGACACTAAAATTAATGAGTATGTAAGTGTGTGTGGTTAGGTAATTACGTGACTGATTCAAAAATTTAAAATTTTTGAATGGATCCATTGAAAATTAAATTTTGACACCGACTGTACATAGTTGACGTTTATTTTATTATATTCCGGCACGTGTTACAGATAATCTACGCTGGTACATAAAATATGATTTTAATAGTTTCGATATGGTATGAGTCAGTGGCGTGAAGTGTGGAATTTCACTAGTAATGGGCTGCCACAACCGTATATATTTCGTTCATAAAACCGACACAAACTCGAAAAAGTCATCAATTTTTTTTTCTTTGATAGTGCGGATGCTTGTGGCCGTGCTGCGTCGATACAAGTTGTTAGCTTTCAGCTTCTTACTTGCCCCTTGATCTTTAATATTTTTAGATTAAGAGGGCTAATGAGCAATAGCAGCTATTTCGTGACTACAAATGATTACTAACGTCCGATGATTAATAATAATTTCTTCATCCGAGCACCTCCCTATTTTGAATGAAAAAGTGAATATTGTTATGATTTAGTTAGTCACACTTCACAACCTGCCTGTAATATACGAATAAAATAAAATCAAGTGACTCGTATGTGTTAGTAAGATCTCGACAACTTAATAATATAGATAATATTATTTTTTGGTCACTAGCAAATTTTTAAAATAAGGAAATAAAAGTCAATCCAAGAATATGTTTTAAATTGTACCGTCTAATTTTAATATTTTGTTAAATAAACATCGATTTGAAATGGTCTGATATTATATATTACTGAGAATATACCTCAACAACGTGGCCCATACAATAGGGAAACTTTTAAGTTTAGTTATAATAGCAAGAAGTTAGATAACATTACCTTAAATTGTAGAGTACCTACTGCTTATGAAATAGGTACGAAAAACAAAACAACTCGATTGCACACTAAAAAAAGCCGGCAATAATTGTCACGATATCTTTATAGTATAATAATAATAATATCTAGTGAGTTATTATAACACTTCGTGAGCCTAGCCCCGTGCTATCGTACCGTAGGGACTTGTGTTACGGACACTAAACAACAGACAATATAATAAAAAAAATATAAAAGAAATACATATAATACATAGATAAACATCCATGTTGCCTGGGCGGGATTCGAACCCGCAACTCCTGGCGCAAGAAGCTCCGCTTCCGAACTCTATATCACCATACCATTGCTCCAGCCAGGTTGGTGAACAATATATTAACATGAAACTAAATAAGTTTTTTTTATATTATTTGTAATAGCAATTCTATTATTTTTATTTAAATAGTAGGTACTAAATTAAAAAAAAAATCAACAATTTTAATATTGCTACATAAAAGTACGTGACATTTATAACTTTAATGCAGTTTACAATATTTAATAATACGGGAAATTCTTTAGTTGTTGCCTTATTTCGTACTTATTTAATAAGAAATCAATTATTTTTGCAAAATTAGCACGTAGCACATCTAATTATTAAGTTATTATACAATACTAGGTAGCGCCACAATACAAAACTAGACCAGCACGCTCTGGGAGTTTCTCGCTTACACGATACCGGCGCAATGTAACAGCTGTGCTGTCGCGTTTCGTGCGGTATCTAAGTAGCCGGTGGCCCATGAATGGGGAAGGAGAGCAGAACGTAGGTATATGTATAACGTCTATGCGGATGTCTATGACTGTCGGTAGTCATGAAATTGGCTCCGACTGCTCGTTTGCCCTCTTATACCATAAAAAAAAAATCAGATACTATTGAATGCAAATGCGTAGAAGAAATAATTCATCATCACAAACTACCATTGACATAACCGATTTCTCATATTTTTTACATTTCGATGAACTAGCTCAATTAGCTTGGCAATGAGGAAATTATGTGTGTGCGGGAATAATACCGCAACTTTATCATTGTGTAAAGTTCTTTTTGTGGGCCCAGCTTTCCCTTTCGGTGAGAATTCTCAAGTAAGTGGGGTAACTAGGTTTAAAGTCCGCTTGTTAGCTAAGAATACATTGAGTAAAGGATAAATTAAATGATAACATTTATTTTATTTATTTAACAATTAATGTACATAGAAAACAAACTTAATAATTGAAATTAGATACATTCACAAGGCAAGTACAAAACTACAATTTATTCCATAGATTTATAGTAATGTGTTCATTTAAACATGTAATAGAAATTTATAATAACTCCTTATCAGTCAAATCTCTAGATTAGATAGTTTTTGATTAGAAAAAGAAGACTATAAATGAAGAATAGTTTTTTTTTCTTTTATAGTCTTAGTGACGATGGTGACGAATCCTAGGCTTTTGACGACTACCCACACATAAAACAATGCAGACTTCATTCGAGCAAATTAATTCCGCTTATCGGTAGTCATCAAACTACCCACATAAAACAATTTAGACTTCATTCGAGCAAAAATTGTTCCGCTTATCGATAGTCATGAATACTTAGATTCGTCGTTTTATCCCTAAAACTAAGCTAAACGTAGCTAAGCTAAAGCTAAACTAAACAAAAGAAAACATGAATATTTCTCAAAGTTTACACATGAATTGCGTCCATTTCTTAGCTCTCATAAACACACATCGTCCATGCTCTAAATCCGAGGACACGGATCTCTGACACGACCAACGACCGTAGAGACCTAATGCGAGGTTTACTTGTTTCAGTGGGCATGGTTCTTGCCTCTTGGACTCGCTCAGGTTCATCCGAAATATGCTATAAGTAAATAATGGTCTGACAGCAATTTCGTTTGTTCTTTCTTTTTCTAATATGCACGGATCTGATTGGAAAATAAAGCTGGCAACTACCGCAATACCTAGTTCCTAGTTGTCACTTTAAAGTTTAACTGGCCTTTATATATTGCCATATTGGATAAAATTGTTAATATCGCAGACTGCATTTGCCCTTGTTATATTAGATTTGAGAAAGCACACGCTAAAGAACACCATTCCTTCCAAGGGTGATCCAGAGATCACCCTTGGAAGAGGCTATGGAAATTAAAAATACGGAATACCTAGGGGTACGTAAATTTCGTTTTTACGAAATAGATGCGATAAAAGCTAAATCTGCATTTTATTTGCGATAAAAGCGAAATTTGAAAATTAAATACTTTCGCACCTTTTTACGTTACGTGCTTTCAAATGCTGATCAGACGCGCTAACAATTATTACGTATATTGGTCGGTCAAGAATCTCATGTGGATGTAATGCGAGTTTTAGCTGCATCAAAATCTTGCTACCCTGGATTTGCAAAAGCAGCTGTTCAATGTCTCAATTGCCCTGTCAATAGTGTTGATGCCGAGAGGTAATTTAGTATCTACAACATTGTCGTAACTGATCGCAGGCAAACAATGAAAGATGAAAATGTAGAAATTAAAACAATGCTAGCCTTTAATTGAATTTTTAACACTGTATTTTTTTTTTGCGAAATAAATGCGAAATTTTCTATTTTGAGTTTTTTTAAATGCGAAATCACGATTTTTTATTTGCGAAATTTACGTACCCCTAGGAATACCTAAAAAACAATGGGTATTTGCTTCTTGGGACCCAATGATAAACATAATCAAATCAAAAACCAAATGTAATAACCTCAATACCTCAAGGCTGCAAGATACAATAAGTACTTCTAGGCGTTAATCGGAACGTCTAAATAATTATAATAACTAGCTGGTGCCTGCGACTTCGTTCGCATTGCGTAGTAATATAATAATCAAAGTGATTTGTTATTGTTTGCTTGCAGTGTACCGGAATTCCCATTTCCCGTAGGAATGAGCTTTTGATGTTGACCAGGCTTAGTATCTATACAAAACAAAGAAATTCATTCGAATCCGTCCAGAAGCTTAGAAGGTTAGCCCGGACAAACACACAAACGGACGAACAGACAAACAAAAAAATTTAAAAATCAATGAAGTGTTCTAATTCTATTTTAACACCGCCCCCAAATAGTTTTTTGTAAATTTATTCAATGTACAGACACACGAGTTTTACTGTTTTATTATATGTATAGATAGGTGCTTTTAATAAGTTTTGAAATCCGAACATCGGTCATCTGATATCTCAGTCCATGTGTGTTTGCGGTAAAGCTTTTCTAATGTCGGGGTTGTAAAGTACTTAAATAACACGAGGTAAAATCCGTTAAAATTGTTTTGTTACAAGTTTACACCTTACTTTATACGCTTACGTCGCTTACGTTTTTATTTTATGATAAAGACGTAAGCGACGGAAACGCGGTTAGACGCTCATATTACTATCGCCCGTTTTACACAATTTTACTAATAATTTACATAAATCGTTTTTAGGGTTCCGTAGCCAAATGGCAAAAAATGAAACCCTTATAGACTCGTCATGTCTGTCTGTCCGTCCGTCTGTCCGTCTGTATGTCATCCATTTTTTTCCGAAACTATTTAGCCCAGTTTAAACGTTGTAGATTGTATTCTGTTAACCGCTTTTCGAATTTTAAATTAAAATAAAATTTAAATAAATTAAATTATAATATTAAATTAAAATAAATTAAAAAATAAAGGGTGGCACTTCATACATAGAACTAAATCTATAAATATTTGTTTTCATCCATGCCCATATGTGATGGGTGTTTACTGTCTATGAATAGGTCTTCAGAAATGACATTAAGTTTACTAAAACCATTCATCCGTTAAAATCAATTGTTTGAAAAGTAGACGCTTCCAAAGTGGAAAAATGAGTGTACCAATAACTTGTTAAATAAGAGAGTAAGAAATGTTAAAAATATATATGCTGTAGGTCTCAATGAAAATTTTCAACGAAAATTGGTTTGAGCAATATATCATTATTAGTTTCTGAGAAATAATACATTTTCAAAAAAGCTATGAAAAACCCAGTTATTTTATTTTCTAGTAAAAAATGTCGCAGAGACACCTATTCCTTTCATTGGTAAGGAACCCTCGGTGTGCGAGTCCGACTCGCACTTGGTCGGTTTTCAATTAATAAACTAATTAGTAAACTCTTAAAATTAATATATCAAGTACAATGCACATTTTTACGGAAACCGTTGCACAATCAGTACCGAGTGTAACGTGACCTATTGTTGTCCGCTCGACGTGTCAGTCACGTGCAGCGGATAACATGACCGGCATGGCGTGATTGATTCAAGACAGGTCACAGGTGCAAGTGTTATCCGTGCTGCGTTCCGTACGAATGAACGGAGCCCACTGGGGTTAAATAACGTTTGGTTTATTACATTACCTTTTTTGTCTGTAATAGGGAAAAAATGAAGTTTAATTATAGCAGAACTGATTGGCTCCAATGTTGCCGTACAGCCGGGTTGGGTTGGCAACGATGAAGAATTGGTCGACGGTTTATCATGTTTTTTCCAACAATTAGGTAGATGTTTGTCGTATTTTTTTTTTATTTTTTTTTTACGATATAGGAGGGCAAACGAGCAGCCGGAGCCATTTTCATGACTACCGACGCCCACAAACATCCTCATAGAGGCTATACAGATGCGCTGCCCTCCTTTCTCCTCCCACCTCCATGAGCCACCGGCTACTTACACACCGCACGAACGCGACAGCACGCTGTCACTTTACGCCAGTCTCGTGTAAGCGAGAGGTTCCTCCTCGGTCGTGCCGGCCCAATTCGACTGCATGCAAGCATGCAGTGTGGCACTGCCTCTTACCAAAAGGTTATAGGTCATAGGTTACAGGTTATTATTGATCATATAACACGATAATCTCATTGTTACCACGCCGAGTACGCCAGGTTTATGCTAGTTTAGGGTGAGTTTCGAGAGTTTTGGGCTTAGGCGAACGAGCAGAGCTTTTGATGACTACCAAACGGAAATAGATATCCGCACCTACGCACACGAGTTGTACTCCAATGACCCAACAAAAACTAACGTTTATGGACATCAGTATTGTTGATATACGGACTTTTTGCCACTCTGCCCTGGCCCATGGAGGTGGGAGGAGAAAGGAGGGCAGCGCATCTGTATAGCCTCTATGTGGATGTTTGTGGGCGTCGGTAGTCATGAAAATGGCTCCGACTGCTCGTTTGCCCTCCTATACCATAAAAAAAAAAACTCTTCGTTTCTCACGACAATTGTTACTTTGTGAGGGTATCATATGAGCGAGGATTACCTCCCCGGGCGTACCGGCGAGATACGATTGCAATGCCGCACGACACTACCTCTTTCAACGAGTGGTAAGGTATTGTCTGTGTTGGTCTAAGCATACGTCCAGCAGTGAACAGATAAGGTGCGATAGTGACGAAAGCATGTGTCGTACTCAACTAGAGAAAGTGATGACTGACACATCCTTGGACGGTTTAATTATTCCACGTCCGTAGCCATGGCCGGGTACGCAGTAGGACCCGCAAGATACGTGAGAACTGAGGATGCAGCGCAACTCACTTATATTATTGACAGCAGCACGCCCCGGTGTACACAACTTGTGTTTATACTCCGCCGAAACGTCTTGAGCAATTACCATTAAATTTTCTTCTATATAAGTAGATCGAAGGGGAATAGATCGAAGGAGAGGTCAAATTTTCACTAAGATATTTTGTAACTGGAAGAAGCCGCAGGAAGCAGCTAGTAAATAATAAATTCGCGTATTTTCGTGTTGCTTGACTATTCTTAAAAATCTATAAGCCTCTGTTAAAACGTTGTGGTTGTGTTGAGAATAATAATTGAATTGTCAAATTTCGGGAGTTGGAAACTTCAGGTCAAGTCCGCCAAGAAAGAAACTAGCTTTCTCACTGAAGTTCCCCTGAAAAGGCCAATAATGTCTAGCCTAATATATCAAAGTAAATTCTCTTATTATATTATTATTATAGATGCCTTATGTCCGTAGGTACACAACACCCCGCACCTTCAATTTAATTATTTATTATTGATTTGTACACATAGGTACATTACAGAAAGACATGACGATGACACGACACACAAAAAAAATTCCATCATTGATCGAGCAGATCCACAAACATTGATATATTATAAAGTCTTACCAAGCTGCTGCCTCAGTTTATAAATTGCGTAATTATTAATAAGTGGCCTTATAATGCAAATATTGAAACCGGTATAATATTAACAAAAAGTGTGCCAATTCACCATCGTGACTCAAACTGGCACGGTTGCCAATTCATTAATTTGTGCCCCGATTGCCTTACGTGTGTCAAAATTGATTTAATATCAATAATGAATAATTATTTTTAATTGTTATAGTAAAAGGTGCAAAACGAGCAGTCGGCCCTTTTGATGACACCCGAAAGTCAGCGTAGGTAATTGTTATGAGGATGTGTTGTACTCCTTTCCTCTTCCCCTCGTCTGGGGTTTCCGATGGAAATTCTTAAACCACACGAAATAAAACAACATTACTTTAAAGCGGTAAAATATAGAGCTAGTGATCACCGTGCAAACCCAATTTGGACAAACACATTGTCCAGCTAATGCAGCTCGGTGCTACTATAATTAATTACATTATAACATTATAATATATCATTAATACAACGGCTACTTATAAATTGTCGAATTTTATTTTATTGTTTCATAAATTGTAATGTTGAACCATAAATGCATATCATGTTGTCATATAATATTAGGTTGTCTTTTTCCTTTATTCTCTTAAATGGGAAAATTGGACTCTTACAAAAAACACAAAACGAAATTAGCTCGTAATTTTTTTTTATTAACCCTATTAAGGTGGGTACATTTTTTAAACATCATTTATGGCTCAAAAAGTCCCGATCACACGTTCCGACGACAGACCATAGACAAATGCAGACTGGCGCCCGCGCCAGTCAGAACAATATAATTTAACCTCTCCTTTTGTGTAAGGGGGTAAGATATGCACGGAGTACACCATATCCGTTGCAGTTGCATTGTGGCTGCTCGTCTATGGGCTATGACCGCACGTGCTGACTCTCATGCATGCTGATGGCTGATGCATGCTGCCACCCAGCCTCGCGTGCGCTGGCGCATTCTAATCGCCATATTTGCATGTTATTGGTATTAGCATACTTACTCATTGTTATGAAATGAAAATTATTTTTAAATTAATTCATTCGGATCGTTGTGGTAAATTAAATGAATTGTAATGGCTTAAGGGTGTATGAACTCTCAACGATCTAAATAATAATAATAATACGTAAAAATAATATATTTTCACTTATAAATCGTTTTAAATATGTTTTTTCACACTGATAAATTATAAATTATATAATAAAACTGATTATTTGCAACTACATTTGTCTAACTAAAATAATTTTATTGTAATAAAATTATTTTAACGGATTTTCTCGCGGTATATTAAGTACTAGCTGTGCCCCGCGGCTTCAACCGCGAAATCCATATAAACTTCAACACCTTATTTCACCCCCTTAGGGGTTGAATTTCTAAAAATCCTTTCTTAGCGGATGCCTACGTCGTAACATCTACCTGGATGCCAAATTTCAGCTTGATCCGTCCAGTGGTTTGGACTGTGCGTTGATAGATGGCTATGTCACGTTTGAGTTTTATATATATAGATTTTATGCTTAGAACTTAAAAGTTAGAAGCTTTACAGCAACCACGGTCACATGTGGATCGTAAAATACTTAGTTTGATTAATGAGTACATGTATAACATACGCGCAAACTTAGAAATCATTAAAAATCGGCAAACAGCTCCCGGAAGTGAAGTATGAAAGACATGGTTCAGAAATGTGTATGAGATCCACACCGGTGCGCACACGGTCACTCGCCGATCGCAAGTTTGTATATAAATGATGTTGAATGTAAAAACATTTAATTTGATTGATACAATTATATGAGACAATGAAATGGCCGTGTCAAGAGACTGGCATCAAAAACAAAGCATTGTTCCAGTCACAATTGTGAAACCGTCCCACTTATCTTTATACTTTTGATATAAACATAAAATCACACAGGTACAGGCGGCCGCGAGAATACGTGCTTTTTTATTAGAATCAAACTAGCGTTTATTTAAGGCACAGAAATCTGTTAAGACGCCGTCATCGACCCTGGATTGGGTTCGTGAATGTGTTGTGGAACTCGCTGTATGTACTAGCTTAGTTACATATTTATTTTTTTATTTATTTTTATTTTTAATCCTCTGATACCGGCCCTGGTCAAAGCTTAGGTTTATAAAACTTAGCTAGAGATAAATGAAAAACAAAAGTATCCTTCGTTGTTTTCTGTGTAGTATGTACCTAAGACATTTGCACCAAAAATACCCTTATATGAAGTAGACCAGTGCATCGTGCACTGCGTTCATTCAACAGTCAGATTAAATTACTCAACTGCAGAAGGGATTCTTTCGCACAAAAATTAACCGTGTATAAATTAAATATAAGTACAATCGTATGATAATTATAATAATTAGTGTACATATTGAACTAAATCGTTTCATAATAAAAGTTGATGAAATTTCATTTTATATTAAAGGAATTGAACTCCTCAACTGAAAACAGCTAAAAGAAGTAGTTCTTTTAGAGATTAATTCCATATTACCGTATTAATTTGCAGTTTGCACGGATAAAAAATGTTAATACATAAGATAGCTGCTAGCTGCACCCCGCGTAAATTTCGATCCCGTGGAAAATCATCCCATGGCATCCCATAGGAGCATTTTTTCGGGATAAAAACTAACCTATGTGTTAATCCAAGTTACCCTCTATGTGTTTGCCAAATTTCAGGAAAATCGGTTTGGCCGTTTTTGCGTAAAAGAGTAACAAACAAACAAACAAACAAATAAACATACAAACTTTCGCATTTATAATATTATTAGGATTAGGATTAGGATTAGGAATATTAGGAATTAGGATTAGGATTTCCTATCCGCGCAAAGTCAGGACGGATCGCTCGTCAAACTTCACTCGAATTATCTGGACGACTGTACTGAGATGAGTGAAAAAGCATTAGGGTCATGTGCAATACCACGCGCCTGTTTCCACCATTTTCATGTCGGTGTGCCGCGACACCAACTTTCATTTCTTAACATGATCGTATCGAGGAAATCGAGAACAATGAGATTACGCATATTAATGGAACGCTCAATTGCAATTTCACTTTTTTGCTCGCTCGACTATTGTGAATGCACTTGTTAAGCTAAAATGGCTGTACTGTGAACTCAGACCAAATAAACTTTTTTATTTTAGTTTGTAAAGATTGAAATTGCCTTTCTTGATTTCCTGATAGACATTTTACGGCTTACGCATCTTAATTACATCTATGCGGATGTTTGTGCGTGTCGATAGTTATCAAAAGGTTCCTCTGGCTCATTTGCAACTTATCTATACAAATATTATTAAAGAAGAAAGATTTGATCGTGTGTGTGTTTGTATGTAACGTATAGGCTCCGAAAATACTGGACCGATTTAAAATTTCTTTCACCATTAGAATGCTACATTACCACAGATCAACATAGGCTATTTTTTACCACGGGCTTAATAAAATGTTGAAATTTTGTAGTATTTCTATCGTTTCACAGACACGAATGTACTATTATATCCTACTAACATTATAAATGCAAAAGTTTGTATGTTTGTTTGTTTGTTTATTTGTTTGTTTGTTTGCACCTTCACCTTCACGCAAAAACTACTGAACCAATTTTCATGAAATTTTATGTGCATATCGGGTAGGTCTGAGAAAAAAACATCTATTTTTCATCTCGATTCACGGGATCGAAACTCGCGCGAATGAAACCGCGGAGCGCAGCTAGTAATAAATAAATGTTTCCAAAATCTATTACATTTTCTTCTTATACGCACTACGTATAAGAGGAAAATGCAATAGATTTTCCTCCTGTACGCACAGCCTATATATGTACATATATTATCTCAACAATAAATCAACCGATACCGTATAAGTATGACAATAAGACATACATATAAGACATATTTTCATTTCTAAATCATTCAAACTAGACACGAAGCCATTGTCTGACTCCGTGCAATCCTTATGCACATTCGGCAAGCCGCCTAATCGATAGATACACGAATGGTGATGATGATAATCTATCGCTAACGATGACTTATATACCTTTAGGTAGTGCCTCGCTGCAATGCAGCCGAATTGCGCCGCACGGACAAAAAAAAATCTCCAAAAATTAAAAATCTTTTTTGTATTTGAGGAAAAAAGTAATTTTTAGTGTTAGTTACAAAAGTTTTGCTGTATTTATAATTATTACTATTTTTTATCCCATGTAGTGTAATGTAAATGAAATGGAAATGTAATTTCTACAGTTCAGTTTTAGTAAATACATATTTTACACATTTTAATGATTTTAACACATAATTGTAAGCATTATAAAAGTCCTGTAATTTTTGCAAATCATATTTGCTAAAAATTTGCAGTCATTATTAGTTTTTATAAAGTTTAATACTCAAAGTCAAAAATGGTAATTAGTAATGGCAACATTACATACTTCTGTTGTATCTACTGAACATCTTCGATTTTACAGACGTTTTACTCAGAATTACAAAAAAAATTGTGTAATTCCAAGTAACTTTTTCAATAATATAATATGTTTTGCGACACACGCGACGACATATTTGCCATTTTGAGTTTGCTCGCCCTTGTGTTGACGTGATGATTGTGAACATTTCTGTGATAGAATTAAAGTGTGTGATAGTGTAGAGTGAAGAGCGGTTATTTTAAGTGTGGATTGATTTTCATACTGAAAGAGAGGGACAAACTCACTAGAGATCTTCTATCAAATTGTTTATTTGTATTTTGTAATTTGGCAAATAAATAAGATAAACACAGTAACAAATATTTCATTTAGTATGTTCAGAATTTAATACCTCTATTACTGATGATTTAGTTTTAATAGTTTATGACCCTAGTCTAGTAATTTAAAATAAGAACAGATATATGTACAAGGAGTAGCAGAGATATCGAAAGAGATTTTAGGGTGCTATTTTATTCCTCACTGTGATTTATTTTTACCCATAATGATGAATAAAATAACCCTCTTAAAAATCGCTTTTGTCATAGACAATTACTGACTTATTTGCAATCCCAAGAACACACAATATTAATATTGGAAATGATGACGACATATGTAAATATTTTTAGTTCCCCATTTTAGTGTTCGTTTTATAATTTCAAGTGTAGTGCTTTAGTTTTAATAATTAATTTAAGTAGGTTATTAATTATAACAAATAAAACAGGGGCTGTTTGGCTGGCTGAACAAATAAAACAAAACAGCCCCTGTTTTATTTGTTATAATTAATAACCTAGATAAATTATTAAAACTAAAGCACTACACTTGAAATTACAAAACGAACACTAAAATGGGGAACTAAAAATTAGTATTTACATATGACGTCATCATTTCCAATATTACTATTGTGTTCTTGGGATTGCAAATAAGTTAGTAATTGTCTATGACGTCATCACTTTACATTTTTATCGCACTGTTGAAATTACAAATCTATTTTTTGCTATATTTACTAACTGCATTAACAAAAATCGATTTGTAATTAATACAAGGCATTTGTTGTCCTCGGGTTTATTAATATTTTAGTAAAAATTTATGTATTTTAGTTGGTTTTTTTCTCCGTGCGGAACGACCGCAGAGGTACCGCTTACTCAATACCGGCGTAAAGTGACAGCTGTATGTGCTGATGACGGGCAATGCAATGATAAATCTATGGGCGTCGCGTCGGTAGTCATGAAAAAGGCTCCGACTGCTCGTTTGCGTTCGCAGATAATAAAAAAAAACTAATGTCATTAACGTCTTAGATTAGGCCGCTATACTTTTTAGTCTGTACACTTATATTAGATCAGTCCTAAGTACAGGGACATACTTTTGTAGATTCATTTTAATAACCAGAACGACCTTTTCGTTGTAAAGAGTGGTTCCCTGCCGCTGTGCTGATAGATCCGGGGCACTCTATTACAACAGACGTAGGTTCTGCGGTGGTGTTCGCAGCGGTGGAAGGCTCTCGCAGAGGGTTTTAGTGGCACGCTACTCGTACCGTGTTACACCCCTGTGGTTTCATCCAGGGTTAGATGATGCAGGCATGTTCCCTGTAAAAGAAAAAATTAAGAGACACTTTGCAGTTCGTATCGGCCTTGTTCTGTTATCACATTTTATATAGCTACTAGCTGCGCCCCGCGGTTTCACGCGCTTAAATTTCAATCCCGTGGAAAATAGAAAATCATCCCATGGCATCCCATAGGAACATTTTTTCGGGATAAAAACTATCCTATATGTTCCATCCAAGTGTCCCAGTTACTCTCTATGTGTGTGCCGAATTTCATGAAAATCGGTTCAGCAGTTTTCGCGTGAAGAGGAGTAACAAACATACAAACTTTCGCATTTACAATATTAGTAGGATATTAGGATACTAAGTAGGTATATCATATAGGCTTGCTTATGTAAAATAAAATATTTTAGAAATGGATTTTTATGACAGTCAGCGCCATTGGAAGTCAACAGACAGAAAACAATTTTCGACAAACACAGTTACCAAACAATTGTCTTCCAGCGACATTGATTATTCAGCTTTGCAACGTTTCGTTTTACGTCATAACCTCTATTTGTTTACGATCCATCTGAGTAAATAATATTTGGGTTTTGTAAAATATTTTTGTGCATTACATTTTACGTTTTTGTTTTATTTTTATCAAATTATGGAAGTTTAATTATCATTTAAATATTTATATTCATATTTAAAACAAAAGTTTAAAAGTATTTATCTTTTGTATACTATAAGATGGTAAACAAGCAGTCTACTTTTTGATGTCTACTGACTTCCATGGACATGTAGTTGCAGATGCGTGGGACTCCTTTCCACCTCCCTTTCAATGGGCCACCGGCCACTCACAAACCGCATGAAACGCGACAACATAGCTGTCACTTTACGCCAGTGTCATGCGAGCGAGAGGTAGGCTACTTGCCCGGTCGTGCTGGCCTCTTACAAAATTATACTAGTGCGGATTTTGGCCAAAACCATCAGGGAAAGTACCTACTACCTACTTATCTTTTTATTTGTAATTGGCCCATTAGAGGGGACGGAAGGAAAGCAACATATCCTTTAACAATAATGGAGATTAGAAGCCTCCCTCTGCTCTTTTGAACCCTATAAAAAAACTATTAGGCCATGATCTAATGTGAATAGTAAATAAACCATCACGATTCGCCGTAATATCCTCATCTCATCATTCGTCGAAGAAATTTCCGTGACCGCAGTTGCATAGGCTGTTGGCTTGAACCTTATTTACTACCGCTACTACTACTACTACTACTACTACTACTAACTACTAACTACTACTACTAGCTGTGCCTAGCGGTTTAACCCGCGTAAAATATATTCTAACTTAGACGTTTGTGCCAACCATCTAAATCCTTTTAGTAGTTTTTGCGTGGAAGAACATTAAACATACATATGTATATTAGTGATTTAGAATAATACATAGATCGTATTAGATGAACGACCAGTTTCTAACATTGGCTAAGTTATAAATCGATGGTTACTAAACCATCACTTACTTTTTCATTCTACAACACAAAATTTCACCAGGATCAATAAACACAAGACTTGTTTATTCCAAGGTTCAAAAGGAAACTACTTTCTAGACTCACGCCAACTGGTGCCTGAAATATGCACTTTTAACTTGTAAGTGTAATTTTAATATGGCATTGTCATATCTTTGTAAATATGGTCTATTGATAAGGGCAGGCAGGCAATTCGTACGTATAGCCTTTATGCGGATGTCTGTGGGCGTTGGTAATTACGAAAGTGGCTCGGACTGTTCGTTTGCCATCTTATAAGTTAATAGTCTTAAAAAAAATGCCTAAATTAACATCCAGACACGTCACATTCAGCTCAAGCAGCGATCGGCAACCTTTTGGCAGGCCAGGGCCGAAGGCGGCAAAATAAACTAGACGCGGGCCGCACTTGTGATATTCACCCTAGAAACCCAATTTACCTTTTTTTTTAATTTGGCCTCTCCTCGCTAATAACTCATTTAGGTATAAGCCATTCTCATTTCGCGGGCCGCGGTTTCCCGACCCCTGAGCTAAAGTTACTGCAGATGTAAAATATTGAACGTTTGTTTCGCAGGAGTTGGAACAGGAGAAACACCTTCTGAGACGGCGCCTGGACACGACGCAGGGGGAGTACGAGGCCCGGCTGTTGGAGCTGCAGAACGACATCAAGGAACTCACCACGAAGATCGGCTCCAGGGACACATCTGTTAAACAGGTACCTCGTCATTTTTACTTGCAGCTGTCACTTACCCTAAGTGGTATTCGCTGTCGTACGGGTTTCGCGAAACAATATCTGTGCTGAATATTCTTTAAAACCAATTTCGTAAGAGCCGCCGATTGGGGCCGGCGCGGGGAGGTACCTCTCGCTTACACGTAGTGTTTCGTACAGTGTGTAGGTATGAATGAGGTAGGAGAAAGGAGGGCAACGCATCTGTAACACCTTTACGCGGATGTCTATGGGCGACGGTAGTCATGACTAAAGCTAATTTAGCGTCCCAATAATTTGTTGCGAAACCGTCCCAATACAATTAAACTAAAAATCTTTCCTATAATATCCTACTAATATTATAAAGGCGAAAGTTTGTGAGAATGTTTGTTACTCTTTCACACAAAAACTACTGAACGGATTTTCATGAAACTTTAAAGTAATATAGCTTTCATATCAGAATAACATAATAAGTTAAAATTTATAGGAATTTTTTATAGTCCGAAATCCACGCGGGTGAAGCCGCGGGCGGAAGCTAGTTAGTATATAAATTATTATTAGTAGATTGACGTAAATACCTTTTATTTTATATCCTTAATCTGTCTCAAATTGCGAGTTTGTCGTAAAGCTACTTTAGCGACTATATATCCAATTATATGTTGTCTGTTGCGAAACCGTCCCTTGAGCCACGTGTCTCGTCAGCTAATTGGAGCTAGCTCCGTCACGTTCGGAAACCTTACGAAACAGAACACGATACTCTTCTAATCGTATTTGAATTAAAACGTTGCTTCACTAAAAGCTCATACGCTCTAGTCGTGGAAACCCGAAAAGTGATTAACCTTATGTTTACGTGGGTTGTTTAATTAGCCTAGGAATTGCTAAGGTTGACTGTTATCCTTGTGGTGTAGTGGCGCGTCCGTCCTCAGACGTGAGGTGCCTGAGTCTCGGGTCGGACCAGGAAGCGTTATTGGGATTTTTTTATGATGTAGGGGACAAACGAGCAGGTGGTTAGTGACTACCGCCGCCCTAAGACATTCGCAAAACTAGGTGTCATGCAGACGCGTTGCCGGCATTTAAGAAAGAGGAATGCTCTTTTCTTGAAGATCCCTAAGTCGTATCGGATCGGGAATACCGAGGGAGGCAGCTGGTTCCATAGTACTGTTGTACGCGGTAAAAATGGCGTTTATACCGCACAGTACTACATTTAGGAATATCGAGGTGGTGGGCATGGAACTTTGAGTTCTGTCGCGATGTCCTAAGAAGGAACTCAGCTGCTGGTATTAATTTAATTTAATCCCATCTATCCTATATCTGGGCGTTATATAAGTTAGCGATGTTACATGCCCGGAGATCACGTAATCGGTCGATCCTTTTCATGATTGCGCTTCTGACGTGGCGGACCGTCGTCCTATCAGAATAGGGGAGTTGAGGAATACAGTGCAGTTGTGTCTGCGCAGGCACTATATTCTAGCCTAGTCTATCATGTCCATGTATGTCGTATGATGGTGGTGTCTCATACCCGACAGCAGCGAATGCGGCTGCCAATGAATTTACCCTTTCTGCGGTGGTCCGGATGTGGCTCACTATCAAGTAATCCTTATTTTTCTTTACTATATTACTTTGTACTAAGATTTTTTTTTTGTGATAGGAGGGCAAACGAGCAGCCGGAGCCATTTTCATGACTACCGACGCCCACAAACATCCGCATAGAGGCTATACAGATGCGCTGCCCTCCTTTCTCCTCCCACCTCCATGGACCACCGGCTACTTACACACCGCACGAAACGCGACAGCACAGCTGTCACTTTACGCCAGTCTCGTGTAAGCGAGAGGTGCCTCCCCGGTCGTGCCGGCCCAATTCGACTGCATGCAAGCATGCAGTGTGGCACTACCTCTTACCTAATCTGTTTAGCCTTTAGCGTCCGTTCATAAGCCAGCACGTACAACTCTGACGCTACGTACCTACTCTTCTTGTTATAAGAATACTAGAAACCTGAATGGTTCTGAATTTGAATCTTATTCAAATCTAAATCTTTTTAATAAG
>LUGF01002500.1:964491-974690 GCA_001625245.1 Calycopis cecrops
GACCCACCGACAGCTGACGTCGGCCTGCCGACGCCTGCCGCCGACGCTTGTCGTCGGCTGCAGTTACCTCTGTCGTTGACATGCCGCACGTGCGTATGAGCACTAAATTGTAGCCATATTTTTTAAATTTTCACGGCCGTCTATTCACCAGTCGCGACAATCTCGCCAAGGGCAGCCGTTCTGTACAACGAATATTAATTTCTGCATCCGCAGAGATTTTATGTATTTCCGTTACCATTCGCCATCACAAGTTCTCACGGGCTCACCACACTACTTAGGTACTTGAAGTTCTGCGGTCAGTCGTGAGAACGATCTCGCTTGAACGACGTCGCTTACGTGCAATCCATAGCTCCATCGTGATCCATCACCATACCGCGATCTATAAAGGATATATTTTGTCGTTTTTCATAATATAATAATATGTATTAAGAGGTACCTAGTGCCTCGCTTCACACATGCAGTCTAATTGGACCGGCACGACCGGGGAGGTACTTCTTATACGACACCGTTAAGTGACAGCTGTGCTGTCGCGTTTCGTAGGAGGACAACGTGTCGTCTGTATAACCTCTATGCTCTCTCCTCTATCATTAGTGTCCGACCGAAGCTTCGGCTTCGGCTTCGGCTTCGGCCTCCTTCGGCCAAAAAATCCACCTTCGACGAAACCTTCGGCTTCGGCCCAAAACCCGGCCGAAGCCGAAGGTGGATTTTCGGCCGTCGTGATTGAACGAACTGTTACGAAAGTCATGAGGCGGCGGGGAATCACTGTCAAAATATGCATGCATCAAAACAAGTTCGTACTATGTCGTCTCTATGATTGATATATCATTAACTTCTATATGAGACAGTCAATATAAACCTTCAATATTGAGATTTTGAAATAATTTTAATATTAATTGTAGCTTGTAGACAATATTGAACATAATTAATTACTGAGTGCTGAGAGAATATAAACCTTCGGCTTCTGCTTCGGCCAAAGGTTGTGGCGATAGCCGATTAATCGGCTTCGGCTTCGGCCAAAAATAGACCTTCGGTCGGACATTATCTATCATAGACATTCTGTGGGAGTCGCGTCGGTGTTTACGAAAATGGCACCGACTGCTTGTTTGTCCTATACAAGTAATTATACAAAAAAATCGTCGTTCTTCGTAATACATAAATCAAAGTTAGGTAGGTGCTCGTTCCGCCGGCCGCCTCCCACCGGCCAATGTCCACTAGTCAACAATCATCGCTGTCCTCGCGCCTTTCCTGCCGAACTTCCTAAATTTCACACACGTCGTTAGTGACTTCCCCAATACACTGTCATTGTTAACTACCTTGAGCCGGTGAGCGGATCTTTGTAAATTACTCGCGTAACTCTATGATTCTTTAGCTTATACTTCAGCTTTCATTCACCATCTGTGCCTAGTCTATTTTCAACAACAAAATATAACCACGCCATGCGCTCCCATAGAGTACAGAGAACCACAATCCACTTATCACGATCGTTACCCTTGCCTCGCTTCCTCTACATTCCTAACTCTAATCTATTTTCTATTCTAAGTTAACACCGTATGTACTCACGCTCTAGGTACCTATTGCAGAATAGAACTTAAAATTCTCTGCCAAATCCCTGTTCTAAGCAACAATAGTGTGAGTTTCGTAACTGTGTTGTCACGCCGTGGCTGAGTGCTGACGTCCTTCCTAAACTTGTAGAAGGCTATTTCTTAAAATGCATTATTCCATTTTAAACTCTAGGGTATCATCGTTAGGTTCCAAAATTGTTTAATCGCTACGATTTCACCCATTAATATGATTAACCACGCTTCGAGCACGAATCACGAATTCACAAGTCGAGCAGAGTTGTAATTGTTTTATGTCGGACGCCTCGTGGTCTAGTGAACAAGATGTTCAACCACAGATGTGAGGTCCCGGGTTCGGATCCCGGCTCGGATTAAAAAAGTGTTATTGGGTTTTTTTAGCCTCTAATAACAATCCGGAGTCTGAAAGTTGGCGATGTTACACCTCCGAACCACGGAGAGTACGTTAAACCGTTAGTCCTGCGCCTGATTTCTCTCCAGTCGTGTCGGACGGTCGTCCCATCGGAATATGAGAACAAGGGAATAGACAGTGCACTTGTGTCTGCGCGCAAAGTTGTGCACTATAATAGGGCCTGCGCAGATGGCTCGTCTTTATGGCCGCGTTGCCGAAATTCGGCTAGGACGACATTATTGTCGGACGACTCTGGTAGGCAACAAAACAGCGCTCTTGTAAAACATTATATATTATATATATATATATTGAGTCGCATTAATCATTCTTTCCAATAATTCCGAGTACAAATAATGATAATGTAACATAAAATATAAGTCCTGACTGATTTACTGATTAATCTATCAACGTGCAGCCTAAACTATTGGATCCTTGGACGAATTATAGAATAGTATAATTTCTCCAAGCCTGTATCGGTTAGGTTGATAGGCAGATTTAATAACGTACACTTGAAAAAATTAAAATTTCAGCCCTAAGTAGGTGAAAAATACGTGAATTCCTTTTATAACACTAATGAAACAACATACCGCAGCTATTATAGTTGTTTAAATTATGTCGTATGTATAAATATACATAAATATGCATCATCGCGATACTGTATGATGGAATGCAAATATGTATATTGTTGAAATAATATTATATTTACAATCGCCTACACAGTTCGTTAACAAGCGTGGTGATGAAATTGTTATTATTCTATATGAATTGACCGCCCCCCGGGCCGCGGTTACATTTACGTACATTTTGTTTCCGTGGAAATATCAGAGGAAAGCATGTATTTGAACTAGCTGCGCCCCGCGGTGTCACCCGCATAAGTTTCGATGCCGTTGAAATATCGTGATAATATGTAGCCTATATGTTGACCCGACCTGTTAGTAATATTCAGGCAAAATTTGAAGTAAATCCATGTATACTTTTTGAGTGTAGCCCGGACATACCTACAGACAAACAGATGAACAGACAAACAGACAAAATTTGTAAAAACTATATTTTTGGCCTCGATATCGATTGTAGATCACGCCACAAATATTCTTTAAAAAAAATATTTAATGTACAGTTTTGACTTTCTTACGATTTTATTATATGTATAGATAAGTCATATCTAAGTATACTAGCTGCGCCCCGCGGTTTCACCTGCATAAATTTCGATATCGTGGAAAATCATCCCATGGCATCGCATAGGACCATTTTTTCGGGATAAAAACTATCATGTGTTAATTTAAGTAGCTCTCTACGTGTGTGTCAAATTTCATGAAAATCGGCTCAGCAGTTTTTGCGTGAAGGAGTAACAAACAAACAAACAATCATACAAACTTTCACATTTATAATATTAATAAGATAATATGTATGTAGACCTATTTTCATACCCACCGAATGCACAAAGAAAACAACACTGCCTCATAACTCCTAACGGGGCAGAGAGTGCAGAGTCCCATGTCACGGATCCTTACACACGCGTCTTGCTAACAGACACACATACACAAAGATAATGTCCACACACACCGTGATAGGCTTTATAATTTTACCACATATAGGGATACTAACAACTAAGGAATGGCTAGTGATTTTTTGACTCAATCCTTGAACCGCTAAGTTCAAAGCCAGTGCTAAAGTAGTTTTTAATTTCTGAACGTCAATGTTACTTACCCTGCGGTCAATGACAACTTTTATGACCACAGGCCACAACAGAAAACAAAACACGTTTTGTCGGCATTTTATCTAATACTTTTATACGGTATATGGGAGGAAACGTGCAAAGCCTTTCTGTCGACAACCGACACTCATGGATGTCTATGTCCTTTTTAGTAAGCAGATGTGCTGCCCTCCTTCCCCCTCCACTCCGATTGACAACGGGTACTCACAATCCGCACCAAAAGCGACAGTATAGCAGTTATAATCTTTGTATATGTATGCGCATTTTGTTAAACGGAGTTTATCGCGCTTAACAAGATGGTGTAGCAAGTATAGCATTCACTTTGCCGAGGCGATCCTAGGCGAGAAGTACCTCTCCGATTTCGGCTGCAATGCAGCACAGTTAAAGTAAATAGAAAAGCTTGTAATGTTTAAGCTAAAAGTCCGAGACGGGCGACAACTACAGACGGCAAAAACGTGCCGCCGCCCGCCGGCGACACATGGATCTCTATGAAATCGACGCTGCAGTTGCCGTCCGAATGTCGCCGCGCTCGGAATCGATTTCATAGAGATTCGTAGAAACCAGTGCAGTGCAGTGGTGTCGCCGGCTACGTGTAGTTGTCGCCGGCGCTCTGCAGCCCGTCTCGGACTTGCACCTTTATACAGCTGTCCGTAACTGTGTAAAGGAAAAAGATGGCTGGTGGACTAGCGCAGAATACGCTGATAATAAAATAATATGTGTTTTGTTGAACAGCGCGATGAAGAGAAAGCGAACCTGATAGCGGAGCTGACGGCGCAGAACTCGCGCCTGACCAGCCAGCTCAAGGAGTCCTCGGCCACGGAGACGCAGCTGCTGGAGCAACTCGATCAGCTCAAGGACCAGTGCACTATTAGAAAGACTAGTTTACAGGTAACAAGTAAATAAAGAACTGAGAGGAAGACTAGTTTACATGTAACAAATATGTAAATAAATAATAGGAAGATTAATTTACATGTAACAAATATGTAAATAAATAATAGGAAGACTAGTTTACAGTAAGAGCACTTAGCTCTTACACACGAGCGGCACTTTGTCAACGGCAGAGGTAACTGCAGTCGTCGGCGGGNNCGACGCCAGGCGAATGCAGTTCGCCGCCGATACGTATCGACAGCTGAAGTTACCCCTTTGACGACATGCCGCTCGTGTGGGAGAGCCCTAGGAAGCAGCTAATCAATCTTGTCAGCAACTACGACTGCAAGAGTTGTAGTTTAAGTGACTATCGCCTGATGTTCAAGAACTATTTATAACTTGCTGACCGAGTTGCGCGTTGCTGGCAATAAAAATTCTATCGCGGCCATAATTGAATAAAATATGGATAATGGCCTAAGTTATAAATTGGTCAAAGTTGCATATAATTATGTGTAATTATTATTAAAATCGATTCTGTTCGGAAGTCCATTGCGAATAAACAACAATAATAAGTCGATAGTAATAGGTATATTCATGATAAATACATTAAATTTAAAAAGTTTATATAGAATAAGACATTAAGATGATATAATATTGAATACTGTATATATTATACAAAATAAAAACGTTAGCATTTAGCATCACTGTGCTTCACAATACAACACAACAGTTCCACCTCAGCTATAGTCACAACTATTGAATCCGGTACCCATTCACTATTCAGGACCACCATAATATTTTGTTCTCTTCCTGGCGGCCTATAGAGTTATGTGAAAGTTAATGCATAACAATAACCCTGTCTATAATGTCATAGAACATTCTGAGACTAGAAATATTACCGCATAAGCATGAGAAATTGGCGTATCAGATATGCTTTAGCATGAATGCAGCCATTTTATACGGTAAACTGTTTTTTTGAAACAAAATATCTTGATGTAACTTTAGAACAAGATGACTAACAGCGCAGGAAGTAATGTTCATATCCCATCGACTCTACGTCCGATATTTATGATATATAATTATTGAGATTGATACTAAATGTTAAGGATATTGGATATTATCTAATAACCGGCGCCAAGAAAATAACAGAAGATGACTTCATACAATAATCACTTGGCCTCTTTCGCAGTTACCACTTATAACCGGCGCTGAATCCAGGTGGGGCTCAGGGGAGCTGTAGCTCCTAGCCCCGTAAGGGCTTTAAGATAATTTTGTACCCATAAAAGGGCCCCGTCCTCAACTCCTTGGTCTCCAAGCCCCGGAGCTGCTTACACATTTATAGGTAAAAACATCACATATATGTGTGTATTGCAATTGCAGGATCATGTCCAAAGTTTAGAGTCTCTGAAGGCGGAGCTGGCCTTGGTCAGCGACAAGAAGTCGGACCTCGAGAGAAGACTCACCGGGTCCCTCCGCGACAAGGATGGGTTGATGCAACAACTGGATGAAGCCAATGACAGAATCGCAGCTCTTGAAAGACAGCTCAAGGAACAGGTATGACTAATGTGACCAATCACCTAGTAGGTAGTGCCACGCTGCATGCATACATGCAGCCGAATTAGTCCGAAGCGGATGTACCTCTCACTAACACGATACATTCAGACAGCTGTGCTGTCGCGTTTCGTGCGGTGTGGAAGTAGCGGGTGTCCCATGGATGAAAGAGGAGAAAGGAGGGCAAGGCCTTTAAGTCCCTTCTATGCGAATGTCAATAGGCGTCAGTAATCTGAAAATGGCTTCAACTGATCATTTATACAATTTTATACTATACTACTAAAAATAGAACCAACTACCCTAGAGGTTAGTCGGGCCGTTTAAAAGTGCTTTAATTTCGGAATGTAATTTAATTTGCACAAACATCCGTTAAAAAACCGGATGCAATTAACATAACATATGAATATCTCGAGCACGTAACAGTCGTGTTAAGAAACACATCATATCTTGAGGTAAATGGGATAATAAACGTCTTAAAAGTGTACAATTTGGACTTGAGTACAATATTTGCCACTTCCTAATCTAGATGATTCTGTCTCTGTCTTTATATACATAGAATATATGAGTTGAAAATGTTTAAATTTATATTTTATTTAATATATTAAAATTGTATGCGTCATTATCTTCAGCGGTACTATTTTAATTTATGCATGTTAATTTATTTTGCTGATATGATAGATCTTGACATAGATATATGTCTGCTTTTTTCCTTTTTTTTGGAGCTTCTCCTTTTTCGGCCTATCCCAAATTATACGCATCCGTCCCATGGGGACCTCTGAGTGTCCCTGTATCGGATGTTGTGGTGTCGTGTCGGAGAGCGTGTTTGCTGAAAGTGTTTGATGCAGTCGTATTCGTCCGAACGTGTCTAAAACGACGATCAGGATGGTCCACACAGTTTGGATCGTAGTGCACAGCGTTTGTGACACAATAGTTGTGGCGGGGCGCTCGATCGAAGTATTCTGTCGAGGACAAGGACTTTGATTTGGCCTCCGATGGAGGACACTTCGAAGCCCTTGTCGTAATTGCGGACGTACCACGGACATGGCCATTCGCTGTAAGGTTTTATACATATGTAAAAGTAATTATTTGTTTCTTTCGCTAGGAACACTTGTATCAAAACACGCTTAAAGAGTTGGAGCGCCTCCAGCGGTCTCACGACACGTTGGCTGAGAGAGTGGGGGCTCCGGAGGCGGGAGAGCACAACGACACCACGAGGAGCCTGCACGCCGAGATGGAGACGGAACCAGAGGACGAGGATGACGGCTGGCTGAGGAGCGAAGCTGTGCAAGTGTTCAAGCAGCTGCGCGCGCTGTCGTTACAGCTGAACACGGGGCACGATGACGATTCAGGTGAGAAGGAATTATTTATTGATCTAAAAGTAGATCTAAAAGTATACGGACGCGGTAAGTTGGGACCTGGCAAGATTGCGAAGAATGAAATGAATGAAAATGAAAGTAAGAGGTAGTGCCACACTGCATGCTTGCATGCAGTCGAATTGGGCCGGCACGACCGGGGAGGTACCTCTCGCTTACACGAGACCGGCGTAAAGTGACAGCTGTGCTGTCGCGTTTCGTGCGGTGTGTAAGTAGCCGGTGGCCCATGGAGGTGGGAGGAGAAAGGAGGGCAGCGCATCTGTATAGCCTCTATGTGGATGTTTGTCGGCGTCGGTAGTTATGAAAATGGCTCCGACTGCTCGTTTGCCCTCCTATACCATAAAAAAAAAAAAATGCTCTCTAGCCCCGCACTTCCCGCGATGTCGCCATATTAGGGCGTCATCGGGGCTGGTACGGGGTTGGAGGGAGGGGAATGGAATTTTTGCCAGGTCCCACTTTACGGCGTCCGTGTAGTACTCTCGTAAAAGGTAATGCCACGCTGCATGCACTGGGCTGGCACAATTGGGAGGTAACTCTCGCTTGCACGATACCGTCGCTAAGTGACAGCTGTGCTGTCCCGTTTCGTGCGGTGTGTAAGTAGCTGGTGGCTCAGGAAGGAGGCAGCGCATTTTTATAACCTATATGCGGATGGCTATGCGCGTCGGTAGTCTTGAAAATGGCTCGGACTGCTCGTTTGCCCCCTCATACTATATAAAAAAAAGCATCCGACTAGTATTTGTAAACTGTGAACAAATACAACAAGGCTTACCGGCAATCCCTGATAAGTTAGGCAAAGAGAAAAGCGTACCATATCGCAAGACCCTTACACATATTTTCTCTTGCCTCCCCCACATTCGTATTTCTCTTCGTATAAACGCTCCGATTGCGAAGACTCATGACAACACCTTCAGGGAATACCCGATCCAAGAAATTATAAGATGAGTCATTATTAATTGGTAGTTAAAAAAGGCTACATTTGAACCGTCGTATGATAGTGGTGCGTAGGGGGTCATTAAAGTATTACGTAAGCAGATTTTTAGTCATTTTTAACCCCCCTTGTCAGCAAAAATCTGTGTAAATGTTACTTGAATTTACACAGAAAAAGCAGTGACTACCCCGCCCCCTTCAGTGCTTACGTAATACTTGAACGACCCCTAGTAATACATATATTACAGAAGATATTATGTAGGTACTTATGTAACATTAATGTCACCATCAAAATATTTGTAGAACATTCTAGGAATATTTCACTATCATGGCTGGAGTCACGATACACCCACTAAGCCTACGAAGTTCGGTCGATATTTGAAGGTTGTGCAGCCACCAAAAGAGTTTATTACATATTACGAACACGAAAATGTAGTAGAATCGAAATCCATTTCCGACCGAGTTGTAACAGTTGCAATTTAAATTCTAACCTCATTGTAACAATGTCGAAGTTAGTTTGCAGTTATTGATTGATCGGACACGCAAACTAGACTAGCAATTACAATACACACATACAAGCTTCATTGTGTATCTATAAGGATCATTATTGTATTACATTTTAAAATTACTGTATTATTACTGTATTAAGCTATCATTGTATGTTAGTTCTAATGCATAATTAAACAAATATCTAAATTGTTCATCAGTAGAAACTATGTTTCAAAACGTGGAATTCGTATAGTAATAAAAGTTATACATTGTAGAGCTACAAAGTATAACTTTTGTTAGAAAATAATAACCCATTTTTAGTGTTCGGTACGTTTCTACTTTTTTATTTTATTTATTACAAAGACTCGGCTGTATGTGTGTCCTGTCTATCACAAGGATAAGCATCCCATGAACCGTATTAGCTAGAGACCGTGATAGTAGAATAAAAAAATAGTAAATTATACTAAAATCTTTAAAAAAATTATAAATAAAAAAATCTTTGAAAAAGCTCTTCATTCAAAGTGTCTTAGTAATGCATTGGAACGGAACTCGTCGTGCGAGTGGCCGGGCGCACTTGGCCTGTTTCTATATCCCGCTTCCAACATTGTGACATACAGACGTACATCACAATCTGTATCGCTAAAATAGCTACGAAATGCGGCTCAATTTAATGTTTCATGTACCCGGGAAATGACGATCATTGTTTGCCGTGATCGCCGTGGTAGTTACGGTCGGCGGTCGCGTGTTACTTTTGTAGGTCGCCGTCGACCTACTTTCGTGCTTTATTAGAGCTTTGTCTTATATCAACGGATTAATATCTATTTTGCTAACTAGCGATAAATAATAGTAGTTTATGCAACTGTTGTATAATGAAGGGTATCAAAATCCGAGTGCGAGTTTTTGAAACGAGCGGAGCGAGTTTCAAAATAGTAACGAGTGCTTTAATACCCGTGTTATATTCAGTTGCATACACTACTTTATCTTCACTAATGCAATTAATCAATTAATAAAATATTGCGAAACATTAAATTCATGGCTACGTGTATTGTCACAGCGAACTTGCCGCCATTAAAATCTAACCAATGAGAGCGCAGCTGCAGCGCGCGCAGGGCCAATCAGGAGCGAGCGCGCGCTCTTAAGGATTTTGACATAAGGCTCTCTCATCATTCTCTCTCTCTCTCTCGCTCTCACACAAGTGTTATAATGAGATTTTACGATATCGATTTGGATATTATAACATCATGTCAAATTGCTTAAATTGAGTTTTTTGTTGTCTGAGCTATAACAGTAGTTATTATAAGTCAAGTATT
>LUGF01002505.1:0-40226 GCA_001625245.1 Calycopis cecrops
TTTATATTAGAGAAAATTCTTCATCCATTTTATAAACTAAATTAATTCCCGAGGTCGGCCAAAAGCGAGCTCTACGATCTTACTACTTATACAGATTTCATTTTTCTTTGCTCAATAAAATTCCGAGCACTAATTGGATATAATCTTTTTAGGGTTCCGTACCTTAAAGGTAAAAACGGAACCTTATTGCTATGACTTCGCTGTACGTTTGTCTGTCTATATGTCTGTTTGTCACCAGGCTGTATCTCATAAACTGTGATAGCCAGAAAGCTGAAATTTTCACAAATTATATATTTCTTTATATTCTTTTTTATATCAAGGAACTCTAAGAAGGCAGAAACTACATAGTTGTACTGTTATGTATAATTAGAATTCGTAGAATTCAGCATTGACCATTTTTTTGTGGCAACTCTACTGGTAAATGGCAACAAATTTCCAAATAATAAATTTCACAGTTAACAGATGGGTGAAGTTCGTTCTTACTGCGGATCTTAGACCATAAAGCAGGCTCTGTAGAGCCCTTGCGATTTGTCAATTCTTTAACTCGGGAAATGAAATTCAACTCCGCAAACTGTCTCAATTTAAGTTTCAATTTGCGTAACGGTAAAATTACAGAGCGATTCTCAACAGTCGTAAAACTAGTCGTAATGTGGCATAGTCCTCGCTCAAACTTTATTTATACCGATGGCCTTATACGTGGACCTTTGGAGTCTCAATTACTCTTTGATTTATATTTAATTCCGATTTATGAGATACCAATGCGAAGATATAAAGTAATGCGGTCCGCAACACAGCTTTAATAATTACTATAGGACCTGGGAAATGGTTTTTGTTTGTTTCCATTTCAATATCAACAAAATATAAATATTATGATAAAGTTATTTGAGTTGATGTTAAGCAGTTTAGAAATTTGTTTTTTTTAGTAGTTTAGTTTAGTTTTAGTATAGGGAAGCAAACGAGCAATCGTGATCTCTCGTTGACCTTTGTAATATATAAGCATCTGCATGCATGTTACATAGATGCGTTATCGTTTTTTCTTTAAGTCAATATCAAATCACTTTTAAAATTCAATTAACCGAAGGCTATTATAGTCTTCGAGTTTAATAAAATTTACTTTTGTTACGACATCATGTGTAGACCGATTTCGCTTATTTCTTTCGTTTCTTGATCCCTGAAGGAAAAGAATATATAAGAAAAAGTGGCTGTGTGAGTGGGATCCCCATTTAAGAATATAAAAGTATTCAAAATTTTATACTGCTCATTTGTACGTAGCATCCTTGAGTATTGTTCACCTGTGTGGAATCCACAATATAAAGTACACATAGATAGACTTGAATCCATCCAACGTAGATTTGTGAAATTTTTGCAACTCAAATGTAAGTGTTTTGACAATACCTACGAGGCAAGGTGTCGTAGGCAACATATTCTACCACTAACATCGAGAAGAGACATTGGCGATATAGTAATTTTATCAAAAATATGTCAAAACTTACTTGATTCTCCGTATCTCTTGTCTAAAATTTATGTTACAATCCCAAATCGCCCAACAAGACGTATTTCAGTCCTGGATGTTCCCAAATGTAACACCAATTACAGAAACAATTCGTTTCTCATTCGAAGTGCTCGAGTTTATAATAAATTTGTTGACCATTCTGAATTAGACCTTTTTAACACCAAACCAATTGTTTACAAACAAGTATTATCTAATAACTGGTTCGTGGGATCTCAAACTGTCTGACTTTGACAATGACAACTTAATGACAAGTAACAACTTTTTAATTCTCTTTGGTCATTTGTAAGCATATTGTAACATTCTAGATTCTTATATGTGAAAACATTTTAATGGTGTTCAGTTTATTTATTTTATAAGTTTTTAATTGTAGTCTTAAAATACACTGTTTGTTTTCCGAATAAAATAAAATAAAATAAATAAAAATAAAAAAGAACGAAAGGTGAGTGGTAATGAGGGAAATTTATAAAATCTAATAAACCTCTAAACTGTATAGAAACTTGGTTAAACTAGTGATGCTCTTGCAAACGTAATTTTGTGTCTGATCTAATACGCAATTAATTAATTGTATGTAACGTTAACATAAAGTAAATCTCATCCCCTGCTATTAAGGTAGTATTACATGTACAATGTACATACATTGCTGCCTTATATTTTGATGTTGGATGGGCGGATAGATCCCAAATCGTACTGTAGTCTAATTTAAAAATCCGTACCCAGAACACCGAGCTTCAAACCAGAGACATTCCTAAGCTATGCTAACTAAAATAAATTGAAAACAAAACATCGATCTGAATACTACATAGTCAAAGAATTAATATTCATTTCAAACAAAAGCGATATCGCGGATCTAAAGTTCTGTTACAAGAAGTTTACAAGATATCCCAACCCCAAAAATGGATACAACTACCATAACTTCAATATTCGAACACGTGGGGCACTCAAAAAATCATTCGGCCTAGGTTTTTATGACATATTTTTTTTAGGTGAATATTAATAGTACCGACGGATTTGCCGTGCTAATTGAGTCATATTTTTAAAAGTCAACTTCTGAATATTCTATTTAGGTTGAAAAGCTTCTAACCGAACTCAGTTGAGAGATAGACACGGCCGACATCGTGTCACAGCTAAAACAGAAATCATGAATACAATATTATATGGTTTGCTCAACGTACGAGTTTCCTTGTTTCAAAAGTGTAGTTCTAATGTTAATACATAACATATACATATATAAAATATACAATACAATACATATATATTATGATAATACATAATTTATTTTTTTTATACAAACGTATATTTTTCTTATATTATAGGGCTCCCCCCTACTACAGACAGAGCTATTTTCATTACTACCGATGTCCATAGACAACCGCAGAGGTTATAAAGATGCGTTGCCCTCTTCCCTCCCCTCTTATACACCCCACGAAAAGCGACAAAACTGCTATCACTTTACACCAGTATCGTACAAGCGGGAGGTACCTCCCCGATCGTGCCGGCCCAATTTGGCTGTATATATACATGCAGCGTGACATTACCTCTCTACCTAATGGTAAATTGAAACTACTTTAAAAGTCATGTTAATATAACTCTGTACAAAACTAATATAATTGAACTCTTTTGCTCATAGATAAGTGGTTAAACAGAGTTTACATGTTTTTTATATGAAAACATTATATTTAAGAGAATTTACGGTTGCGTGCTCACATCAATTCCTCAAGGACTTCCGTGAATATAAACTCTATTTCATTTTTTTTTTATGATATAGGGGGGCAAACGAGTTAACAAGTGTTTTAATACCCGTGTTATATGCAGTTGCACACACTACTTTATCTTCACTAATAATAACAATAATAATAAGTTATTTATTTCTTTGAGCAAAACTTAAATGCCTAATACAATGTTTGGAGAAAACCCTTTAAGTAAATAAATACCTGTAGTGGGATTCTCCGCTCTTCCACAGGACACAAAGACTTGATTAAGTTATGGTACAAACATTAAGATTATCTTAATAACACTTGTCCACACCGGTATAAACACTTAAACTTGCTAAAACATATTCAAGTTGTTATACTTAATATTAAACACAAAACTTTGTTGTTTAGGTACTCTAATACAATATATCAATATTTTGTAATATTTAACTTTACAGTATCTCGTCTGTTCAACTTTTATATAATAATATGTATTTATTTTATAATATTAATTCTAAAACTATTTGATTTTCGCTAATACTGACTAATAGAATTAATCAATTAATAAAACATTGTGCAGTGCAGTGAATTTGTCGCCATCAAAATCTAACCAATGAGAGCGCAGCTGCAGCACAAGCTGGGCCAATCAGGAGGGAGTGCGCGCTGTTAAGGATTTTGACATACGTCTCTCTCACCATTTTTCTCTCCCTCTCACTCTCACACAGTGTTATAATGAGATTTTACGATATCGATTTGAATATTATAACATCATGTCAAATTGCTTAAATTGAGTTTTTTGTTGTCTGAGCTATAACAGTAGTCATTATAAGTCAAGTATTGGTAACATAAGTAGAATGTTACAACATTAGTGTAGATAAACGTGGATTTTGTTGTTTCAGTTATATCTCTTAGTTTTTATATTACCGTACCATGAGTGCTGTATACTATACATATTGAAAAGTCAACATATTTGAAACATTAAATAAATTTTAAATATTATTATATTATAGTATCTACAAAAATATATCGGCTGAATTTGGATTACCGGGTGACATCTCATTATTTTTATTTTCCAAGACAAGTTTTAACTATACCAATTAATTATCTGAATTGACCTATTGAATACATTTCATTTCAACAAATCAAGTCATCCTTCTAATTAAGATGAAATCGCTGGTACAAATAATTGTCGTTATGAAGTGGGGCGGCTAATTTGTCTCTATAGTCTAAAGCTTTAATTGACAGCACACGATGTGCAGAATTTTGTCCAAAAGAACGGTGTCCATAATTAATACGAATAAGAATTTGAAACTGATTATTATTTGCAATTATTTTTTGTTAAGCAATATTATACCTTTACTGTACGTATACTTTTTGTAAGAGGCAGTGCTCGACTGCATATTTTCATGCGGCCGAATTGGGCCGGCACGACCGGGGGAGGTACTTCTCGCTTACTCGAGACTGGCGTAAAGTGACAGCTGTGCGATATGTAAGAAGCCGGTGGTCCATTGAGGTGGGAGGACGCGCTACGCGGATGGCTATGAGCGTCGGTTGTCATGGAAATGGCTCCGACTGCTCGTTTGCCCCCCGATACCATAAAAAACGTAATGAGGGTTTTAATTTATAATTTAAGTTTCGGTCTCTTATCATATAATAGACTACATAATTTCTAAGGAAATATTAAGTGTCTTGCGGATTTTAGTGCAATTAAACATTAACTATCTTTTGTAGTCATTAATAAATTTGTAACTCAATTTTCATTTCTGGTATAATGTTTTTTGTTTTTCAATATATTTTTTTATCTTTACTGTCATCGGGTCAAAAATATATGTAATATGATGGGGATCGGCAAACGGGTCAACAATTTCTTACTTGGTCGACTTGGCCTTTAATACAACTAGCGGAGCTTATTCTGAGCTTAGTAATAATTGATAATAAGTATTTTTTTATAGTATAAATAGGCAAACGAGCAATCTAAATCCAAAATTACGATTACAGGTGCCAATAAAGATCTGCTTTCGCTAGTAGTAGTAGTAGTAGTAATAGGTAGTAGTAATGGAGAAGGATAGGAGAAGATGTCTATAGGTAATCGATGGCTATCAAAATACCTGATTGCTCTCATGTCATCTTATGCTATAAAACCAATAATAAGAGTTTCAACACTTCAAACAGAAATTTATGACCACACTGATGTTAACAGAAAATTCAATAATAATTTACTCAAAATGTCTTATTGAAAACATTTAAAGTGGCTATAAATTTTCAAGAAATCAGTTTAAAACTTGAATAGAGTAAAACCTGCCTATATTTCAATAATTAAAACAAAAACGGACGAATAACAAAATTAGTCTAAAGGGTTCTGTTTAATTCTTTATATCCTGTAACCTTACCCAGGTTACGTTAAAGAAAGACACGTTGGCCTTTTCAAAACCATCAACCCCTTGTAAGTCTACAGAGTTTTATCTCCCGGGCAGGATATTTGAGAGATTAATTAAAGCTTCTTTCTCAGTCGTAGGAATTCGTATATATTATATAAATCGTATATTGTTTATTGTTTACTATTGCTAGTTATAGAAAAACACTTACAGACTTCAGGAGACTTTGAATAAACACTTCTATACATACATTAGATCCCCGACAGACGTTATTTCCTAGAAAACATATTGTCATTGTAATGTGTATCCCGTTACTTTTACCCTACAATATTGTATATTCAGGATACCGACTGCAGCGCTATCTGCCGGGCTGATTTATGTATCTAAACCATTCTCGAATTATTCCCTTCAATACTCACAAAAAATTTCGTCGAAATAGGTCCAATCGTTTAGGAGGAGTTCACAGTACACAATAAATATATATATAAAGATTATTCCTACTGTTGCATAAATATTTAAACCGAGACTTCATATAAACACAACAGTGCGCCTTATCAAATAACAAAGTTATGATTAATATCAAGCCATAAGGGGAGGTAAGGGTTTCTAGATACTTAGCCCGATAAGAAGGGCTCATCTGTTCCTAGCCCTAATCTATGTGTACAGGGTTGTCAAGTTGCAACATTTTCTTGTTAAGTCTGTTAATATTTATATTATTATTATTATCATTATATCAAGAGTTGGCTGAAGTAAAAGCGTTACTTGCACCAGATTTAGAGGTAATGATAAAATCATGAAAAAGTTTTGAAGACTAACATTTTTAAATGAACAAAACACGGCAATTTTAATTAGACATTGCTCTAACCTATACCTACCTAAAATCATTGCTTTAACCTATACAAAAATACAAATGATTTTCTATTATGTAAAATGTTATCGGTAGGTACTATGGAAGAGAGCCCCATAGGAACTGTACCTACTTTTCTTCCCAAAATTTGTTATAGGTAATATTATTTTTTTACGAGTGTATTTTTTTCTATTATATTAATAGTATTTTTAATTTTATTCGATTTTTTAAATCACTTTGAACATTATATTTAGTTCACGCTTAACCAGATAAAATATAAAGGTTTTCTATATGTTAAAGTAATTTTTTTATCATACTATCATAACAGAATATTGTGTAAAAATATGTGACTTTTATAGGGTGTGTTATTTTAAGGTAAATATTTTATAACAATACTATAAAAAAATAACAAATATAAGTCAAGTTTATTTTTGTTCGGTCACATGGCCCGTTAATTATTTGATATAATGCACACTACTAAATTATTATTACTATTTTAATGGTATAGGAGGATGAATGCGGTCGGAGCCCTTTTCAAGGCTACCCACGCCCATTGACATCCGCATAAAGGCTTTACAGATGCGCTGCCGTCCTTTCTCCTCCCACCTCCATGGGCCACCAGCTACTTGCACACCACACGAATAGCGACAGCACAGCTGTCACTTTACGAAAGTTTCGTATAATCGAGAGGTGCCTCCTCGGTCGTGCCGGCCCAATTCAGCTACATGCGTGCATGTAGTGTGTCACTACCTCTTACTAAATTAAAAGATCTTCCTTATTTTATGAAAAAAAAAACTATTATTCGAGGCCAGTTATTTATCTAATTTGTATCTTAGTATATTTTGTACAAAACGGATACAAATATCGAACAAAGTAATACTATAGTTTCTTAAAAAATCCTGTGGTATTGAGGAACTAGCAGAATAGGAGTTAAAACGGATTGTAAGCCATCATATAGGACGGCCATAGTGAGGTTCTGAGAATCCGTAAGTAATAAGGCACACATTTCTACTGAGCCGCCTATAAAATAATACATTGCAACAAAGCAATTTCTTGCAAATCTTCAACCCTAGCGCGCCTACAGAAGGTATAATGAAACATAACTCAGGAAGCTTTGTATATTATGTATGTACGTACCTTCATTAGTCCGAACTCCTATTCATATCTCGACTTAAGGGATTATTGCATGCTCGTCATGTTATGAGGATGTCATATTATATATTATGTATTATGGATTACTTTTTACGATCTAATGTATTAACTATTTTAGCTAAAGACTGTCGTTTATATAGGAATCTGTATTTATAGTTATATCTGGAAAATACATATATTTATCACTATGGAAAATGTTTTATATATATTACACAGTCATCAGCTCTTTCAGAAGTAAAGGCCCGTGCAGACACTGTGCGTGAGCGGATTTATCTGTTTAACAAAGTTGCTCAACTTCCTGCAATGCAAGACACGCTACACGCGAATATTCGTGTGTAGCTTTTAGTGTTTTGCAGCCCGTGAAAAAATAGAACAACTGCATTTAGAATCTTTTTCTTTTGTTTATGTAGGGGAATACCTTTACATACGCTACCCAAGAGCCGGGTGTCTCAACTATATAGTGTCAGGCTCGGTTGGGAGTTTCAATTGGCTTGCCCCTACCGACTAAACCCCTGTTTTGCTGCTGAAAATCTTCAGTCACTATAATTTTAGGGTCCCGGTTTTACAAGCAAAAAGATCCCTAAAGCGACATTCTGGCCAGATTTCTCGTCTTTGAAATGAAAAATGAAAATATTCTTTATTGCGCACATTATAAATAGTAAAAGCAATACAGTACATGTTACAGTATGGATGCACACAAAGGCGGCCTTATTACTTTACAGCAATTTCTTCCAGGCAACCATAACCTAGAGAATAAATTAAAATTACATAGAGGTGGTGTACAGATTAAAAAGAAAAATAGTATAGTATATATAGTATAGTATAGTAAAAATATAATATAAAAAGTTTAGAAAATTTTTTTGGTATTTAAACTGTACCAAGTTAAGTTTATTAATCTTTGCCTGTACATAGTTACAAAACTAATGGATAAGATACACACGCATATTTTTTGCAAACGGATATAAAGGGATCCCACACTGTATTCGAAGTTCAATGTCATCTAAAGATCCTTTAATTCTTCAATAATAAATAATCAATATATCGTGATTCAGTATTGCAGTACATGATAATTCAGGGCTGATATGTCACTATCTTAATTAAATCATATCAGAAACGAACGGAACAAGCAGGTTTAATGACATACCGACACAAAAGGAATTACAAACAGTATGGAGTTCTGCGAAGTGTAAAACATCATTAATTTGGTGCGCGATTCTCTTAGGTGGTGAGTTCTCTTTAGTCTAGACAGGCGTATATTAAATGCACACGCTGGAATTTTCACTGAGAATTGAAAATTATGTTCAGCGCCGACACGAACGAATTATATGCGTTGCTACTTATTAATAAGCTTCTTAATACTACTTACTTATCACTATATATAATGATTGATAATAATGATTGAGATAAATACTTATCAGAATTAAAAACAAAAAATTTTATAAATTCCTTGATGACTGATAAACATTCTAGTGATTTTTGAAAACTTGTCAAATAGCCCATTTACCTTCTGATACATTTGAGTAAAAAGATAATAAGCAAATACGTAGAAGTATTGATAATTTCTTTAAGCAGGAAAAACACAAATATATATAGCTAGATTCTTACGTATCACTACACTAATACATACAGCCTTAAAAGATAGTTATATATTTAGATTCTATTGTCTTGTAAAGTTAATTGTATAAACCAATTTTCCGTATTATACCTTTTTTTTTTAAGTATAAGGAGAGAAACGAGCAGTCGGAGCCATTTTCAAGTCTACTAACGCCCATAGATATCCGCATAGAGTTTATACAGATGCTTTGCTCGCCGTTGTCCTCCTATTTGCATCCGGCCACCGGCTACTTGTATAGCGCACAAAATGCGACAGCTCAGCTGTCACTTTACGCCGGCATCGTATAAGACAGAATTACCTCCCTGGTCCTACCGGTCCAATTCGGCTACCTGCATACTTGCAGTGTGGCACTACCTGTTCACATTCATTGCATTAGTTGTTCTTATACTATAATTAACTTTACAAATTACGCTTTATATATGACGAAAAGTTGAATTTTCCAAGACACCGACTTGTACTATTTAATTATTTGCTTATTCTTTTAGCTAAATTACGGAATCAAAACATAATCTCAATTTATGTTAACTTATTAAATGCCATATAAATGGAACGTACCTGGCTCTGTAAGATAAGTATTCCTTATGTTTATCCTACTAATATTATAAATGCGAAAGTTTGTGTTTCTTTGTTAGTTATTTCTTCACGCAAAACCTGCTGAACCGATTTTCATGAAATTTGGCACACGCATAGAGGGTTATTTGGATTAACACATATATTAATTTTTGTCCCGAAAAAATGTTCCTGTGGGATGCCATGGGACGATTTCATATTTTCCACGAGATCGAAATTTACCCGGGTAAAACCAGGGCGCAGCTAGTCATATATAACAGTTTTCTTTTAAATCGAGAATTCTTGCACACGTTTGGCAGCCGTTTTACGTTTCATACGGTCGGATGCTATGAATAATACCTGAGAGAATACTAAAAGCTCTTGTATGCCAATATAGTGCTTCCTTCCAAGTGACTGTGAAAGCGAATGTCGACATCGTTGGATACGGTGTAATCCAATTTTCAGGTATTGTCTGAGGAACTAGGTACATATTCTCAAATGGAGACACGACATGAGCCAGCCTTAGAAGTAATTCAGATATACAACGAGATGTCCGTAATATTTAATTTATTACCAATAAATACAAAGATAATTAGTATTCAACGTTATAATGTTTCTATTCTCCGGGAGGATAACATTAGCTTTCAAAAGGATTTCTTGTTTTTTCTTCTAGTGTTTTCCATCTCTGAGCCAGAAAAGTAGTAAACGTGCCTGGATAAGTAAAGTAAGTAATCCTCAGATTACATGTATCATCCGTGATTATCGACTCAACGTCGTTCGACGCGACAACCGGCTTTGCAGTGATTAATCCGAACTAGTATTATAAAGCTGAAAAGTTTGTTTGTTGGTTGGACGCGCTAATGTCTGGTCTATATTGGAATATTATTTCAGTGTTTGATAATCAAGTTATTGAGAAATGCTGTAGGGCATCATCACGCTACTTCGTTGTAGCTAGTATAATCGTTAATTAGTAGTTAGTATAAACGCGAGTTATGCGAGTAAACACGTTTGGTGATTGGTGATGTCTCAGATGGTGTGGTTCACGTGGTGTTTCAGATTTCGTACCAGGTGACCAATTTCTATTAATTTGAAATAGAAAAGTAGATTTATAACTTTCGGATTTCAGATTAAGTAACCAATTTCTATTAGTTTGAATCGGAAAAGTAGATAAGCAATTCTATCAAATATATTATGCAAATGTTAGAAAAGTTCAAAAACAATGAGCAACAACTTCATTGCAATCTTATAATCCATAAGTCAAAACTATTTACGAAAGTACATTCCAAACTAGCCGCTTGCTTCCGCAAGTTTCTCTAAGTTGCCGTGGATACTTAGCACACAAACGGAGTCTCGAATGTCTTAAGTTTTGGTTTTAATACTAAGTATGGTCTAAATACTACAAATTGAGGCATTATGTCCTTATGTGTTTACAATTTGTAACTTGTATAAGAGCCAAATCGATATTAATCAAGATAAAATTTACATTTCTCAGTACATAATGACGGTTATTAAGATAAGAAATAACAATGTTCGTGGACTTATATCCACAATTATTTTATTTGTTGTAGCGATTAATATTAAATAATTTTAGATTATGTGAAATGCGAGTCAAAAAAAAATGAGCCAAATGGATTTAATGGTTTAGGAGTAGAAGGCATTTAAATTTAAACTATTACAATTAAAAAAAAACTATTAAAAAAAAGCTAAAACCCGAGACTACCGAGAATCACGCTCTTAAAAGTGATAAACTAGAAAATATTCTATTATATTCTAAGAATTTATTTGATATCCATTGAATTTCAGAAGATAGCCGTTGTGGTCCACTCTCATTTCTTAGAGTTAGGGCGAGTGGCACACTAGGTTATGTAAACTGTTATCTCAACCATTTTATTTACAATGCTGTTAGAAGCTTTTCGTTAAAATAGTAGTATAAGTTGTTCGTTAGAGTACATTATCCGGTTTCCTTATCAAAATCATCTGAGTTTGTTTCTTTGTTAAAAGGATACCCGGAAGCAACCTGATGAGTATAAAGGTTTGTTATGTAATAAAAGAAATATATTGTCCGTAGACTTTAGTGCTATTTTAGAATTGCAGTAACGAATTGTTGCGAAATTTTATAACCAATATTATAAAGCTGAAAAGTTTGTTTGTTTGGATGAACGTCTTTTTTTTGGAAATTTAGTTGTTCAATATTTCACACCCCCGTTATTCGAGAAGGCTTTAAGGTATTCGAGAAGGTAGTATTTATTTAGTTATCTGTGTGATAGGCTATAACACTATGTTAAGACCAGTAATACTGAAGATACGAAGTCATATCGTGTGGCTATGATATTTTAAAATATAGGTATTGTTCATGTAATATGTTTCGCAATTGACATGAATATTTTATGAAATGTCCATACGACGAATGATATCCATATAATTTGACCAAGATACGCAGCTTGTATACGTTTGCATACGCAGCTGAAATAATATTTATTTGGATTTTATAACTGTAGCCAAGGGTCGCAGCACAAAAAAAATGTATTTCAGCTTTCGTGTTTTAATTAATAGCTTAGATACTACTGAAAGTGCTTTGAATGGATTTTCTATAACTGTAATATTAAAAATTACTTTACAAATAATATTCAGTACCATTGCTTCGTTTTATATTAATCAGGACAATATGTACTATATTGTGGTTTGACCCAAAAATAGGTGTTAAAGAAATACAAAAATATTCGTTTTATATTATGATCAGTGCTATACTCGACAACTAAGTTCCAACTATAAAGAAAAGGATTTCAGCTCAAAAAGTATATCACGAACCTTAATAATGAGGATACCAACTCAAGGAGGAGGAGGAGGTTCCATTTTACAAGAGCTTACTCCTTACATTTATGGACACCGAGCGCCAAAACACCAAAAAGAGTTATTTGATTTTAATACTAAAAATAAATTTGGATAAAACGAAGAGTTAAAATAAGAACAAAACAAACTCAAAAACAGTAATATAGATTTAAAAACTTACATAACTTCGTAGGTTTGTATATTTTTACCGTCGCTATGTATTATCTCAACAAGCTACTCATGTTATTCATGTGAACATATCCAGTTTATTAACAACATCAGTGAATCCACCTGTCACTATACCCATATATACCAATCATATCTATACAAGGTTTATAAAACCGAGAGGCGTGAAATGAAACCACACACTTAGTATATATTTTCCAGGTTACATAACAAAAACAGATCAATCAGAGCCTTTTTTTTTTAGTTTAGCTATATGATTTTTTAAAGATTTTTCTCACTTCGTACACGCTGTATTGTCGGCCCGACTGACAATGGGCGGCCGGGGTCATTCACACTATTTTAGGTTGCCACGATATCGTTAACTATTTTTCATTGTCTCGGATTAACATTAGGCACTTCTCTTACACTCTCGCTTTTATCAACATTGTATATCTCCTATATTTTTTTAATTTATTCAAGCAAATGTTTCACATAAATAATGGCTACTGTATCTGCCGTTAGGAATATAATTTTGAAACCATTTAATAGAATGATATATAGAACATATTATTTTATCTACCCAATAATTAAATAATGTGAACTTTTACTGAAATAATATTTATTTGGATTTTATATCTGTAGCCAAGGGCCGCAGTACAAAAAAATGGAATCTGCATTCAATGCACGTAGCATTCAAACTAGAGAAGCGACGTCAGAGGCGAGATCTCGCTTACACGAGACCGGAGTAAAGTGACCTCTGTGTTATCGCGTTTCGTGCAGTGTCTAAGTGACCAGTGGTCCATGGAGGGTGGGAGGAATGCAGCGCATGTGTATAGCTTCTATGCGGATGTCTATGGACGTCGGTGGTCATGACTCCGTCAAATGTCTTCGATTGCTCGTTTGCCCCCCTATACCATAAAAAAAATCATATTTTTTAAAACAATATGTTTTACAAGTGTTTTAATAGTATAATAAAACGATCGAAGATGAATAACTTCTATATTCTTCACTCTTCTTATATCGCACGTTTGTTGATCTAGGTGACCAATCTATTCAAAATTTAACGGGTCAAAGCAAACCACTGAACAGAGAAGCGACATTTTGTGCACCGAAGACAAAGGTCCTTGCCCCAAGTAAATGGGTCTGGTTTAGTTACAGCTAATGCCCCAAACATACATATATTCAGGAGAAACACAAGTGCTGATAAATGTTCAAACAAGATTTATTACATTCAGAATATCTTCTGTTACAAATAACAAATTACAACATTACAATTTATATTTACTATGATTCGTATAATAATAATCCTTGGTAGTCTAGAAAAGACTTTCTAATCGTAAAGACATTAAATTAATGAAATCAACCGTGCTTTATTTGTAAACTTATAATAAGAGTAACAACAAAATACTACTAATCACTGTCTTAATTTAAGTTGATTATTCTCGATGATATCTTTTGAATAGCAGCTGAAATAATAAAAAAAATAAAACAAAGTTTCTAATACGTAAATATCATTAAAAGGTCCCCTGAGAATTGATATCAGTAGTATTACACGCGATTTGGTTCGCAAATCGATTACCAGCGGTAAATTTTACATCTCCTTGTCTGATTTATTGGCGAAAGAGTATTAAGCTGATTAGCACTTCACTTCCAATTGGAGCTTAACTTTATGTTCAAATAAAAATATCTGCTAATTTCTTACTCCTCACACCAATCAGCTATTGAAAGGAGATCGAACTTTCATTTGTTGCACATCCATAGTTTCCAACTATCTTCACACAAAAATACACTATTATGTTGCTTCGTTAAGACGAGGAATAAAAAAATATTTTTAATTACACAGTTATAATATTACTATAGTATGGAAGTAAAGAAGATAAAAAATTTGAAGTAACTTAAGAACTCATTAGCCCCCTTATTAATAAACATAGATTAACTTTATCCAAGCATCTAAGAAATTCCATATTATTATTAAACACAAACAGTACGGAATTTGACAAATGTCAGTTTATTACTAGGTTATTGCTTGGGTAAAGTCTATGTTTATTAATAAAGGGGTAACTGTGTTTCTCCTTTAAAAACAGTTACGCTATATATTGGACACTCAGGGAACTCAGTATTATTTGTTAGGTTTGCCTTTTGGAAAAAAATACACGATTAATTTTAATTTTATTTAATTTAATTATTTTCATTAACGTACGTATTTTAAAGTTCACTAAAAACGAACTTAATAACTACCCTTTTCTAAGAAATTGTTAAGAAAATGAAAATAAAATACTGAACTGCCACAGGTTGTAATATACTACTATTAATATACCTACTAGGACACATTACAATAACATATACCTCTGTGTCTTCATGAAATATATTAATTTATAGTTACTTAGTTTACTTAGTTCCTTAAATGTTACATTATCTATAACAACTAACATTAAAGTAAAAACACAAATTAAACTATTGCATAAAATATATTTTTACTCAATTTATTTTAAACGAAACTAATGGCACCTCATACAATAAAATCCGTCAAGCCATTTTGGCTGCATAGAACAAATAAATTTACATGAATAAAAATAAACTTCGCTATAAATCAACATCTTTCTTCTGACGCAGTCAGGAAAAAATGGAAAACAAGTCGATTAATACTTTCTATAATAAACATGATGTCGAAATATTATGCATAATAATGGATCATCTCTGATACGAGTATGTTCACATTTGTTTTTAAACGACACAAAAATATAATCAAACTAAAGCGAATGGCAAATGTAACTTTTGATTAACCCTACGGTACATGCACCCCTTTATTTCTCGAGTACACGCGTGGGCTACTATGGTAGGCCACTTTAAAATATCAATTACTTTTTTATGTACAATTATCTTATTTAAACAACAAATGAAATGGAAATGGTATCTATTTAACTTAAATTTAAAATACTCTTATTTGTAATAAACTATTTAAAAATATAAGAGAAGAAAATATAAGAAAAGAGCTTATTTTTTCCTAAAAGGTCGGCAACGCATCTGTTAGACCTCTGGTGTTACGGATGTCTGTGGGGTTGGTTTTTACTTTACATCAGGTGACCTAACTGCTCGTTTGCCTCCTATGCTATAAAAAAAATATTATATCAACTTAATAAAATTTTATATATCGATAATGTACCTACAAAAATTTTGATTTGATGATAAAAGGTCAGGCTCTTGAGGTTTCTCTAGAAATTTAAGAAAAATATATTGTTACTATCACAACATAATATTCTTACGTACTACTTGAAATAAAAATGAAGATTATGAAAGGATTACATGAGAGAATGGTGAACCCAAAGTACTCAACCTTATAATTATAAAACCGTGTCGGACAGGAAATACAATTTCGTTGCGGCTGTGACTTGCGATCCTAGTCAAAAGAAGGGAAATATATTACACGGCACAAATTCGAACCCCTGACCCATGTCAAATCGGCATTCGCAGGTATGCTTCAAATATTTACGGCCAACTCAACGGTATGAAATATTTTTATCACAACGATAAATCATTATTATTTGGCTAAGTTATACGAAATTCTTATAGATCTTGGGTACATGTTCGTATTCCGAGTATTGCATTATTCAAAGGCAAACGTGTAATATAAATGAATAACAAACACACAGCTTAGTAATTACATTGAGATTTTACCCGTAAGTTGTATATACTCTCATTTTATACAAATATAATATGCAGATTTGCTATCTTTAAATAACATATTATATCCTACGACCAGCCTGGCGCAGTGGTACATGCTCGGATAAGCAGAGCATGTTGCGCCAGGGGTCGCGGATAAAAATCCCGCCTAGTTTATGAATGTTTATCTATGTATTATGTTATATATTTCTATAATAAAAATCTTAATTATATAAAAAAAAATTATAATACATATTAATTATATATCCGTTTTCTAGTACCCCTAACACAAGTCCTTACGGTACTTACCATGGGGCTAGACCAACGTAGTATAATAAGTCCACTATATTATTATAATCGTCCTTATCATTTAGGGCTATACTCTTCCAATCAAAGCTTTTTAAAAACATTAGTAGTAGCAATTAGACATCTTTGTGGTTGCAATGAGCTCGAAATTATCTCTTAAATTTCAGTTTAGTGGCTGTATTAAGTTTAAATCAACTTCAGTTTAATTGCGTGACAGATAAGAGAGCAATGATTAAATTAATATTTAATGTTCTGATGGATGGACTGCAAGGAATCACTATTTCACTTAGAACATAATTTGTTTTGATTCGAATTGTATATTTTGTGTAATTATATACTAAATTATATTCGCCTTGAGACTACATGATGACAGTATATAATTTTATATTACATATGACGTGTTTGGCTACTTTGTAATAATAGTTAACTACGATAAAACCAAAACAGGTACCTACCTGTTTGGGCCATCGGTGATTCCCACCATTTTATTCATTTAAAAACCTAAAAACAGTAATATATTATTATAATTTAAGCACATAAATCTTATGTATCGTTTCATAACACATCACAATCTCTTTTTGATATATAACAATACAGTGTGGAAGTTGAACGTTGTGTTTTCAATTTATCGCGGCACCTCTATTTACTTCTATGTTACACGGCGAATAGACAATCTGCAAGATTGATTCCTAATATCACTAACATAAACTGAAAGAATTGATGCGATGCAGTATGCCTTGCAAATATCACTATGATGGGATATAATTAACTGTAAACAACATAATCATCAATCTCAACAAATAAACTAATCAATTTTCCTTTCAGTAGTGAATAAAGATGTCTATGCAAGTAACGTAAAGTTTTTCTACTAATAAGAAAACTACATCCCACAAAAAAAAATGTGTAAAATGTTGCTAAGACGACCACTTAAGTTTTGCCCTGTAAAAAACATATGAGATCCCATGTAGAGCCAAAATTCTGAATCTGCACGGCCTAACTCTACCGACTCCAACTTCACAAATTCTTAATATCAGTAAAAATGTATGGCTTGGCTGTTTCGTTACTTACTGCAGAAATTAAATATTCGCATCACTTCCACGACGGTAGCGAAACGGCGAAAGATATGAAACGGTGGATGACTTTAAATAACAACACAATAACAACAAACAAAAAAATTTTTTTCGCATAACGATCCGATCTCACAGACATATACGATACCCACCGCGGGTTATTGATACTACTACAACTGATACGCTCTAGACATAGTTACGATTCCATTTAAATCAATACTGGTTTTCGCACACCCTGCAAATTCACTTGGTCATTAAACTATTAGGGACAACTTTAATAGCATGCAATTGGATATTACAGCCAACCTTATGCGAGTTGACGGAGCCCGTATTATTTCAAACTTCTCTTAACTTTCAAAACTGAGCAGCAGACTGTCACAATCCGGAATTATATCTGAATAATACATAAGCTGAAACTTTAACTAAATCGGAAACTAATACACACATCGGAAACTAGTACACGTTATCACTCCACTTTTGTCAAGGGATAGGCAATTATGGTCCGTTTGCTGCCTGTCCACACAGTAAATAGTTATCGAAAATATATACGTGCATTACATACGCCACATGAATATTGTTAAGTGATAGTCCACGAGGAACACCTTTTAACGTAGCGCCATTAAACAATATTAAAGAGTGCCGTGAGTGGGATGCACATTTGCTGGGTATCTGCCAGATTAACGGGCTACCCCCTTCTACCTCAAACTTAACGGAGATGAAACCCCATTTAATGTTAGTCTTAGTACAAAATGCAAAAGGTGGACGTTATCACGTAAATATTTTGGAACATTTAAAGCAATGGTTACAATATCCATTGTAACTTATTAATGTTAAATAATCAGCTAAAAAAGTTTCAGCCCAAAAAAATATTCGGTAAAAAGTGTAACAAGACTTGGCCTTCAAGGAAACTAAGAGACCTACATTCAAGTATTGTTTATGTGGCTATATCAAATTTGGTCTTAATTACAAGAAAATACCAATCAATAGAAGCATTTGTTAAGGTTTCCTTGAGTTTTGAGATCATTTCGAAAAAAATATTTCAATTTTTATTTGGCATGTAGAATAACTTAATTAAGAGCATAATATCAACATACATATAACATTCAGCAGCGAGAAGTGCGGTTTAATTAGGATATTATAGGCATGCTATGCAGAGTATTAAATTAAACGTAGATTATGGAGCGGCTGTAATTCGAACACATGTCGCTACGCTCGTGCTTCACGCCTCATTCCTACGGAACCTGCATTTCGGTCTTACATTTACGTTACAGCCGATCAGGAGTTTTATACCTATTTTGTGTTAGTTATGTAGTGACTTAATAAATAAATACTTCTATACTAATATTTTAAAAAGAAAAGGTAACATTTGTGTTTTTGTATGTTTGTTTGTAATGTTTTCACACAAAAACCACTAAAATGATTTTACTTATCTTTATTTAATGTTATATATTTCATGTTAGCGTATGTATGTCACTGAACTCCTCCTAAATGACAGGACCGATTGTGACAAAGTTTTTTGTGTGTGTTGAAGGGAAGGAAGGGAGAATGGTTTAGATTCACAAATTCAACGTGGCAGCTAGTCTAATATATAATAATTAATGGCGTTTATATTCTAATTGACATCAAGATAAAGTATTCGAATTGATTCGTTAGTTCAAATAATTTTCATATCTGATATAAAATAATAATACTATTCTAAAAAAATATTTACCAGACGGCGCATGCCATTGCTGTTAAAATGGAATAATAATACCCTCTTAATTAAATAATTTGATATCTCTCTTATATATATTACATATTTATTAAATAAAGACGAGACACATAGCCTGACTCTTCAATTGAATATATCGTTATGATGAACACCCCGCTCTTTATATAGACCCTACGTCTCAAGTATGTCTTATGATACACGAGTGGCGACCCAGATTTGTTGGAGAATTTTGATATAAGTCATATAATCCCACATCATTTTCTAAAGGATAAGTAAATGTTGTATACAAGAAAATTCATTGCAGTCGCTCTTAACGTTGTCGTTAATTTTAAGTTTCTTTGTCATGAATTTCAGATTGTGAGATTATTAATGAATGAAATGATGAAGAAAACTTTCTAAACTTACTAAGAAATATTGAGATACATGCGTCAAATAAGAAAGAAAAAATACCCTAAGTAGGTACCACATGAATGCAGCGACCAAATTCGAAAAGAAAAAAAGGCGTTGAGTATTCATTTTCACTATCGATTTAGTACTATAGTAATATACTATTATTTATTATCGTGGCAACTAGCAATTTGTTTAGGATTCATACTTGAATCAAATTGCTAGTTGCAACGATAAGTGGAAGGACCTGGGTACAGCATTTAATTATGGTGTTAAAATATTTTGTACAGAATTAAACAAAGTGCAATGAAAATTCTATAGGGAATTTAGACGATATCACTCTGGTATATAAAAATTCTCTATGGTACAAAAAATACAAAAACATTCATTTTAAAGATACAAACCTCCAATTTCATTGGTACCTAACACATTGATTGAACTTGAGTATAGAATGGTGGTTTTGTGGGACTAGTTTTGGGTTTTATGTTAGCTCATTACGCGTTAATCTGAATTATGAATGAAAAGCGAACTATAAAACATGCAAATTTTAAATGTTTACAGTTAATTATATTTTATAACGTTTACATCATGTTCATGTAGGTACTGAACCTGAAATTGTTGTATTCAAATAAAGTTAAGTGTGGTTTCATGTAATTCCAATTATGGATAGATACGGGTGAAGTATAATATATGGAACAAACTTGTCTAATTTACTAAATAAAAGTTCAAAATAAACTTGTTTTTGTCCAAACTATATTTAATACACTTAAGTGTTGTACACAAGATCAAGTATAAGGACCCATAAAATTGCGCTTGCCATCAAGGGGTGAATGAATGGCGGCGTGACGAGCTCTGATAGCTCTGAAACGTGCTCTATGTGTCGCTCTTTTGATGAGACCATGATTACACTATACACATGTATACATACAGTATTAGAATTTACATTTTAGCTAGATATGGCTTGTATACGGTTTTTTATTATGATTTATCTTCATATATTATATAAAATTTTCGTGTCAAAATATTAGTTACCATACTCTTTCTTCTCATGAAATTTTGTGTGCATATTGGCTAGGTCTCAGAATCGGTCTACATCTGTTTTTCATCTCGATATTTCCACGGGATCTAAGCTTACGCGGGTGAAACCGCGAAGCGCAGATAGTTTAATATAAATCTACCTATATCCAAATTTTAATTACGATTGTGATTGAAATATAATTATGGGCATTAAGCGAAAGCGAAGGTAAAAAAAATGGTATATGCTAAGTAGAGCGCAAGAATTAAATAGTACGGATGATGACAGAAAATTTAAATGGCTTATAATATCGTACTTTAACCCCATACTATCGATGTACACAATTATCATACTACAAAACTATCTAGATGTGATGTCAAAAATGTAGCGTTACCTCTCATTTACTCAAATCAATACCTTATACGAGGACTACATGGCACCCCTTGACACTAAGTCATCAATCAAAAGGTCTTCCTTTCTTCATTCCGAAACAAACAAAACAAAAAAAGCATATGACGCTGTAAAGAAAAGTCATATTTATGAACTGCCAAACTGTCATAGAGCTTAATCCTGCTAGTTCACTGCTAGTAATTTAAATAGAGTTTGACAAATCCTCTAATTTAAAGTGAGATGGTTACCTACTCTATATACATTGTTTCCAAAACTATAATAAACAGTTTTTTTTTTGTTTTAATGATATTTTTCTAATAATAATTAAGGTTACTTATACTAAAAATAATCCCTAAAAGACATATAAAATGTTTATATGTTTGGTAATACTAAATTAAATTACTTAAATTAATTAAAACATGACGTACATATGTATCTAATAAAAAACGTAATTATAATATGAACTTTACAGATAACAATGATAGTTTTATTACAAGAACGAACAATACTGTCAGTTCTAGAAAAAATAACTCGACGTTATTTTACATACATTCTTACTTGACATTCCTTTGTGTTTCGCTCATTGAAGCAAAATAAAAACTGTTCTGGGGAACGTGAATATGAAACAACGCGCTGTATTCAGAGTCTAACGGAATAGTTGCCTATATTGTATTTAGTGTAAGCATTTCAACATTACTTTTATCAGCTACACATATTTTGGATGATGGCGTATGTTATAAAAGCCATCGTAAAAGAGTATTAAACATATTTTTCCCATAGACATTAAAATGTTTTTATCCTAAATACCAGTGTAGCTTTTACATCACACCGGGTAATATTCTGAAGTATAATAATATAAAATAATATATGAAGAAGAAATGATAAAATGAAGAACATGCCGAACATAAGGGTACTTTGCGACCTAGAAGACCCATCTTCATAGTCGTAGTGATGGCGATTCTTATTCTCAGTCCTAAGTATTATTCCCGTATAAGTTATTCGTAGGATATATGCCCAATTATCATCATCGTTGTTATCAGTACTTATCTTACAATGAACGCCAAGAGAGCTAACTTTTGCTATTCTTCCATATTTTCATCAATCTACACTAACGTCTTCTCAATACTTTAATTTATTTTACATAAAAATGTCGAGTCACGGTGTTACACATACGAAGTTTTGTGTGTGAATTTGGTAAGTATGAGCATAGGCCACAAAGTATAATTCAACTTTTCATGGGCTAGTAAGTAGCACACGCAGATAAAAATCGGAGTCCAGCTAGTATATTAAATTATATTACTTACAATGCTTGTTTTAAATACACATCGAAATCAGCTTATAGCTATCTACTGCTGAACGTAGGCCTCCCCCATAGAGCCTCCCCTGCAGGCCGCCACCTTCCTGAAGTCGTCACACTATCGTGCTGCTGCATCATTGTTATCAGTACATTTGTCTAGTTTCGGTCTCCACTTAGTCACGTGTCGGCTTCAACGAAAAAGCACATACGTTTCATATACCTATTTTTTCAAATTTATGCTGTAGACTTCCAAAAATCAGAGTAAAATCAAATTCTTAGTCTTTGTTCACAAACAGCGTGAATCGCGACAATAAATCCATCATTTTATTTATTATAACGAACAAATATTAAACTATCTAACCCCTAAAAATAATAATTAAATAATGACGGCGAGAAACGCTTTGAAGAAATACTCCGTATTAATTAGAATAACTAATGAAGAGTAATTTTGTAAGTAAGGTCATCAATCTCTGAGCGGGGACAGGATGATGTATGACCCTAGATATTGGCAGTGGGTACATAAATTTGAGTTACGCCTTCATTATGAGAGTCTACCAAAATGAGAAATTATTTACAATTACCGTTTCGTTACATCATAACGATTTCAAAATGTAATGTTGTAATAAATTATGGAATGGATGATAAACTGTAGCTCATAATATATACTTGGAATGCTCAGAAAGTTTAGATTTTGGTAGATACTTTAGGGAATGATGATGCAAATATTATGTAGGTGTCGTTGTTTTTGTATAACAATTAAGTTTTAATGTAGACATAATTAAGATATATGTAGTTCATGAGTATGAGAAAGTGGTAGTGTACTTACGAATGATCAACCGACGCACAATCGGCGGAAATCGTTAATCATCGGTAAATACACCAAATGCAAATAAATACGAACTTTTAAGGATGGGAGTACGTTGTTTAGTGCCATAATATTTTTCTTTACCACCAAATTCAATTATTTAAATTTAGCCACACTACTAAATTACCGCCTTGCTTTCATTAAAATAAAAAAAAAAAATCTTGACGTATTGCGGTCTCCTCTTACAGAGGAATTAATTTCTTACAGTAGCTTGGTATCTATGAAATAAGGCACGTATATTAAATAAAAGTCTTCATACCGAATTGTATTGTAACAGATATACATTGTTGTTATAAGGAGGGAAAAACAAAATTTACCTCATATTTATTTTAAGCTAAATAAAACAAGATTTTGATGAAATATATTAGTATAATATCTTAAAACAAACGCTTATTTTAAAATCGACTATTTTCCTGAATTCGATACAGAAAATATTATAATAAACCTATATTCATAATATAGGACTTGGTTTTCCATACATATATTATTATTTATATTTTATTTAATATTTAAGGTATTGATTAATCACGAGTATAAGCTATAAAAGGAATAAAACGTCACTCTGACAAGATACGTGTTTTTTTTATTTCATTTTCTAGCTTATGTACAAGCTTATGATACCAGCAATGCCTTAACTTGCATCGCTGTAACACTCTGTATATTTTTATGAAACAAATACTACCGGGAATTTGACACATTTTTTAAAAATATCTACCCAAAATTAGTAATTTCTATTGATACGAGACAAAAAACCACAAAACTTTGGAGTAAAAAAATCTTAGTCTTAAAAAATCTTGTTATTTTGTCTCGTATCAATTAAACGAAATAAAAGAATAAACTCAGCGTGTTTTTTATTTAACTTTTGAACACGAGTATCCCTCACCTAATCCTATAGAGAGCCTATATTTCAAACCATTTATTCTTTCCATAACCATTAACCATTGATTTATAAGTTTTTAGACGTTTTGCAATTTTCGTTTCACAAACGGAACTCACTGATGGAAATCTGTTTAGTTAGTGAGAAAATGGTGTAGATAGAAAATAAATCCATGTCTAATTCAACTATGTCAGTTGGTATAGATCCGGAAAAGTTAATAAAAATAACTAACTTAAGAGTTTTTAAAAAGCATAAAAAGCATAATAAAATATGATGGGTGATAAAATTTTGGTGTGACTTTCTTCTTAAACAAGAAAGAAATTAAGGTACCTTTCTTATTTTTCCTTTTTTTTACATGTATAATTTTCTGAATCACAAAACGAGAACAAACCGGTTTGTGGATTCATGGTAAATTGAACTAAAAGGTTTTCAAACGGAGGGCCAGCGGAAGTGGCCGACGCCGGATGTCCGACTTTAGGAGTCTCAAGTATTAACAATGCTGATAAACATTGCGACAGATGAGGGTAAAAAATCTTGTAAAAAACGTTATATCTATATAAATACCTATGGGAACGTGTCAAGCAAAAAAAATCCTTTATAATTTAATAATAACTGTTTACTTTATATATTTTTTATTTGCAGTATCGTATAAGTAGACAAAAATTGCTAGCAAATACGTACATACAAATAGTAATAGGTAATTACCAAGTCAAACAATAAACAGAATCGAAGTTTCAGCGATGTAACGATAACTAAAATATTACTAGTGGAATTTCCCTTTGCCATTTATCAAACTTCCTAACTCTCTGTCTCAATATTGAAATTAAATACAAGAAATTTCATTTAAATCTATTATTACACCGAACCGTTTTTCAGATTTTCAAGAGTTTCTCTATTTTTTAACATTTCCTAATAGGATTTTAGCGCTTAGAGTTATTTTTAGGGATAGCTCCGAAAATGTGGTAAATTAAAATGAATTAACAACCGGCGTAACAAATGAAACAAAATAAACATATAAAGAATCACGAGATTACAATCAAGAGATGTATTATTTTAGACGAGTAGTCAAAGTTATTTAACTGCCGAAGACCATTAACATCCATACGATTAATAGTCATACACATAATATGACTAACTACATGTTATGTAGGCCTTATTCACTCCATCCCACCAAGAGACCGCCTACTGCGAGGCTTTCCACTCCGCTATCTCCATTTGGCTGTAATGCATAAATACCTTGGATTACGTATTATAATATTTTTTCTCTACAAAATAAATCCATTTTTAAATTATATGTTTATGCTAAAGATTTAGATGAAAAAGTTAAACTTATAATAATAAATATAATTATTATAATTAAACCAAGCAGTTTTCGACTGCCTGTATCATTTGTTATTATATGCGTGAAGAGATTTTTATAAAATATTAATGGGGGTTACTCGTATAGGTTAAATGACGGGTAAGTAAGTATTTTGTTTTGAACAGCAACATTACATCTTTGCGCCAATTCCCTAACGCGGTATGCAGAGGAAACAAAGTAGTGCATGCCACGATCCTTACGCATTTGCTCTGCTTCTACATTTATAACTATTTTCAGACACACATGCCGGTACAAATACTCTTGACTCTTCTCGGATAATGCACGATCAATCTGAACTCCAGAACATACACATCCCCTTTAGATTTATTTTTTTTTAACCTTTCATCTCCCATTTCTTCTACAAATCCGAACCTACAGAGCATGTTTACGCGACACTTTCTTTTGTACATAACCTCTCTATCACTTCGAAACAAATAACACACGATTATGTAAAGCAAAGCAATCAAACTGTAAGCAGCTTCTCAAACCCTCCATTTACTTTATTTTCTTGGCATTTTTTCTTTCGACATCTGCGTTGGACATCCTATTACTACTAAAAGCTCGACCAAGATATATAACCTCATTCAGTAGCTCCAACATGACTCAAGTCTTACGTCTGCTCTGGTTATTTTAAAATCTGAAACTTTTTCACGACAACAAAATCAATCAAACAAAATCCTTTAGTAAAAAAATATTATATATATCAAAATGTATAAACTATATAATATATTTTATTACTAGATTAAATAATATAATTGGTGGTGGTGTGTATGGTATGTATATACAACAGTCATAAAATAATACATAATATTTTTCATTAAATTAAAAACTGGTGCTATCATAATAGGGAATATGCGTGTGATTCAAATAATGATAATTTTTTTATATGTAAAGTCTTTTCCTGTAGATGAGCGTACGTATTAATATTTTTTTGTATAATTTTGTTTTCAATCTGAAAATAATTATTGAAAAGTGCAAAAATTGTGCGGGAAGATTGAATTAGGTGAAATGCACGCTGAATTGTGACGTCAAATATCATAATAATCTCATTGTAAAAGAGCATTGGAGCATTGCCATTAGTGATTGTTAAGATGCGTGACGTCATGTCAGCGCGGCAAAATGGCGATCATTTAAAAAGCTGTTATCGGCCTACTAATTTGAAACATTTTTTTTTGAACTTAATATTATTTTTTCAGCTCTGATATTTTTTTTACATTAATGTAATTATGTAAATTATCATTTAAAAATATAAAAAAAATAAAAAAGTTTGGTAAAACCAAATGTGCATGCCTTAAGCACTCGTGTCATACGTATGTTATTTAAATTAGATACTCATGATAACATATACGTTTTTCACCAAAAAATGCTTTTTTTATTTTTAATTTTCAAATAGTTTTATGGTAAACTTGAATCTTAAAGAAAATAAGTTATTTTATATTTATTAGACATCATAATGTAAAAATAAAAACTGCTTCAGATAAAAGCGATTATTACCAATATAAATTACATAATTTTAGTCGAGAAACGTTGGTAAACATAAATTAATAAACGTTAGACTAATAAAATTGTGCTGACAGCTTATATGAATGACGCAATTAAAACTTAACCATAAAGAATGTCTCTTACCATAATGTTTTAAGTGCGCGAACGCGATTTATTCAATTATACACTCTAACGTTGTGAAAATAAAGTCTCAAGTGGCTTTACTCTCAGAGTAAAGCTCACTGTTGACACATTTTTGACGTTTACTCTGAGAGTAAACGTCACTGTTGAGGGGTTTTATATTTTTTGTATTTGTATATTAGGCTGCCTAAGATGTAAATTTTTTAGTTTCAACAGTACACATTTGATTTTTTACAATAAAACGAATAATAATTGAGTTATGGTTTTCTAATCAGTTCGTCACAATAGATTTACGGACCTATTGAAATAAAATTTAAATCGATTAGTTATGTTTTTCAAAAGTTATGGAGATTACAGAGAGAATGTTATATGTTTTTCATAGAATTTTTTCTGAAAAATTCATTTTTTTATCTAAATTGTGGGTTGGATTGCTGTTTATTGTTTAGAAAAATGACCATTGATGTTTTCTTTTATTGTGGTATGAAGGCCAACCTACTTTAAGCACTATATTATTATTTATTTAAAATAAAACTCTGACCGAACCCAGTTTTTGATTTTTAGGCGAGAGTAGAGCATACCTACGCTCGCGCTTAAGGCATGCAATACATGCATATTCCCTATTATAAACTTAAACTGAACGAATTAAATCAACTCATCATAAAGGAAGGCTTTTTCCCATTAGGCTATAATAAACCCTAGTAATTGAGTTTGGATCGCTTTAATGATTTAACGACTATGTTTGCTTTTACTGTGTAAACGGTAATCCATTTAAATACAGTATTTTATCCAGATTATTCCTCTATGACTTTTTGTAGGCGAATTTACGATTTTCGACAAATTCACAATTCATTTTCAGTAAAACGTGTTTTTAAATGATATATAATATCAGTACTTATATTGGATACACTGGTATAAAATGGAATTCTTAAATGTATACTCTTATAACTATACTAGCCATAATTTTACTATATTAATTAGAGATAAACTAAGGCAAGATCGTTGGGCGTCCTTCCCACTTCTCGTAGGACTGAGAAGCTTAAACGGATGGATTCATTCTAAGCCACATAAAAAACGGATGCATGGCGGGACGCTCGACACAGATGAAAACTTAAAGTAATCTAAGTTCAATATATACATAATATTGAAATTGTTCAAGCTTAACCGGAAAAATACTTTAATTTGGCGCTCATTTTTCGTCACGGTCAAATTTTCAGGTTTGGTTCAAAAACAATTATACATTAGCTTCATGAAATAAAAAAGTATAAAAAATAATTAGATAAAATTACTTTGTCCCATATTATAAACATATTTCTTGGTCACCGAGTGGCATCTGACTCGCAAGTGTCGCTTGGCCGACGTCACAGATCTTGAAGTCGATACATTTCGCGTATGAACAACGATCGATGTATTTGTAAGGACCATTTGAAATCGATTTTATATAATTGTAAAATGTAGTGCGGTGGTTGCTATGGGCGTCGGTAGTCATCAGTAGGCTCCGCTGGCTCGTTTGTCTGTTCTATATAAAAACCATATTGCTCCTTAAAGTAGTGAACTTAATTTAAATGAACAAAATGAAGTAATAAATGTCACCGGTCCCATCGGGAATAAGGTTTAACTCGATCAGACTTATAACGATCTGGGGGTGAATAGATGAGGGATATCAGCGAATTGCTTTTCTTAATCAACGGTTCGCAATATTGTTATTTCTGTAAGCAATTACATTCTGTGTTTACATATTTCAAATGTTTTTTAGCGCTGCAATATATTTAGATAAATAATTTTTATTAATCAGGCAAAGAATAAATTAGTTCAGTTTTATTGTTTGTTTTAGAAATATGTAAGAAATGTTTTAGTTAGCTGAACAGATTGAATAATATTATTGACTCAGTAGATCAATGTAACTGCATCATTTTTTTTTTTCTATTACCCTTAGTTTGTCATTGGTGGTTACAAAACCGTACATCTCAATAAATATGCAAGACGGCGGCTCTGAGAATCTAAATATTGCGAGCTCGTTGTATACAGAACGCTCTGCAAATGTTCCATTCACGTAATGCTAACATGGCGTCGTCGCTCGTCGTCTCATTGTTCCCAATCTTTTGTCGATCGTCATTAGAGCAATCGATATTTGGTAACTTTTGTGGCATATTGATGCAAAGCATGACATACATTTTGATAGTTGAAATGTAAAATCAGTAATTACTGTGCAAATACCGACAATAGTATCATTTCATTTTGTTTCGCTGATTATAAGATTACCTACCTAGACTTGACTTGACTGAATTTGCAAAAAATATTTATTAGTTTTACTAGATATGAGAAAAGATTTAATTCAATTGCTTTACTAATATAATAATTATGTACGATTACCTAATACCTGTAATAGTTTGGCCAACCAACGGTGTGTTTCTCACAGTTTGACATTGACAGTGCTCAGTCACTTCTCTTATTCACAATCACCATTGTATTTTTTTACCCCATATTATCCAAATTGATGTTAATTTGTAGGTGAGACCTAGGTACGGCTTCTATTTGCGGATTCTGCGGAATAAATGTAAAGTAGTAATGGAACTACTTCAATAGGATATTAAAAAATATAATCTAAAAAATATATTTCATGTTTGATCTAATTTGAAATGAGATAGCAATGGAAACCGTTCATTGCAATATAAAATAGTAATTTTGTCATTTCTCTTTCGTCTGTCACACAATAAAACTGAAGTCGCTTTGAATTTAATTCAGCCACTAACTGAAATTTAAGTATTTAAGCAATAATTTTGTGCTTTATGCGACCATAAAAATTCATATTGTCTTTCACCACTAAAATTAATAAATTTATGTGAATTTGATGCTGTGAAAAAAGTGACTGTTATATGATACATAAATCCCACTGAATGTTAGCAGTACTTTTATTGAATATATAAAATTATTATTTAGCAATTTGTATAAATTGTTAAAGATTTGAGAATTGGAGTACATCATTATCTGCTTCGAGAAACAAGCGTTTTCCTAGCCGATTGAACCGAGGTAGGTTTGTATCTCTCCTATAGAAGTAGGGGAAAAGACCAGAGGACGAGGATGACAACTATCTAGATCATAGTTTATATTTGGCAAAAATACCAGACTCTTAGAGTGAAGATTAGGAGCCAATAGGATTGCGCTCCTTCTTTGCTAAAGTTCGCAAATAAAATTGGTGCGACAGGGGCCGAAGAAATTTCTGATTTTGCTCGAGTTTATTTGATCCTTTATACGGTAGTCAACTCTGCTGAATATCTAACGTAAAATCAAATATAATATAAGTTTCAAAATATTTCTTTACAAACGAACTGCCTATCCGAATTCTATTGAGTGATTCAGTGCGAAAGGAGAAAATGAAAGTAATACTTAATGAAATACGTAATCATTTCATCGTATTGTGCAATAGTCAAAATCGATCAATATTTTATTCCATTTAACACTCACAAACACATTTGGACGGAAAATATTGTAATAGTGTTAGAGGAGCATTAATTAGGTATTCTAATGATAAATGACGACGCTAAATCATGTATTGTATTTGTTCAAGAGGATATTAATATCGTGCACGTAACTGCAGTGGTGGAAAATTCTGGTCGTGTCTACCATAGCAGTATGAATATAAAATTAGATTTAAGTAAGCGCGTAAGTGTAAGCGCGGATCACCTTAAAGTAAGTGACTGGCAACAGTAATAATGACAAGTATTATAATCATCTTGTGGGCTTACGTGAGTACTATACTCGCTATGTTACTACTGCATCAAACGTTTTTCAACAATAAGCAGCAACATCTTAACGCCAGTTTTGTACTAGTCCAAACAGACGTCAATCACAGATATTCGCACCACTATAACTATAGACAACGTAGATTTAAACGTATATATAGGTCATACAGATTCACATATTAGCAATGACGCCCAGTCAGGCCGATGTTATGTAACAATTACCCAACTTGACATATCATCATCATCATCATCATCATTAGCCGGAAGACGTCCACTGCTGACATATACTTTTATTTTATTATGTGTATAGATAAAATTAAATAAATAAATTATGTCACTAGATAAAATTAAATAAATAAATTATGGTCACTCTCTAAGAACCGAAAAAAGTCATATACCTATAGATTATAACGATAGGTCCTTTTACAAGCACTTATGTAATTATACGACATATAATTGTGCTTGTTTAACAGAATTCTCTCGAATCATATTCTCCTAGCACACTCTCAAGCCTATATTTCTTAATAACTATTTTTATCCTCGTAAATAACTATGAAGATGTGGATAGTGACCCACAAAGTTTTCAAAGCATTCACATGTCAAGAGCAGCTTGAGAAGTTTAAATTGGTGAACCGAGCTGGCGACGCCCTGAGTGTCTGTCTGAAATGCCTAAACAATACGCTCTCTGAGATAGTACAGCACATACTATTAAGTAAGTCTTTTGTGTGAAACATCTAGATTATTTTGTTACAATATAGTGAAATACTTTAGAGGTACTTACACTCATATCAATAATTATCTATTAAACATACATAGTTATGATTTACCATATTATAAAACAAAATTAAATTTCAATCCTAAAAGGTATAGGTACTATATAAAGAAAAAGCTTCTAAATTACGTTTCTGGTTTGATATTACATTTAAATATATTTTAAATGTAACATAGGTACTGTTAATACTTTTTAAACTTAAGTCTATAATGTTCAACTAAAATCATTCATCGCATTTCAAAACGCCTGCCTACAATTAATTTCGTAAATCGCATCGCACGCAACGTGACGTTTAAATGAAAAGTTTCTTTTCGCGCGCTTGACTTGGAGAGTAAGCTAATGAATGCGTTACGAGAGCGTGGTGAAAAATGTGAAGTTGAGAGGGTAATAAGGAAGTGTAGACAAAAAGATTTTTTTTTTTTTTTAGATAGATCTACGCTAACGGCTGAAGGCCAGTGCAGCTTCATCTGTATGAGAGGCGAGTTCCATGGGGTACTCGAGCCTCTGTATTTATGGTCGATGGGGGTGCAGACCCCCCCTTCTTTCCCAGCTAATCTGGGAGGAGGCAAACCGGATTATTAAGGTTATGCTATTATTATCTTGGCCGAGGACAGCGGGTGTCCTCCTCTCCCCACCTCACGCACGGCAGCTAAAAAGTGGCCGACACGAGTCTTGAACTAGAAGAGCTCTATGAGCTATCATGACTGGGGGGCCCGGACCCCCCCTCCACCACTGGCGAGTGGTACGACTCGCGCGCGGTTGTCGTGGTTAACCGAACCGGCACCGCGGCGGTTTGATTGGAGCTCTGTAAAAGGGCACTGTCGTTATTGACTAAGACTGAACTAATATCGTCGTTCTGGCTATTCGGAGCCGAACGTGTGTGCTGTTGTCTGTCAGGGTGTAGTTGTGGTCTGAACTGCGTCCGCGTCCGGATCCCTCGAACGGGGTGTAGTATACCTACAACGCGGCTGTGGTGTTGTCTTTGTCTGCGTGTTTCTTTGTTACGTGTAACAATTGTAGTGATATCGTCGTCTACGTCAGCCAGAATATGTCTGGGACGTCGACCGACGTTGGTCACGAAGTCAGGGTTGTATACCGCTGCTTTTGTGACTAGGGGGTTAGGGTGAGAGGAGGCCCTATCGAAGTGGGATTTAGTGAGCACTTTGAAGTGCCCTCTAACAGACGGGAGCTCGTGATCTTTATGAAGATCGAGATTGCGGATGTACCACGGGGCACCCGTGGCCATACGGAGGAACCTATTTTGCACTACTTGCAAAGAATATAAAGTCCTAGGACTGACGTGTGCGAACACAGGACAGCAATAGGAGAAAATTGGTCTAATGCAGGTTAAGTATAATGTACGCTTATTTCTAAGCGACATTTTACTCCTAGCATTAATAAGGTGGTACAGCTCGTGTAAGACATAAAGGGCTTTTTTGCGCACGCGTTTAACGTGCGGCTTAAAAGAAAAGCGACTATCTAGGGTGACCCCCAGGTACTTGACGGAGCGTACTCTGGGGATGGTTTGCCCGTATATAGATACGGGTGGCATGATACGAGTGTGTTTCGTTTGGACTCTATGGGAACGACCTGAGAACAGGATTGACTGGGACTTGTGACAAAAAGATATAGAGTTACGTTTCTTATATTGAGCAAGAAAGAGCAGAGCGCATGCACATTTTCTTTCTCTCGCCCTCTCATAGCCGTGTTATGTTTCGTGTATGAAGTTTTACTTCAGTCGTGTGGTCTAAAGCACATACCATTTATGTTTTTATATTATCAACAATATCACTATCACAATATATCTAAATATATTTTAGAGAATTAATGGCTCCTATTTCAAATACCATCTGATAAAATAAATCTAAATTCGTCAACAGCACCACTACTAATCATTTGCAAATTAAACAATGATACTAAAAAAATTTAACACTATTGAAAGCGAAGCTTCATTGAAAACAAGATAGCAATTTAACATGGATATAAATTGCCTGGTAATGACTTTCATTTTATATCTTTTAATCTTATTGTCGCATCAATCTCTATGTTCGTGTCGACTTTATTAGTAATTCCAAGCTTACAGTTGTTTATATTCTCATTACGCTGACTAGCGTTGATTTTGTCAGATAATTAGTTTAACAAATAATTGATGGATCACTGATTAGACAATATTATAATTGTTGTATTGTTGTTTAATGGCCCGCGTGCTTTAAACAATCTATAATATTGTATCTGTCAAATGGCTACAACCGCCAATTAACATATTATACTTTATCTGTGCATGCATGCTTCTAACACCGCAGTTATAAAGTATTTTTATTTTTTTATAATTGCCATTCCATGAAACCTAGACGTCATAAAATTTGTGTACTCCATATAAGACTATGGTAAATAAAATTGCCATCAATCTTCATATTTTAGATTATTTAGCAGCCAAATGAACAGTTGCGCCACTTGATGTTAGTAGTCACCAACGCCTATAGATATCTGCAAACCCTAAGTTGATAAGCTTTCAGCGACGAATAAGCTCTTTCAAGCCGCATAATTGTTATGTCAACCGACCGGGACCTCATAAACCGCACGGAACGCGACAAAATACCTACTCGTCATTTCGCGGCAGTATCATGTAAGCTAGGGGCACCTCCCCCGTCGTGCAACCCATTTACCATTACTTATTATTTACGATCAAATTTGAATTATATTACTCATTGTTACATCTGCGATTCAGACCTCATAACATTATAACATACTATGCAAGAGTATCTAATAAATGCAAATTAAAGGAGAAGCGTTACTCTGGCTATTTAAGATAAAATAAGTAAGAGCTGTTGAGTCTTATTACACAAGCAGATACTTAAGACTGCTCTAAATCTATATGGATAGGCAAATCTGACTAACATACACAGCGCAAACCCGAAATTGCTCTACCTAAACTACATTACTTGAAATTTAATAAAAGGGTTTATGATGTAAGTGAGCATTAAGAAAGAGTTTATAGAAATTAAACCCATAATGGGGGATAAAGTTTATTAATTAGAAACGCGCGGTTCTCATCGCTGTTGAAACCGCGTTGAACAGCTAGTATGTTACATATTACTATTTCTGTAAGAGGTAGTGGCATTGTCACTTTGTAGAGGAAACTAACCGATACAATGGGAAAGTACGTATCATTCATTTAACATTGGTGTGAAATGATGGTAGTACCAACACGGTTTTATGCGGGTTATTAAAGTCCTATCTACTGTTGATGATGAATTTATTGGAGTTTCAACGATTAAAGAAAGGTAAGTAAATCAAAACACCATAGACAAATTGAGACAGTTTTTTTTAATTAAATAAAAAGCATTACACCACAGGCCTTTAGTCTGTGCCTTTTTTATTTTTTCTTTGGTGTTGTGAGATTATTAATTTTTTTTTAACACTTATGGCTATAAGTACTATTTTAGCCTGTCCATAATACTAATTGAGATAGTTTGCGGTGTTGATGTTCATTTCTCGTGTTGAGTACGATATATCGCAAGGGCTCTACAAGGCCTGTTTTATGTTCGCGTCTTAACTTCGTCGTATGAAGTGAAACATCTTTATGATTATTGCTTTCACGCATGAATACTTTAATACGTATGTAATACTTTAACTGTGCGTTTACGGCGGTGTAAATTGAAAATAAAACAAACGAGACGGAATAAAAAAGGGGAAAATGCGGGATATAGAATATTTGTGAAGCCGCAAAGACTGCCTTTGAAGCCTTAAAAATATTTGCAAAAGTGAATAAGTATCAGATTATTCGAGGTATTAAATAATTTTATTTACATCTTATATTTTTTACATTTCGCTTAAAATCTTCTTTTACATACTAGGTGGTGTAGTGGTCACACTGCATCCATGCATGCAGCCAAATTGGGCCGGTACGACCGGGGACGTCCTCTCGCTTGCATGAGACCGTGAGTGATAATTACTGTGCTGTCACGTTTTGTTCGATCTTTCTGTTGTCGGTGGCCAATAGCAGCGTATCTGTATAGCCTCTATGTTGATGTTAATGGGTAGTCAAAAAATGGCTCCGAATGCTGGTTTGCCCCCTATACCATTGTTAGCTCGTAACCGTGGCGTGAGATGTTATTAAAAACATATTTTCGCACTGATTTATTCAGATAAATCATAAAACAAAACAGTCAACAGTGTTCCCCAATGGCGGTCCGGCCAAGGAAGGGAGTTAAAAGGAAGTGAGTCTACAGACAACACAAAATGTCAAAATCCACAGACACTAAATAGTTTGCCACTGTCATTACACGCATACTACACGACAACGTATAAAAAAATCCATCGATACCCAAAACCGGATCTATACCATTGTCAGTAGACTCGAAAATATATACAAAAAAGTTATAATTTCGATTCAAAAACAAAATACAAAATTAATGGCACCTATGACATTGGTGAGCACGTATTGGTCATATTATTTTTGTCCTCGACAAGATATTATCTTTTGCAGCAAAGGCAACTTTATGAGCACCTTACGATTACGATCCAAGTAAGAAATTTTGTAAGGCTATAGGTATAATATATTTACCCGGATATTATGATTTTACTTTTGTGTGTGTGTGTGCATGTGTAAGTGCGTGCGTGCATGCGTAAGTACGAACTTGTGTTTATTTTTAAAAAATACCTCTTTTTTATTATATTAAATTGTATTCTTTTTATATCTATCATACAGACCGAACCGAAGTTCAGACAGTCATGTTTCATACGTAGATTATTGCAAGTTTACAAGTTGGCAAATATATCTAGTATGACGAGACTAGGTGATATAGTTTTTATTCCTTGTCTAAAATAATGTTGAATATAAAAAATAACAATTGTAATATTTTTCAAACTTAAAACAATGTTGGTTATATAAAAAATTCTACTTTGACGATAATATTACTTTATTTAATATCTTCTTAGAACAAATAGAAGTAGAGTCAAAAGTTATAGGTTCATTAATAATAGTAATTTGCATTAAAATGATTTGTAGAAAACCGATCTAAATACAAAATACCTATTCTTATTTTAACACAAAAATTGTTTATTTCTTCTTCAGACTTTAGGAGAATTGATTTATAACTACTATTATTTAAGTCTTCGATACAAGTTTCCCCACTTAAGAAAAAATCTGGTATATTAAGCAATATACACCGTGTATGTATCCAGAGTTTGTCAGTCAGGCTTTCCATTCTTTGCAGTTCTACGAAGCAAATCCGTAACCACTGGTTGCGATATTCCTAATTAATATATTTTCAAAACTTGCACTGTCAAATTATCGAATGTTTAACATTTTTTCTATAAATATTACCTATTGTGATCTATCATTGATAATATGGACAAAGCGGCCTAGCTGGGAACTAAATGAAATTGAATTATTTAGTTCCTAAAACGCGTCTTTACTATTTATTTCCTTTAGACATTATTGTTGATATAGTGAAGTTGAAGTCAGTGTCACTATTTCATATCGTTACATAAATTAACATACCCAATATACAATATATTACTAATAACATACTAAGTATTCATCTTATAAGCTGTTCATAAAAGTGTTAATTCCAAATATTTTTTTCAAAATATATAACAAAATAAAAAATAGAAAACTATTTAAATCGCACTTTAAAATATAATATGCTAGAGCCTTTTCACATGCAGAAATTGAAGTTCGCTTCATACCTGCATATTATTTACAAGTTGGTCCCGGTAAGGCAACAACATTTAAGTGCTGGGGGTTATTTTAGAGGTTTGTGCATTGTACGGAATTTGAATTTTATATGCAGTCGAGTATCATTTTAAACTATTATTATATTAAACTTTCTTTTTTTAAGTCTATTGCATAAAATTTCTTAGTTAGTTACAGATTAAACAGATTTTACTACTTGATATTTCTAGAACGATTTTCTACTGTTTTTTTTTCAATTCCTTTTTCAGAGAATTCTAAACAGTTCCTAAATATGTCTAAAACCGAAAAAAAATACCTATGCCTACTTCAAAATAACAAAACCTCGTCGTTTCATTATGTATCTTTGGTTCTATAGGTCTTAACATAAAGGTAAGTAAATCATACAGTATGTTGAACTTATATACGACATACATAGTTCCGACGTATTATATCTATCGGTTATAAATTTCGCAACAATTCGTTGCTGCAATTCAAAAACGGAACTGAAATCGAATTGATATTCCCTATATTTCATAACAAACCTGTTTACTCATCAGAATGCTTCCGGGAATCCTTTTAACAAAGAAACAAACCCGGATGATCGTTGATAAGGAAACCGGATCTCGTACTCTAACGAACAACTAGCTTCAAACATCGTAAATAAAATGGTTGGTATAAAATAGTTTACATCATTAAATATTTAGACCGCCACAATGTGATAAAAACTTTTATAAAATTTTGCTTGTTCACAAATAAATTTACGTTTTTATTATGTTTATATTATATGCTTAACATTTAGCGCAGTGGTCAGTAGAGTTTTAGTTCACATACTCCAGTAGTAGTAGGCTTAAATATACCTATTTTATTAATAAAATATGAAGTATATATATTTATTTAGTAAGTATGGGATTTTTTTTGACCAAGCCATTTTCATGATTTCCGACGCCCATAGACATTCGCATAGAGACTATACGGATGGGATACCCTGCTTTTGCTTCCCACCTCCATAGGCAACATACTTACATTCGAGTAACGTAAGCAGATTTTTGTAACTTTTAACCCTCACTCCCCCCTGGTCAGCAAAAATCAATGTAAATATTACTTGAATTTGTAAAGCAATAAGCAAAGCATTGCTTCTGTAGAATGAGAGTAATATAAGAGCGATAACTGTCTCCTCGCCCATAGACTAGCTTACGATTTAACAAATTGCTAATCTAATTAAAAAATACAAATATTAATAAAATAATAAAAAAAATATATAGTAAGATCTCCGTAAATCCTTAAGAACTTGGTATAATAAAATACAAACAAAATAGCACCGATATAGGAACATAAAGCTTCAAATAACTAAAAGCTTACCAGTGGTTGTATTGAACTATTGACTCGACGTCCGAAGAGGAAACCGTGTACACAGCGCTAAACTGTCAGGTAAAATGCTGGTGCTCTTTGAACAGGCCACAACTCTGTAGCGAAATTTTATATACCATTTTACCCACGTTGATCTGGTTTATTTTAAGTCATAACTATGTTCCACGTCATTTGAGGTTTGATCATAAAAGACTTTGTGGTATACAAAATACAGACAAAGGAAATTTATAGGCATGCTCGCTACATTCGTCCAATTTGTGTAGTGTCTTTTATTATTTAACAAGAACTCATCTCCGAAGAACCCTTCCTTGTAATATTATGTCAAACTAACCTACTTTTACATAGTTTTCATTGGCAACAATCGGCACCAACAATTTACCGAACATACTCATAAGTACAATACGAAAATGCCCGATTTTATTTCAGAAACCCTTCAGTATCGAATAGTAATTTTATGAAAAGGTCTCTATCGTCTACATAGACGGGTCATTTGAATTGCTAATGGCCTATAACTATGGTAATTTCTGTTGTGACTCTCAAAGCAACTTTATTTTATTCAGTGAGTTAAATTGTCATATGTTCTTGATATTATGCTGTTATCTACGAGTATGTGACGTCTATATTATAATAACATAATACACGTAATGAGATAATATATCATAACTGTGGACATAAATCACTACGTTAGCCTAGCCCCGTGCTAAGTACCGTATGGACTTGTGTTACGGGTACTTCACAACGGAAATATATTTATACGTTTTTTATAAATTTTATATATTTAAAACTTTTATTATATAAATATATAGATCCATGACCAATGCGAAATTCGATCCCGCGACCCTCGGCTCAACATGTTCTGCTTATCCGAGCCTTTTACCACTGCGCCAGCCTAGTCGTCAAACTCTCAACATCGATAAATAATTATCTTCGTGACCTCACTCACTCAGTATGTAGATGTCGTATTCTTCGATGTTCGCCGAATGATTCTTTATTATGAGAATTAAATTGTTAGAATAGCGGCTATTTAATGTCTTATATTGTTACTTCCTTCAAAAACATCGTACTTATCGTCCATAAAGTGCACTCAAACAACATAACACAGAATAAAATATACAAGTCAACGCTTAAATATAAGTAAACTCAATGTTACGGTTCGGCATTTCATTTGTAAAGTAACTCTATGTTTACTGTGTTTACTATGAAAGTTGGGTGTTACACAAAGTTTTTTAAGTTGTTTAAAACATAATATAAGTTAAAATTATGATACACCTGACGTTCAAAATTTGTTCTTCACTGATCTGGTTGTAATGATTATTAATGATCAAACGAACTTACCTGTACGTGAAGTTCGATCATAATTATATGATCA
>LUGF01002526.1:44971-67685 GCA_001625245.1 Calycopis cecrops
CCCGGCACGTTCGTCTCCCCAGCTCGCTGGTCCCCCTGGGCGCCGGACAATTAATTAGAGACGAGAGCGAACCGCGGGCCATAAACATAGCGCGCCGCTAATTCCATTAGCCCGCTCCGAGCCGCTCGTAAATCTCCGCCCACCGCCCTCGTGCACGCTAGCAGTAAGCTCCGCCCACTCCGCTCGCTCGTATCGCTGGCCCCGCCCACATCGCCCGCTCGCGCTGTCACCGGCCAATGGGGACGCGCCCGCAGAACCGCAGTGCCTCGCCACAACCGCTCCCGTACGCACGTGTCGAGCGTCCGTGATCCCTGTGCCCAGTGAGTCACGTGTCTGTGATAGTGATAAACCTCAGTGATAGTTTACCTTTGTACCTGATCTCCGGAACATCTCAGTGTTATAACGGTAAGTAAACGAATTGTATACCTTCAGTATCTACGCAGTTACGCCTACGCCATTGTAGAGTCGGCGTCGGCTCGGCTTCGAAAGAATTAACTTAATATCTACTTATAATGTGGACATGTAAAAGACTCTAAAAACTAAATAGAAACTAAAATTTTCGTGAATATTAAAGCTTCATTGATAGACAGACATCCCGCTTAAAGTGGATTGATTCTTAATAATATTTGTTGGAAAACAGGAAGTTGATATTTTTATCAAAGTACCTAATTAGATAAATATCTACCATAATAACTGACACAAAATGCGTTATCTGCAGAAAAATAGGAGCCTACCTATCTGAAAGAGATGTGAACATAGTTTCTAACATTAAAACGTATGCCTAGGTTGTACCTAACTGTATAGGTAGGTAGGTAGGTATATTAGTAGGTACCTATATCAACAAGCAGACGAGACATTGCAGCAGTAAAATCATCGATGATGTAAAAGAAATATGGCCTAGGTAAATATTGACTTGGACGAAGCTACCTCGGTGATTTTGCTTGAATATCAGTCCAGTAGAGTCGGATAATATCCGGACAAACAACACGAAATTTTTATAGGTAGGTAGATAGGTATACCTATTAGGATGTCTAAAACTCTGTAGAGTGAGCGTGAATTTTCGACTAGAAAAGCTGTAACTAGCTCAGATTTCATCTCAAATGTCTATGTGTGTTTAAAATTTAAATATAAATAAAACTATGTTCAAAAGTGCTTAAAACATTCAATAGTTATTAGTTCTCTAGAAAACTATATTCACTTACTAAACCCGTTGGTTTTTCGTAAAGCAATAAATTAAAATTGGTATGAATGATTTCCTTTGGTGCAGAGACTCTCTCGGTCGTTAAAAACACTCACTTAGGTGAGTGTTTTTAACGTTTACTACTACACCGTATCTTATACATACATTGTTATACCTATGTGCGGATATGTACGTAGGTGTGTGCATTATGTATCAGTATAGGTACATAACATACATCTTGCTCGACTAGGTACGCTTTCTAGCTTAAGTACCGAGCTGTCTCGGAACCTACTGTGTACCTATTTGTGTAATCCTACTAACATACAACAATTTATATGTTTATTATTCTTTCACTAAACTGACCGTATTGACAAAAATTTGGCTAAAATACAATAATCTAACAAGAGCCAACAAGACTTTATATCCCGACGAAGAGGTTGTCACATGGGATAGATTTTACGAGGTTCAAAACGGCAAGGCACTGCCATATCGGTACATCGATATAGGTACCTACGCCTAAACTCAACATTTTATTTTATTTTTATTATTATTTCATGCAACAACTACTAAACAAATTAAGATGAAATATGACACAAATAAATTATCTCGAATAGCATTCTGGTTACTTCTTAAACTAACGGTAAATGAAAACGCAGGGAACAACTACATACCTAATGATAACGCTACCTATAAAGGACGCGTTCCGAAATTTTTAGTGCGTACTGGTCTCTTGTCAAATTACTAGCCGCAGTAGGCATTTGAATACTGTAAAAGTTGTAAGTAGTACTGGTAGTGGTTTTTGGAACACATTCTACCTATATTGGCTCGTAGAGTACATTGAGCGATGGTTACAGAAGGTCGTTGTTTTGGCCTACCTTTGTACTTCTGTATCCGTCGGTCGTACGCCGATGCCGTATATTGCTATCTCACTTATCAACTGATAAACAAATCTGATAATATAGATAGGGTAATATAGGTATGGTTTATAGATTAAGGGGGAAACGATTACTTGCCTTTTGATATCTGCCGATAACCACAGACATCTGCACAGCTACGTTTCCTCGTGCCTTCTTATGTGCCACCGGTAATTCTGCACGTTACGTGATAACTGTCATTTTACTATGTTACCCTGGTGGATGAGATACCTCCCTCGTTTTGCCGACTGCAATATACCACGGCACTACGGCATATTATGTGGACATCCATGTACGTCGGTCACGAAAATCTCGTGTTTTTTTTTTCAAAAGGCTCACAGCTGCAAAAGCTCACAGGTAATGAGGGAGCAAACCGCCTTTTAAAAATACTAGGATTATCACTTACATCTCCAATTTTCTTCTGTTTAAATTCGTCGCGGGTTCCAACTTTTTTTTCCGTCTGGCACCCTGGGCCCATTTTATCAAAGGGTCACATTGGTTGTTGCTGTTCATCCTTGCGATCGTACTAGCAGCGACAGGCAGATCATTGGCAGGTCTGTTTAGAAAAAACATCTAGGCTTGTAATTCTCATAGTCTCATAATTATTGAAAATTAATAATTATGACCAGTTGAAGGTATTTGTCTATCGAGATTAACATACTTGCAATAATGGAGAAGAGCCTCTCCCTCTTTCCCTCTTTCACCTCAATGAGTCCCCTGACTCTCGCAAACTTTACGAAACTACACCAGTATTAGAGAGAGTTCCATTGCCGTATTTTGCAGCGAAATCGATTCAGCAAATACAGCAACAACAGCTTTTAAGCAGCAAATGAGAGTCGTCGCGAGAGATCGCATCCACATACCAGACATATTTCGGCCATTCCTACAACAAAACCCAATCGGATATTTAATTAAACATCTGAATATATTAACAGGCGGCCCGCCTGATGTACAGGCGCCGGCTAAAAATAACAGCACTCAAGCGCGCCGCCAGACTCCGGCTGCGAGAGGTCGCGCGACCCGGACAGACAGCTAGCAGATCACTGTATGACGTGTGTGATGTTCAATCACTTTGTAGATCATGTCTGAGATGTGTTGTTATAAGGGAGCAGATATATTCCCGTATAATATAAAATATTCCCGAAAATATTGAGATGCATGGCCCTCCTTCCTCTTCCACCCTCCATTATTACTCACCCACGGCATGTAACGAGACAAAACAGCTGTTACTCCACCCCGGAGTCGTGTAAGCGAGAGGTACTTCCCCGGTCGTGCCGGCCCAATTCGGCTGCATGCATGCAGCACGGCACTAATTAGAACTACGTAGCACTGCTTCATTGGTGGCTAGATATAGATATAGGTACGAAGCACATTTTTTCTTTCGCTTCAGCTGGCCTTACATTCTGTATCTACGTGTACTTATTATGCTACATCGAGGGGTTACGTTGCTGTTGCAACCTTCTCCAAACAACTAAGAGATCCATTTATTACATTTAAGATGTTAAATCAAAACTTTATTACGAATACTTAAGCGTTTTTATACGATATTTTAAATCTTTTTTTGTTTGTTGTTGCATTGTACTCGCTAACTACAACTTCGTAGCACTGCTACGTTGCCTAACTACAACTTCGTAGCACTGCTACATGGACATTACAGTTGTAGGTAGGTTGCACATTTCTTCGTTCGCTTCAGCTGGCCTTATAGTCTGTGTGCGTCATATGCTGCTTTAAGATGTAGTGCGACCAACCGCTCCACAGACAGTTGTCTGTTTATGACGTGTACGATATTTTAAATACTATTTATGTACAGTCTAAGATTATTGGTCTGTCTGATACATGTCGCGTTATATTAGATATCTAATAACGTAATTACTTTGTAGCACACGTAGTACGTAGCTACAGTGCAGTAAACTTTAGCAACGTTGGCGTAGTATATATATATGTAGCATTTACCATCGCTTGTCTTATAGCGCAATCCGCTCCACGGACTAACAGATCACTTCATTACGTATATATAAAGACTAGCTGTGCCCTGCAGTATCACCCGCGTTTAATTTCTAAGAAATCCATATAAACTTTAACACCCTATTTCACCCCCTTAGGGGTTAAATCTTTTTAAGCGTATGCCTACGTCATAACGTCTACCCGCATGCCAAATTTCAGCCCGATCCGTTCAGTTGTTTGGGCTGTGCGTTGACTATGTCACCTTTGAGTTTTATATATATTTCGATTTTATATAATATACAGACTAACATAACATGATCAGTTTAATCAGGTACTGTTTGAAGGTATTAGGAGCAAGTATTCTTAACCGGCGTGTTTGTATGAAGTGAGTAATGAATTTGAAGATAGCAAGACAATATGTAAGGGTCGTGATATGTTACGCTCTGTCCTCTCTGCTCAGGGCATGGGCTTGAACTTGTGTTTTGTGGTTGTTGGTATGAGTTCTATAGCCGTTTTTTGAGGCAGGATATTTGGTGTAAGTATCTGACGTCTGTCGGATTGCACTCGACTACTTGTGACAACGTAGCACTGCTAGTTCAACGTAATAGATATAGCACTATTGCTCATTTTTTTTTTTTATAGCATAGGAGGCAAACGAGCAGTTAGGTCACCTGATGTAAAGTGAACACCAACGCCCACTTTTACTCGGGGAAACTCTTTTCTGAGCTGGGGTCCGGTAGGTAGTGCCAGCTTTGGACCCTAATAAGGGCCGATTACAAGATAAAACCACCGCGGGTGCTACCGGCCAGCTTTGTTGAGATGCCACGGATTTAACGTCTCTTGCCTCAGCTAGCCATATTCAGCTTTCAATGTCTTGTGTCACGATATTTGGGCTAATCTCCAAAAACACTGAAGCAATTTTAAGAAAATTTCGTACTGATATGTATCTGTAACAATACCTATCTAATAATTTACTATAATAAAATATGGCGTACATTTTAACTTGAACAAGTTAATATTCTATGACCGCGATATTTTTATTACCACAATTACATGTGGACCAGTCTGTTAGTTGTGTGTATATTAAAAAAAAACACTTGTATTGTATGGGGTTTTCGTACAACCACATCACATTTTTTTTATTTATTCACAAAGCGAACAACGAACGAAAAAAGGGTAGGCCTTTTTTAGGGTTCCGTAGCCAAATGGCAAAAAACAGAACCCTTATAGATTTGTCATGTCTGTCCGTCCGTATGTCACAGCCATTTTTTTTCCCAAAGTATTGGGCCTTCGTATTTGAAACTTTGCAGGTTGATTCTGTAAACCGCTATTCGAATTTTGAATAAAATAAAATAATTAAAAGATAAAGGGAGGCACTCCAAACATACAACTAAAAGTAAAAGTATTTTTTTCATCCAACCTGTACGTGAGGGGTGTCTATGAATAGGGCTTCAAAAATGACGTTAAGGTAAATGCAATTATTTTTCGCCAATATCAATTTATTGAATGATAGACGCTTCCCAAGTGATAAAATGAGTGTTACCTCCCCAGCCCCCTCTAACTTTTAAGAGAGTGAGAAATCTAAAAAATAAACGTAATAATAATAATAATATAGGTATATAGATAGACAAGCGTGTAGTCGGAGCCATTTTCATGACTTTTACGCCCATTGACTTCTGCACAAAGGCTATACAGATGCGTTGCTTTCCTTCACCCTCGCCACATGAAATGCTATGGTTTTCCTTTATATACAAGCAGATCACTTTACGACGTAGTTACTTATCAAGATATTTTAACATTTATGGAAAAACCGTAAAATTCGCTGTAGATAGATACAAAGCAATCGACTTAAAACAGTTGTTATAACAATATTTAAATATTACTACAGTAATACTAGTCTCAAAGTAGGTGTATAGTGAGTAATGGGTATGCATTAAAAATGAAGCCTACCTACCCTCCATCATACCTTTAAGGTGAAAAGACAGTCCAGTTACCTGTACCCGTGAATCATCCACTAGTCCAGGACTGTCAGGAGGACTGTCACAGGAGGCAAACGAGCAGTCGGAGCCATTTTCCCGACCTCCGTCTACATGGTCTTTTAACAATATTTAGAGCACAACCGTTGCAGATTTTTTAGAAGCGAACGAACGAACGAAAACGAAGCGATCTTAACAATCTCAACTTTAGTATTACTGATAGGTATAGTATTTTATATCATTAAATTGCATATGATAATATCAAATAATAGGTTCATATTTTAATTACATTCAGTCTTTCATTTAATCACAAGATCTTGTTTGTCCAGCGTTGGCAAAAGGTAATAAGTACCTACTGTAAAATTGTAATTAGGTAGATAGGTATAGTTTAATAGACGTTACACAAGCTTCTTATCTATTCTATCAGTCGGTCTATATTTTTTATAATATTTGTATTGCCACAACATAATATTGATTTATATCTTTTAATAGATAGAAAAATAAAACACGAAAAATTTATTTTCGTTTCACACTAGGTTTTATTATCGATTATCGATATTTAATTGGCTATATATTTTTTGTATTTAAGAATAGAAAGTCGCCATTTTGTTCAATAATTAATATAATTTATGATTTTTATATTTGAAAATTTTGATTAGGTACCGTTTTAATAATTATATTAAAAACCTATAAATACATCATTAATCATTGTTTTTATTATATTATTTTGATGTTTTATTTCGGAATAAAGCAGAACAAACATGTTTATTACTTTATTCTCGTTGTTTCCAGTTAAAAAGCTTTTTTCCACATGGAGAAAAGGAAAATAAAGATAGATGACTTCATTCATTCCTTGTCCCTGTATTAATAAATCAAGTGTTTGTCATTTCATTTAAATGGCGTGTAGCATAATTAATAATAAAAAAAACGTTACAACTATTAGTTCGAGCCCAACTCAGCAGCGCTGCTCTTCGCGTCCCTAATTTTTTACTGGCCTTTTTTTCTGTCATTTGTCAACCCTACTAATTATCCCATTAATGTGAAGGGGATTTGTTTGCTTTACAAGGTTCAACGCTTTCGGATTGTGAGAGTGATATTGTGAGGGATAATTTTATTACCTTATTTAAGTATTATTATCCTTACAGAGAATAAAAAAAGAGAGAAGAAAATGAAATAAAAACATACCTTCTTATAGAAAAGTATACCTAAATATGTAATAGTTAAGTGCATAGTAGTATAAAAATACATTTAATAACAAATATAATATTTTTGTATTACTTGGAAGCAGTTGCTTAAAAAATAAATGTTTTAGTTCTTCCGGCTTAAAAATCTGCCTCTTGGTATAAAAATCAAAATCAAAATCAAAATATGTTTATTCAAAATAGAATTTAAAAATTGCTTTTTGAACGTCAAAAAATTTCATCTACCACCGGTTCAACCCTAGCCCTGTCCTGAAAAAAACCGGCGAAACAAACTCAGCGGGCCTCATTTATTTCTTCATTATACATTCTAAATTAATTAATAATTATATTATACAATAAAAATTATAATTTACTTACATTTATTTTTGTGTAGAAGTAGCCTGGGAGGAGGATACTATTCCCAAGGTGTGGTATCTGTCATAAAATAATCATAAAATCTGTCATAAATATGGCGAATCACTTCCTTTTCCTAATAATTAACAACTGGTGAAATTCTCGACAGAAATAAATGAAGACTATCAGCGACTCTTGAGAAAATGATATCGGTATTGTGTTTCACAAATTATATAGGCAAGTAACAGAAGATCAAGTCCCTGCGGACCTGCAAAATATACAATTCAGGTAAAACAGATGACTTAAATATGCCCAATATTTATATCATATGTTTCCGCTAAAAGCACTGCATTTTAATAGCCGGTGGCCCATGGAGGAGGGAGAAGAAAGGATCCCTCCTTTCGTTTAGCGCGTCTGTATAACCTCTATGAATCTCTCTATGCCATGAAAATGGCTCCGACTGCTCGTTGGCTCACCCGTACCATTAAAAAATAAATTCACATTTCTAAATTCTTATAAGACCCTAAAACTTTTTAAAGCAAAAAGCGTCTAATGAAATAGTCGAAAAGAGCCTTTTAACGACTTAACGATGAGATTTGGTATTAGTCTGCTCTCTTTCTATGTTGTGTGGGTCAATTCGACCTCACAATCATAGTCAAACACATGTTGAAACAAACAGTAGGGCACTAGCAACAGTAGTAAGAGGTAGGGACACACTGCATGCTTGCATGCAGCCGAATAGGGCCGACACGACCGGGGAGGTACCTCTCGCTTATCTACACGAGACCGGCGTAAAGCGATAGACGTGCTGTCGCGTTTCGTGCGGTGTGTAAGCAGCCGGTGGCCCATGGAGATGATAAAGGAGGGCAGCGCATCTGTATAGCTCTATGCGAATATCGATGGGCGTCGGTAGTCATGAAAATGGCTCCGACTGTTCATTTGTCCCCCGTATACCATAAAAAAACAGTTTCTAAACTGAAAACATAGAGTAAACTTTCTCCTTAAATTGTGTATGTATATGTAAAACTGGAACTCTATGGAATTATCATTTCGGTTTTGGTGACTTCAACTCCATGTAATTAATATCTCATCCCATAATGCTTTACTGTTATTGCCTGCCAACGAGATTCGATTTTCGTGGTATGGTTAATCTCTTTTATGACCTAATACAGAAATTTCTTTATCAAGTTTATGTTGTCTTTTAGATAAAACTATCTATGAGCGGTTCGGTCGTATATACAACGAAAACCAGCTTAACATACACTATATATAAATAGATTATATGCTATCAGCTTATTTATTACAATCATTTATTTATTACCTTATGTCTGGAGGTTTGGTGTTATGATAATATAGGGAGGCAAACAAGCAGTCGGAACCATTCTCACGACTACCGACGACGCCCACAGACATCCACGTAGAGGCTATACAGATGCGCTGCCCTCCTTTCTCCTCCCACCTTCATGGGCCAAGTTACATCAGTTGTAACACAACTTGTTACTAGACTTCTAAATTCATTCTAGACTCGATAAGTAGGCATATATGTAGATTTCAAACCTAAAGCTATCTAATATTCAAACCGAATAAAAAAACCGGCCAAGTGCGAGTCAGACTAGCGCACGAAGGGTTCCGTACCATTATCTACGAAAACGGGAGCTTATCTTTTGCATGGGAGCAAAAAAATCACGTTTATTGTATGGGGGCCCCCTTAAATATTCATATTATTAAATTTTTTAGTATTTATTGTTATAGCGGCAACAGAAATACACCATCTGTGAAAATTTCAACTGTCTAACTATCATAGTTCATGAGATACAGCCTGGTGACAAACGGACGGACATCGGAGCCTTAGTAATAAATAGGGTCCCGTTTTTACCCTTTGGGTACGGAACCCTAAAATTGGGTCGTAATTATAATGTATTTCATAGGTTTCTTTTTATAGCATAGAGGGGGACAATCGAGTTGTTTGGTGACTACGGACGCCCATTAACATCCGAATAAGCCGTTGCATGACCATTCTTCAGCCACTCCCACCCGATGCCGGGTACACATTCATCAATTTGAGGTGGTTTCATGTGAGGGTTACTTTCCCTGTCGTTTGTGCTCCAATTCGGCTGCAATACAACATGGCACGGCTATTTACATTTATCGAGTTCTATATTTTATAGGTACCGATTGATTTCGTAAAGTTTGGTGAACCTAGGTCATATTCTTTTTTTTTTTGAAAGAACCTTTTACTGACGGCGATTTCTCGCCGACAGTTCGTCGGATAAGCGAAGACTTTTGTCTTCTATATCCTAGGTCATAAATAAACCCTAGCTTTTAAATACCACGGCTAAACATAAGTGATAGTGCCATGCTGTTTTGCAGCCGAACTGATCCTTTGCCCAGGGAGATAGGTATTTCTCGCCCATATCATTCCGTAACAAACTGACAGAAGTACTTGTAAGTCTCTGATAACCCGCTGGAGAGTAGAAGGGGTTATGACAACGCGTTTACAAAACAACATAACTATAAACGTTAATCATCGAAAGACGAAAATATTGTATTTTTGCTGCAAAAGAGCAGTCGAAGCCAGTTTCATAATTACCTACACACATCAGTCATATAAAGATGCGTTACCCTGCTTACTTCATAGGCCACCGAATACAATGCTCATAGCCCGACAGTACAGCTGTCACTGGACTCCGGTGGACTTCCCGGTCGTGCCGGCCTAATTCAGCTGCTATGCTGCGTGACACTACTTCTTACTAAATATACAAATCTAATTGGTACCTATAAAACACTTATATCAATAAAAGTTGACGAATTAACTATTTGGTTTATTACTTTTTTTATTATTACGGAATGCGTAAGGTAGCTGTAGAGGTACAAACTATGTCACCTACTCATATCATGGATATATGGCGAAAAGCAAAAGAGGCCATGTAACTGATATTTTGAATTTGTTTTACAGGTTTTTAATTATTATTTTATGCTAATTGTTTTTTAATTGTTAAAAATATATCGTGAGAACCAAATACATATATTATCCACATAGTTGTATAATAATCATAACTAAGTTGCCATTCATACATCTCCTTTATTGGGGTACGCTTATTTTTGAAAATTCGCTGTAATTCCATAATATTTCGTACCCCAACCCCTCAATTCCTGCCAGGTTGTACTCCATCTACATCAATTATACTTCTCAACAAAATAATTAAGTATATTTAACAAACATTTCCACAACCAGTTTTATTTTGGTTTATACCACAAGGTGCCAAGTATTAACTATTTATTTAAAATTAATGGCAAATAAAAATCCACTAAAAGCTGAGGCGAGCCGTCTCGTCTGCGGGGTCGTTAGCCGCGTGCTTCCATTTACGGGTTTAATATAACTGCCACGAAATAATGTTAAATTTCAACTTAAAATATCCAAAAACAATTCTATGCTAATACTGGCTTTCCCCCGCGGCTTCGATCGCGTTGAAGCCCTTCAATAAACATCAATGACCGATTCAAATTGAATAGCAAAGAATTCCAATATCTGCCACATATTTTTTTTGAGCCTTGTAAAAAAAAAATAAAAGTGTCCTATCATTTCTAATACCGATAGAAATATGTGTATAAAGTTACATGATGATCTGTTAAGTAGTAACATACAAACTCAAATTCACATTTAATATCGTACCTACTAATATTATAAAGGCGAAAGTTTGTAAGAATGTTTGTTACTCTTTCACACACAAACTACGGAACGGATTTTCATGAAACTTTACAGTAATATAGCTTTCATATCAGAATAACATAATAATTAATAAGTTAAAAAATATAGGGATTTTTGAAGTCCGAAATTCACGTGGGCGAAGCCGCGGGCGGTTGCTAGTATTACATAGTAAGTAGGATAGGATTATTAAAAGGTAAAGTTCTAACTTTTTTTTGTTTGTGGTAGATAATCTTTAGGGGAAAATGATCCGATCATGAAGATTGTTCTTAAACAGTGGATTCAGGAGACATTGGCTTTATTTTATTATGATTGAATCAATTTTATTTTTGACGACGTAGTTGGCACGAGTCGGCTTGCACAATTCAACAATTCAATATCATAATTTGAGTCTTTGAGGCTTGGTTTCAGAAATTTCACTAACTTCTATCAGTGTCGAGTAGATATCTCATTACCAGGTAATAGGAACCTAAGTAACGGCTTACTGACTTCTTTTCGGTACCTATATTATTATCAATGGGTTTATAGATTTCGAATTGACATAACTAAAATTTATATTTTTTATCCCCATATTATTTGCGCACTTTTTGTATATTATCTACATTATTAGTGTAAGCTAATATAACTCACTACTAAAGAACCAAAGGGGAATAAGATTCACAGAGTTGCTCTACATTATGACGTCATATTGTTTTATAAAAACGTAAGTAGACTTAAGTTCTTACAGAGCTCCGTAACTGTGTGTACATTTTTTTCTCCTGTTTCTTGTTCTATATATGAATCATATCTATTGTTTAACCGTAGTGTCTATTGTCTAGATTTTTTTTGTAACCGTTTGCGCCAATTTTGAGATAAGGGTCACTATTTCTACTTTTTTACTCTACATAATATTTAAATGTGATGAATTGAATATAACTATTTATTTTATAACGCTTCGTCAATGTAGGTATTTGAATACTACCGCTTATGGCACAGTAATATTTATATTGTAAATTAAACTATTTGATGATATTTTTATTAAGTTAATTATAAATTTATTTCTATTAACATTTACGTTTCATAAAAACTTTAGGTATCTTTTGTTTTTGTTTAAATAGATATGTAGGTATACAGAAAGCTATTGATATAAAAAATAAAGATATTATATAAATATTTTCAACAAAGTTGTATCCTTATTTCTATTTCGATCCTATTTAAGTCTTTACTCTTCAATCTTAGAATTAGGAATTAAGATTACTGAACTAAACACTGAAAAGATTTTTGTGAAAGGAGAAATTTATAACAAAAAATTAAATAGGATTCGAGACAATATGATCATCAACCCACTCGTAGCAGCCCTGACTTGCATTTACAAGTCGGGTTGCAATTGGCAGCCCTGACTTGCACCTGCAAATCGTGTCAACAAATGGCAGCCCTGACTTGCATCTACAAGTCGGTTGGCAGTGGCAGCCCTGACTTGCATCTACAAGTCGGTCGGCAGTGGCAGCCCAGACTTGCATCTACAAGTCGGTAAGCAAATGGCAGCCCTGACTTGCATCGACAAGTCGGTTGGCAGTGGCAGCCCTGACTTGCATCTACAAGTCGGTAAGCAAATGGCAGCCCTGACTTGCATCTACAAGTCGGTTAGCAGTGGCAGCCCTGACTTGCATCTACACCCCAGCTGGCTAGCGGCAGCCCTGTGGAATATAATTTACGTGGACTTACTTCAAGTCCATTAGCAAAAAGGAATTCCTCAAATGCTTCGAACGGAATTCCTTTTAAAATTAATACACAAGTTTATAGCGCACGAGCGACTTAAACGTTTGGTGTGAATGTTTATGTAAATGTGTCTCGTTACCGGGCCGCTTGTCACGCACCTCTATTCAATTATATTCACCACAATTTGATATCATATCCAGAGGCAAAGCGGTAGTGTCACACCGCGCATGCATTCATGCAGCCGAATTGGGTCGCCACCTCTCGCTTACTCGTGTAACGGCTTAAAATGACAGCTGTGCTGTCGCGTTTCGTGCGGTGTAGCCGATGGCTCATGGAGGGAGGAGGAGAAAGGTGGGCAATACATATGTGTAACCCAAATGCGGATGCCTATAAAAATTTCTCTGACTGCTCGTTTGGCCCCTTATACTATAAATAAAAAAGATTGAACTGGACAATACTGCCTCGTAGCTACAACTAACCAGTTTGGTACAACGACAATATAATCACTATTAATACACTATATAATAAGGTCTCTTACTATAATGGCATGACACTACCTCTCACTATTGCTGAATTGGATCGACACAACGCCTCAACCCCGTTCACATCACAGTATCTACAACAAAGTGACATATCGTCGTTGCCAAAATATACCCCATCATGTATCAAACAAATAATATTACCATAGAAATAAAACATCGGACTGAAAACACCCGTTTTCCAATACTTCCAATGTTTGGCACAAATGTGGTTTTGTGAACTGTGTGTTTTCTAACTTATACCTCGTAAAATACAAATGACACGCTCATGGGAGTGCGTACGACAACAGATTATACGATTTTGAAAAAATATTTGGTATAAGCGGCACTATGCTATGGGAGAGTCATATGTCCAACAGTGGACTGCAATATGCTGATGATGGTGATGATGATGATGATGATGATGATGATGATGATGATGATGATGATGATGATGATGATGATGATGATGATGATGATGATGATGATGATGATGATGATGATGAGCGGCACTGAAGGAACAAGTCGGAGATGAGCGACAACCACACGCTGCTGGCGACGCTGCGGTTGGCATGTCGTCGATTTCATAGAGATTCATAGAAACCAGTGATGTCGCCGGCGGCGTGCGGTTGCCGCCTGCGGTTGTCGCTCGGACTTGCACCAAGAGGTTTTACTTTAGCAACGACGATATACGCCCTTTGGAGAGGACTAAAACGAAGGGCTCAATGCACTATAGCTCACACCGAAAAAAGTCTTAAACCTTCGTACATTCATACACAAACGGTTAATTCCAAAATATTTAAATACAAACGAGTGTCATTGCAGGTCACATTTAATTATTTTCGAGAATCCGACTCACATTATTACTTATGAAACACAACATGAACGTGTCCTGATTGTCCATGTATATGTGTGTGTGTATGTGTAGGTGTATTTTCCGCTGTACAGTTATGCGCCAAAATGCAGCCTGGGAATGTTTTGCGACGATTTTGCATGGTAACTGCTCTGCCGGGAAATTGCGGTATCATCATCATCAGCTGGAAGACGTCCAGTGACCAAGCCTCTCATAAAGCGCCATAGGTGACGGTCACCAAGTCGTCGGTCCACCGGGGTGGAGGCTGTCTAACATTCCGTCTTACGATGCGAGTTCTATTTAATTGTAGTTGCTGTGTAATATGATGAGAATAATGTCTGTGCTCTATTCCATACTGTGTTAGCCCTGTACAAAGAACCGAAATCTCGGGGTATTATGACCGATTTTCGTCTACGGTAATATAACAGAGACTGGCCCAAATGAAGTATACCTATAATATTGTAGAGCACAAGTGCAACTTCTATTATCTTATTCTGAGATGTCCTAACGTACTGGTCCGGGACTCAAATCCGGGACACATAAACCGCGAGAGAAACTTTGTTAAGCCTACGAAGCAACCCATCATCATTATGGGTTGCTTCGTAGTAATCACCATACTTACCTATAATCACTTATACTACCTAAAATCCTAAAATCGTAACCTAATTTCAAAACAGTCGCCATCTCTGCAACTTACCATTGCGAGGGACTTGGTCATGAAAATCTCGTATACAAAGTAAATGAACAAATGGAGTAGGTCAATATCATGCATAAAAATTAATTTCGTGGCAGATTTATTTAAATGAGTTACAACATTTTTTTGACTCGCCTCGACTTGGTTGGATTATATTAATTTTATTTTTAATTGTTATCATTCAGTTCCGCATATGCTGATGATATAATAACATACAAAACATTTAAAAGATATTTAAGATGAAGAGATAAATACATTGTTTTAATTATTTTGAATATTCCGTAAAATAAATATATTTACATAACATAGCGAGATGTGAGTTTTTTAAATATTAATATGAGAATCAAAATTTGAGGTTCTTTTTATGTGGTGCTCCAAAAAAGTATATTGAATATAGTAGGCCAGGCAAATTAGCATGAAATTCGACGAGTGGGAAAAAATCATGTAGTTTTTAAAATTGTTCCAGACGTGCTTTGAACCAGCGAGGTAAATTACTAAATGTCACCGATACCGAGAGACGAGCTGTTGCGAGTGGATATAGGGTTTTTATTAGGTAAAATTTAAACAATCTGTAGATCAAAAAGTATTGACATATTTTGTATATTTTGTATGGCCTACAACATACATACTTTGCAGAAAATTTAACATTATTATTTATGTAGCAATGATTGTATTGGTATTCTCAAAGGTTTTTCGAGATATGAAAGGAAATAAAAATTTACCTTACCTCCAGCCTCGAATTCTAAATTATCATATTATTATAGTACACAGACATACAAGAGTACATCTACATCTAAACGAGAATATACTCGTAAAGATATCCTTAGACTGTACGACCACCAGTCCTGATTCGTGAGTGTGAACGTTGTGCATAGTGTAATACGGACTATGTAACTGTGGCAAAAAGTGTTGAGTGCAAACTGTATGTTGTGTCTGTGGATTATTGACGTTTTTGTATTGTCTGTGTTTTTTCTCGTTTCCTTTTCTCTCAGCCGAACCACCGGGAAGGCTATTATCGGAAGACTTTGTAATCCAGATAAATCTTTGTATAAACTAAGGTTTATTAATAATTCGACCTTGCCTTGCGCGCTTACAGATGCATATATATTTTGCACCAAAATTGTTCTTTTTTCTCACATAATCATAGTAGACAATCAAATATCACAATAATGTACAGAAACACTTAAATTTCCAATTGGTCAGACTTTAAGTCCTAATTAATCGCTTTAAAATAATTTCAGTAATTGCGTCGCTTTTGGGAAAGCGTTGCATGGCTGCTACGTTTAACGGTCGCACCGGTGTCTATGTGTGTGTGTGTCTGTGTGCGCAGAGCGAGACCGGTCGTCAGCATTTAACGCGCGTCTATAAATCAATATAATATACAAATAGGTATTGATTTACGGCATATTTTAAGGAACATAATATTCTTTATAGCGTACGCGCTCGCGTCAATAAATTACACGCTAACTGATAAGTTGGCAAGTGTAAACGAAGCTTTATATAGAGTCGGTGCTTATGTATGATATCGGGTATATGTATGATGTACCCGTATTGTCTACACTCGTCACTTGTGTGTGTAACTGTACAGTTGTAATTTCATTTGTTTCAGGGCCCGGATTCTTTTACTATTTTGTTAGTAAACATATCAGTATTTTCTTTCGATTTTCTGTATAAGTTATGGTTTTATTTGTACTAACCTCATTATAAAATCTTAAACCCCAGCAGGAGGTAAAAAGTATATTTGTTATAATAATATTTCTCATCGAATGCTACAGCGACCATCACAATGGATACAGTGCACAAGTGTTTTCATAGGCACAAGTTCGCTGAAATTTTAAAATAATCTCTCTAGTCATGAGTATGTTTTTAGAAATTTATAAAATCTTAATATCTTATTGCGTCCGACCCGGGATTCAAACCTAGGACTTCACAATCTGCAGCTGAACATGTTTACCACTAGACAAAGGAGGTTATATAATTAGATTATGCTAGCTGTACCCTGCGTGCGTTGCTCCGCATGGCGCCGTCTGTCTAAATATGATCGTACTAGAACCTACGTGGGCTCATGCACAACAACTTTGCTAAAGATCAGCACACGATCAAATTTACGATTCTATAAAGAACAAACAGACAAACATTCATTTTTATTATATAAAGAGTATACTGTTTAATTATAGCAAGCTGTATGACCGAGGATTTTATTTGTAATACATATTTTAAAATAAATTTATGTGTTTATTTTAATTATTTATTTTTATTACACACTTATAATATTTATTACTCCTCCACAAAATGGTGTCTGCATTTAGTCCGAGGCGTTTGTACGTATTAAAACAAACACCACGCATAATGTGTGCCGTAATTAGCTATTAACTTCACTAATGACCTGCGCTCTACTATGTCTATACTCCACGTCAGTGTTTCCCAACTCGTGGCACGCGCACCCTCAATGCTTCGCAAGACGTTAAGGAGTACGCGTATTGTGAAGACTAAATCTGAAAAAATCTAAATTTTATTGGTTTAAAAAACGAGGTCATTTGTTACATCTATCAATCATATTTAGGCACTAACAATTTGTACAACATACAAATGAATTGTTCCCAAACATTTATTTATAGGATTCGCACACAACGTTCAAAAATGGGAACGTGAACTTGAATCTGTTCTGCAAGTTTTGGTTCGTAGACGAAAATAATTGGGAACCACTGCTCTACATTATTAACGACAGTGGGCGCTAACAATTCAAAAGAGAGCGAAAGGAGGCTCATTTAATAAAAAGCGACTATTCGTTAGTTTAATTGGCCTTACATGACCTTGGGTGAGTAAGATTTCCTTAATGACTAATTACTATGTGCTGATATTTTGTCTTATCTAGTTTCTATAATCTAACTATGTAACTAAAAACTAATTCTCAACTTAATAAAATGTTTATTACGTCGTATTTAGTCGGACAATACTGCTTATTTAAATTGATAGATATTTGCTCTTAAGTAGTATTCAAAAATCGATAAAAAATTTGTTACGAACTAAATATTTTACACTCAAAGTGCATTTGTTCCATTGTCGAATAATATAAAATTTTATATATTTACTTATTGTGAGTAAATATTAATATAAATATACAATACTAGCTGCGCCCCGCGGTTTCACCCGCGTAAATTTAGATCCCGTGGAAAATAGAAAATCATCCCATGGCACACCATAGGAACATTTTTCGAGATAAAAACTATCCTACATGCTAATCCAAGTAACTCCCTATGCGTGTGCCAAATTTCACGAAAATTGATTCAGAAGTTTTTGCGTTAAGGCGCAACAAACAAACAAACACACAAACTGTCGTATTTATAATATTAGTAGGATAATACAACCTAATATTAATTCTTAGAAAACACACGCTTTATTTCAGCAGTTCTAAACAGTGGACGACATTAAATATACAATTAAATCAATAGTTTAATAACGCTCTACCTGCTCTAAACACATAATTGTATCTACGTTTACAATACATACTATCGAAAATGTAAATCTATGATATTAGAGAAAAAAAACACCGAAAAGCTCACATGCTAAAATGTAGAGCTACACATAATGAGAGTATTAATAACGAATGAGCTTGTAATCTGCGCGATAAGGCCCGATACGCGCCGTTATCACCCGCTATCAGCGCGAGATCTCTCCCGCGCCGCCGGACCGCCCGCCGCGACCGTTTACCTTAATATTATAATCGCAGTACGGCGTGTTATGACGCCGCTAATTTATATCTACACCTTAAGTGCTACCGATTGGTGCTTTACAATTATGAATTACAATATGGCGAATTAGGGACGACATACGGTAGAGTATTAACGTTTTGGAATAGATTTGTAAAAGCCTACTAATATTATAAATGCGAAAGTTTGTATGTTTGTTTGTTTGCCATGCCAGGGGATGATTTTCTATTTTCCAAGGGATCGAAATTTACGCGGTTGAAACCGCGGGGCGCAGCTAGGTTTTTTTTACTAAATAACATGATTTTAATCAAGCATGATTTCTGCTGGACCTCTAACGTTAGCCTACGGGTAACCAATACAAAAAATATCGAAATTTGAATCAGCTTATAGCCGTTCATTGCTGAACGTAAGCCTTATCCATAGAGCGCCAACCATCCTGATCTAGGGCAGCCCGTATTTGTCCACCTTTTTTAATTGGTCACCGTCGTGCTGCAGGGCTAGGCAAGCATAGTGTAAGCTGTGTCCTGCACTATGCTTGCCTAGTCACGGTCTCTTCTCTCTTACAAAATCCAGTATCAGTATCAGTAGCAAAAGTCCATATCGTGCTAAATATATTTGTCTACAAATATATATCAACTTGATGTATCATTTCATAGTATAAATCAAAGTCCCTTTACGCCGTCTGTGTGTCTGTATGCGTAGATCTTTAAAATTAAGCAACCGATTTCGAACAGTTTTTTTAATAGATAGAGTGATTCAAGAGGAAGGTACGAGTATATATTTTGTATAATAACTCTATTTTTGAAGTCCGAATTCCACGCGGGCAAAGCTGCGGGCGAGAGCTAGTTTTCGTATAATTTGGTATTGGTAAAATGTATTAATATTAATACCCGTTGTTACACCCTGTTACCCGCAGCATGTTAACGAGCCTGCGCGGAACTAGGCCGAAGTGATTTTATTGTTCGTGTTTATCATAATATAAATATTTAATTATCATTTAATATTTCATTACTTTTTTATGTGAGCTCCGGAATTTTAAAAGATCTGCCCTTGGGCAACCTAAATCCTCCGTTGACAGCGTTTACAATACACAGTTCTGCCCGGGTTTACCTTTTTCCTATCACTGTTAACAGCTATAGGCCAATCGAGATATATTTAGAGATATTATTGTAAGATTAGTAAATAATGTTGTAATTGTGCTTAAAGTAATTAACTTCACAAAATGTACATTCGAATGTTTTTTTTCTATTATAACCTTCCTATTTTTGACCTTGGTAACTAAACCGCTGTGACGTTAGCTGCTTTTGGTGTTCAAATCCCGCCCAGACCATTAATTTTATTTACGACTTGTATGTCTTTCTACAAAAAACTAGAGTCCACATATTATAATTTACACTTCTTTTTAGTTTCATTGAATGACATCATTAGATTAGAATGGCAACAACGTACTTACATATTCTCTATCAAGTACCAAAGCTCTACCAGAAAGTGTTATTATTACATCAAAATTATCAGAATAGAGTCAGTCTGTTTTAGAGTTGTAGTTAAAAACTGACACAATAGTTCCCTACCAGACTTTATCACAAAACAGTGCAATAGAAACAATGCAAGGTGCGTGGGCCAACGACGGGGGAGGCTGGTGCTAGCCGAGTACCTGCTGGCACCTCGCGACGTGGCGCCGAGGCTACGTCCAGACCAGCCGGGCGAATTCCCCGCATACTGCACCACTTACTCACACTTGCCTACACTCTACATTACTTACTACGTTTGTCTATGTGTAGGTAGAGCACGTAAGGTTAGAAGCTGAATATTATTTATAACTAGAAAGTCCTATGTAGAGCTGTGTTGTATGATGATGGCCAACAGTTTGCGGTGCAATGCTGGCAGCGCAGTTGATGCTGGCACACATTACAAGTTTACTATCTACTGATAAAAGCTAAACGAAATGTTTTAGTTCATTAATACGTTTATTGTTTCTATCTCAAAGCTCTTAATTCTTAAAGCAATTTTTGTTTGATAATTAATCAGTCATATAGATCAAGATTACCTATGGTAGTTATCACCCTTCATTATTTTATTAAATAAACTAAATTATACAGTACTCACACTTATAGTAAATCCAATGTCATTTATATTTATTATTTCCTCTTTTCGCTGTCTTGTCGTTGTAACTGTGATTAATGCAAGTGAATGTTAAGTGTGCAATGAATTTAAAATAAAAAATACTTACATAATTTAATTAAACACAATTTTAATATGCAAAGTACCTATAATATGTAACAAATTATGTATTATAGTTATTCGTATATCTTTAAATATTTATTTTGGTGTTGCAAATCAAAATTTATTAATAAAAGATTATTCTTATGAATATATTTTATTTAGGACAATCAAATTACACTGTTACACATTTTTCTTATTACACATACCTATAGTTACTACTTATTCTAAGACACATTATATACATTAATATACACATTTCCTTTTAATTTTATTTATTTATAAATATAATTTATTTTATGGCATTATTTTTACATACTCTACAATGTAGAGTCTACATAAAACAAATTTTGAAATTGTAAATCAAAAATTAAAACCACATAAAAATATGTAATATATGAACTCGTTAATGTAAATTTGTCGTAACGACTTTCCTAAAAAAAAATTACAGATCCAATATATAAAAAAACGTAAGTAGTCAGGGCAATCAAAATTTAATTTGATGATATCAGATAAGGATCTAAACAGCTTGCGATCGTAAAATCGACGTGTAATATTAGTTAGTTATGTTTGGGGCTAATTCTCGTACGTTCATTGTTGGTTTTTTACCAATTAGTCGCATGTGTCACCGTCCAGTTATGTCGCCGTCGCCAAACGCCAACAGTATGTCACCGGGCTGCGTCACGGCTTATCTCGCGCCCGATCTTTACTACCGGGCTCGTAACCGACGGCCGAACTGTCGGCGGTCCAAGACTGTGTCACGCGTGTCATCGGATGCACTTCCGCTCAGCCAATACTTACCTTAACGCGTGGAAAAACATTCAAAGAGGATAACGATTTAAATATTAATAATACTAACCAAAAATCTAAGCCACATTACTCTATGAATAATAAGAATGTAGTCAACTAACTTTAACAAAGGATAATAAGCAATATCAGTATCTAGAAAAGTAATTATCTTCACTCATGCTACCGTGACTCTATGGATTATTAAGCCGGTTGTGACACTGCTCACTTGCTACTCGGTACCTGAGTTTGTGATTTAATAATCATAAAACACAACACATTAATAAGGCAATTGTAAACATAATGTTATAGAAACAACGAACTTCACTCAGCGACGGCCGCACGCGAGCTGTGCGCACGCGAACGATCCTGTCACCGTAGCGTTGCTACTAAGACCCAGCGCACACACGCTACTTTTAGCATCGGCGATCGGCGATTTTGTGTCAACATCGATACTGCATCATTGTAGCGACTCTCTGCGTTCAGTCGATCGGAATCGCGCGTTTTAGCGACAGCTCCAATGTTCGATCGGCAACACCCACAGTTCGGTTTATTTGCAAAGCGACTAAGTCGCCACGTTCGGCGTTTTTGAACGTGCTGTTGGTAGCGTTTGGTCGCCGATCGCCAATGCTTAAAGTAGAATGTGTGCGGTGGCTCTAAAAAAAATACTCGTTTAGATTATATACATATGCATAAAGACACAATTTTGCACTGTACATTTATATTCGTTTAGCTATTTGTCATTGTCCAGTAAAGTGTCACTCGCGGCACTGTGTTAGTTTGTTCTTCATTACCTAACCTATTGCTGTCCGTAACCACATCGTTAAGCGTATTCAAGGATTCCAAACACCTGCTCTATCAAATTTTCCACGTAAATAATTTATAGTAGAAATTAGATATAACTTTTTCGCAAAAGAGTCACATTATATAACACACTATTTATGCTAATGCAATGTTGTGTCAAATTTAAAGTGAATGCA
>LUGF01002526.1:81425-92428 GCA_001625245.1 Calycopis cecrops
CCCCTCACCGGCCGCCGGTGAGATCACGAGTCTCGTAAGTCCCGCAAAAAATGTTTAATGCGCTACGGATAAGACGGTCAGATTTGACGTTTTTTTCCTGATACACGTCGATCTGTGCCGACATGAATCATTTATAGACATTATTCTTCTATTTCTCTTAATAATTAAGTTGGTTAATTAGTAGTGTTAATTTTTTAAATTAATAGAGAAATATATCATCAGAAGACGATAATTAAATGAAACATAATAAAAATGTCGTAAAATTAAGTTTAAATGCATTGCAAAGGTTTTTTCATATAGGTAATATATTCTACTATTAAGTCCATTATGATAAATCATTGAATTTTTTTTTATTATTCTATTTGTTTTATAACATTTTAGTCGTACTTAATTTTAAAAAATCTACATAACACAACACTAAAGTAATTTTTTGAAAAATTTTGAAAAAGTTTTAAAATTTTGTAAGACCTGCTTGACAAAGGGATAGATCTAAATATTATGTTTGCCAATTAACCTATGATGAATATGGTGTGTGGCTGTATGGTTAACAGTTTTTATTAACACATCTTACACAAATAGTATTTCAGCGATAGATCTTCTATTTAAATAATAGTTACCTCGCAGTTAGTAGGAGTGTTCCCAACTCTACCTTCTCTACCTCCCACAGATCTGTGACGTGTCGTGACGTAGGCGTTCATTTAATATTATGACGATACAAGTTGTGAGTGGCATTTGAAGTTATCGATACCAGTTGTTAAAGTTACCTTTGTTTTTCTATGTCGATAGTCTGGCGGCTAACATTGTATTAGACGTTATAATATTATGTATTCTATGTTAGTATATCATTTCAACTTTATATAGACAGTCAAAAGTGAACGTGTCAGAAACAAAAACGTCACAAGTACATTGTTGTACACATACAACTATTGGAAAAGGTAGTGACACACTGCATGCTTGCATGCAGCGGAATTGAGCCGGCATGACCGGGGAGGTACTTCTCGCTTACACGAGATCGGCGTAAAGTGACAGCTGTGCTTTAGCGTTAATGCGGTGTGTAAGTAGCCGGTGACCCACGTAGGTGGGAGGAGAAAGGAGGGCTGCGCATCATCTATACAGATGTCTATGGGCTTCGGTAGTCATGAAAATATCTTCGACTGCTCGTTTGCCCTCTTATACCTTAAAAAAATACATTCGCCATCAATTGTAATGATATAACTGCCAAGCGTTATTTTAGCATAGGCCAGTTTATAGTATAAAAGTATTTATTCTATAGAGAATAGCAGTATATCTTCGTCTCTTTTTTATTGATTTAGGGGATAAACGATCAATCGATGCCCATAGACATCTATCTCCTCTTTGTCGAATGGGCCGCCTGAAACTCACAAACTGTACGAAACTCACTTTTCGGCCACACTCCGGTCCCGCCTGAATTCGCTACCTAGGGCACAACCTCTTTCTCTTTCGATATGTGTTTTCTTCGGACTTGAACTTTTGCTGGAGAAGCGAAGAGAAGTCCAATTCACCTTCACCGGTTTGCTATCACGGTCGGGCGATGAGACAAGGTTTGAGGTCGAAAGGGAGAAAATTCCCCACTCTCCCGCAGATGGTAGAGATGCATACCGATATGAAAATCTTTACGCCGGTGTCGTGTAAGCGAGAGGTCGTGCCGGTCAAGTTCACTACTAGTAAGGATTTTAGTAAAATTACAATCTAAAATAAGAACCGTTATACTTCAACAGCACAATTATAATTGTAAATAAAACTATGTAGCGTGCATATAAAAGTAATATAGCTTATTTATCTGCTAATTAAACTAAAATTTGAACGAGTAACTTAATAATATCGACCTTTGTTAACCTTAGGATATATATATAAAAACCACTTTATTTTATTATTATCAGATGGGTTTTTAAATATTTACTTAAGTAGATTGGTGCTTTGTTTCATCGATAGATGACGCTGTACTTGTAATATTGTATTAGTATTGCGCTCAAGCATATAAGCATGAAGAAAACAGTTTTAGTTTTTTTGTCGGACTCCCTGAGATCATATCAAAGGATCGTCGTTGCCGCTGTTGATCCTGGCGACACAAGGGGAAGGTGGGAACGAGTGGCGGGCCAAGCACGGGGAAAAAATCATAATACTGGTCATTTAAAAAAATCGCTAATGATTTTTACCAAATTTCTCATAATCAGGTATGGAAACACCCTTATATCGGTGCAGGAAAAAGACTATACAAAGGTCTTATGTACGTATGTAAGAAGTTACTTAAACTTCTTTGTCGTAACAAGACATAAAGTAATCTTACAAACGTATTCCTTTGTATTTGATCAGTAATGACAATGTTCTTCTTATCTCTTTCCTGGTGGTGGTACAAATTCATTATCATAATCCTGTGACAAAAATTAACTCATCATTACAAACTTTAAAATGAGAGTGGAAAACACTTCCACTGCCCCTGATCCTATTAGTAGCAGAGAAAATCTGACCAGACTAACTTGGCCGATCGTAGCTATAATGGGATCCTTAAATATATTTCGAGACTCTTTTGGTAAAATAAATGTTTAAAAAATATGAGAAATATAAAACCATTCTAATCAGATCTGTAGGTACCTACCTATGAGTATCAAACCTCCACATCCATGGTGCGTTTGCCCCATGATCCTCTCCATCCAAATCTGATATCAGTATGATTCATATCTGCAGGAGAGTGGTAGGTCAGTCCCCTTTCGACCTAAACCTAGTCTAGTCTTCCTACAAGCACTGATAGCAGTCAGAAGTATTGGTTTCTTTTTGCTTCCACACATAAGATCAGGTCCGACAAAAATTAAAAAAAAATTCCATGTATGTGTGGGTCAATTTTGCGCTTATGTGCGTGCCATCTATTATATCATCGGCTCATTTGATTCACTGACTCATTAGTCGAGTCTCGTCTATCGACAAAAAATTACGGATAAAAGTAAAAAGGTGTCGAGGAAGCGGGTTTCAAATTTATATTAGTGGTCGGTAATGGATCGGGCCGGGGCTTGTAGCGCTAATACCGGCTCATTCCGCTACACGCGCGGCGACTACACACGGACGGAACTCACGTAGGATGAGAGCTGGGAAACATTTTCAATAGCTTCTTCATGTTAGGTTTTATGACCACATCATAACATAACGTTCATGCGGGTAAATGTAAGTCGGTAATGGTTCAGTGGGTACGATTATATAAGAGAGTAGAGCGCATAAAAGCATCGACAGACATAAAAAAAAAATAATTATTGATTCTTAATCAGTACTAATTGCTGATATCAACGCTACCTTAAGTAATAATTGTTCCCAACCCGTAGGCATAGGGATAGCTTAGTCCAAAATGAGTTGATATTTAGCTTTTATTAGTTATGTCTAAATACATAGGTACAGGAAAGAAAGCCTATTAAAGAACCAGGGGATTTCTTTTTTATTTCCACTCGCCTATTTAGGCTACATTGCTACAAAAACTTTCTGAGTAACTTGTCTTTTAGTAAATAACGATTTTTATTTAAAACATACATAACTTTCTTCAGTCAGTCTTCCTCAAACTTCGTTTATTCTTTTTTTAAAAGAATAGGCGGGCTGGCAAGGCCTGGTTGTCTTTTTCCCTCTCTTTAACGATATGGAGTTTTATTTTTATTTTTTGCTCTAAATTCTAATTAAACTTTAAATTGTAATGAGCCTCATTTGTTATAATTAAGGTGAATAAATCAAGATTATTTGCTTTAAATGTTTTATTTTGCACTTTTAAACGTTTATAAATCACCAATACAAGGTTGCTTGGTTGTAATTGGTGAAAATTATTAACCATCTGAGTTATAAATTATTTACCCAAATAACTTAATAATGTCTTAACTATATGCAAATATTACTCAATACAATAAAACAACTTTAACGGATTTTATCGCGGGTTATTTAATTATTTAACAAGCTCGACGTTGCTGAAGCTTTACAGGTCACATGACTATGGTTGCCGTTAAAGTTGTTTTATTCAAATAACTTATCTAAAATTTAAACCGGCTCTCGTACTAATAATGGAGACTTCGTCCCAACTGTAAATTGCATCCTGTGTGACACTACGTATTATTTAATCAAGCTCGAATTATAATGTTTAAATGGATTTTGGTTATTAATTAATATTATTTAATCAATATTTTTCATATTCTAGCGAGATAAATGCCCAAGTGTCTATAATAATTATATATTTTTATGAAATATTAACAACTAATTATTACTTGTTAATATTTCATGCAAAATCTAATGATCGATATTTGCCTTAAATTTACCTTACATTTTGAAAAAACCTAAAAGTACATTTTATAGGGAAAAACTAAATGTTTTTTAGGTATTTATTAAGTGTCTCAAGTCCCTTCGGTAGTTTTTAAAACATATATGGCATAGGCACGGGCAGGCTTCTGTCAGAAAAAATTATAAATAGTTGTATGATTTTTTGTCCCATATCATTAACCAAAAGTCCTGATTCTTTTTAATTTTGTCCAGATATTTTAGTCTGCCCAGCTGGTAACCCTAGTTGTACTATAAACACTTACCTCCTAATAGCTTTAATTACAATTATAATAAGGATTCCATAGAAGTTACCACCTCCATAACGTATGGTTAAAGACCTACGGACAATACTGTAGCGTGTCCCAGAGAGCCGGACATAATCCGCAGAGGAGCTGACAATAAACGTTACAGTTTTATGGACCTCGGACCGAGAGCCGCCGTGTTATGCCGCCTAATTGATTATCGCCCATGGTCGGACACGGGCTCCTAAACTAAAAAGTCTTGAATACTCCTTGGTGATGTTTATAGTTAGTAGTAGCTAATGTAAGGTAAATAAATAGTAAGGGGCTTGACTGAGGAGGTACCTCTTACACGATTCTGGTGTAGAGTGGCAGCAGTCATGTGTAAGTATCCGGTGACCCAAGGAAGGGGAGAAAGAAGAAGGGTAAAGGCAACGCATCCGTATAATGATTATGTTTGTTTTTGATTGATTTGTCTATTGATTGTCTATGAGCGTCAGTTCAGTATTTTACTACCTTCTTTATTTAGTTCTAAAGTATATTTTTATACCAAAGCTAAAGTTTAACGGCGTACCCAGTCTCGCGTTGCTAGGAAAATAAACATGTAATTTAATTAACCAGCAATTTGTTTTGAGCATGATGCTGTGAGGTTATTCTATATCTGTATATATACGTACAAGGACTTTATGATACGTTTGTAAGCTTCAGTGCGCATGGATCCAAAGTGATCTCTTGATATTGTGTATAGTATAATGTAAAAAGGGAGTATTCCCGTTCATTGAATTGAATAAATAAATAAATAAATAAATAGTGATTGTAATATATTATGTATTGATAATCCAAAAACTCCTGCACCTGGTATATTAAGCTATATTTTTATCAATTCTCCATTAATATGCCGTAGAACATTCCCTCTATTTGCATTCCTAATCGACGGTAAAAAAAATATACACGGCTTAGCAAATTCACAATTAAAAATCTAGTGAATACTAACTGTATACGGTCGTCAGACCGCCGAATTGTCAACGAAACACGTCCACGCCAGCCATAAAAACGTAATTTATATCGACGCGAGTCTCATTTGTGGAATATACTACGAGTGTTTAGCATAACACAAACTTATACAAGTGTTTTGAACAGTTTCTATGTGAAGTGGTCGGGTGGGTTACTAGAGAAGCATGTCACTATCCGCCTCGACGTGTTGCTACAACTTAACAATTTTTCGGACCTGATCTTGTCTTGTGGGATTGGAGGCCCATTGGATGGCTACGAATGGTTGGATGATGAGACTAGGTTAAAACTTAAAAGAGACTGATACTTAGTCTTGTAGATGGTGAGTGTTTTGTAGTCTTGTAGATGTAAGCAGATATGAGAGTTGTAATAGCTAATTTAACTGGTATTGACGTAGATGGAGGGACCGCGGCTTCTCTCGTCCCCGGGCTGACAGTGGGGGTCACTTGCGCCCTTAGCTTAAGGGATCAAATGAGCAGTCGGAGCCGTTTTCTTGACAACCGACCTCCGGTGTCTAACGCGATGACAACTACTGACGTGATCACACATAATATGTCACTTTATTCGTTTAAATGAAGAGGTATCCTCAAGGCACAATACGACTTGCGACTGGCTCTTAGAGAAGAAAATGACAGAGAATAACATATATCGGGCAGTACATGGGGTGTAACAGTAAAAATATTTGTCGTGTTCGTAGCAAGTACAAGAGCTGCAGCCCGCAGGCCGTGTTGTTGCGACTACGACATTTGCATTCCGACAGAACAACGTGTAACACGTACGAACGTCGGTACTGAGTGGCGCTACTGGACTGGTTTATAATATTATATTGTTAGTTACGATAGATATATTATTTAAAAAACACAGCTTATTTACGACTATATTGATGATTTCCTGTTCTGTTTGTGTGATTAATTGATTCTCGATATTATTTATTGCCTTACAAAGTCAATGAAACAGAATATCGAGAAAACACAGTCAATAGGCGGTTATAGCCGCAGTGAACACTTAAAACTATCGAGTAATAACGACCTGTATTAACCTAAGCACACGACTATTGCGCCATTTTCCTGAGCAAAGTTGCATGCTGCTCAAACGAACGCATAGTATTTTTTCCCATCCTAACCAGCGCCGGGACCAGGTGGAGGGTTAGGGGATCTACAGCCCCGGACCCCGTGAGGCTAAGAGGTTTCAAATCATCTTTTTATCCATAAAAGGGGCCCCATCGCAGTGTGAGAGGCCTCTTTTATTTTATTATTTTATTTATTTTTTTATGGTTGGAGACCTTGACTCCAAGCCCCGCCAGAGCTTAATCCGGTGCTGATTCCAACGCCACTTAAGTAGTTTTCACTAACAAGGGTACCAATTAATATAAGACGTCTGCTCATATGTCCAAATATGCACACATCTCTAACCGTATAAGATCTTCACTTATCTCACGATTCACCCTATTAATATTATTAATGTTTCTATGTAGGTATGTTCGTTATTCTTTAACGAACAATGTACTGGTTGTTTTTGGATATTTGGTATCAATATAAAATGACAAAATGGAAATTAAACGAGAGACAGGCCACAACTAGTTATTAATAATGATAAGACAAAAGTGTTGTCTAAATTAATAATAAAATATATTTTTTTCCTGTTTCCAAAACCAGGTGTTATGTATTTACACACATATTTTTCTGTAATGGGACTAATTTTCACCGTAAGCTTACACCAGAAATCAAGTAGATATGTGTTTCCCTGTAAAACTTTTCAATCTATAGGTATATATAAAATTCAAAGGTGACGGGCATAGTGATCTATCAACGCACAGCCCAAACCACTGGACAGATCGGGCTGAAATTTGGCATGTAGGTGGATGTTATGACGTAGTCATCCGCTAAAAAATATAATATTAATAATAAAAAACCCGCTAACAGGATTTTTAGAAATTCTACACCTAAGGGGGTGAAATTGGGTGATGATGTTTATATGGATTTCTTAGAAATTAAACGTGAGCGAAGCCGCGGGGCACAGCTAGTTGTATTATAAATAATATATTGATTAATGTAATTGTCTAACAACGAAGTAGCGATTAAACAACAGTTAATCCGATGACAGATTCTGTAACGTCAACCTCCTGGCCTCAGCTGACTTTCATTAATTTCTTGCCCAACAAAATGTCGTCGATCAAACTGATGTGTATTTAAATAAAACAAATAACTAGTTTCGCTACTTTGTAATGTTCTCAGCTTTTGATATTAAGTTAGATAGATGTTTGTGTCATTGTTTCGTAAATGGATTGATCGTGTGCTAACTACTGTTCTTAATGGGACAAACGATTAGTCAGTTTTTATGACCGCCCATATACATCCGTATAATTGTCATGCAGGCGTATTGTTCTTTCTCACCTCCCCTCCTATGGATCGCGGATAACTAACAAGCCCCGTCGAAGGCAATTGTATGTAACACTAGCTTCCGCCCGCGGCTTCGCCCGCGAGAATTTCGGACTTCAAAATCCCTATATTTTTTAACTTATTATGTTATTCTGATATGAAAGCTATATTACTGTAAAGTTTCATGAAAATCCGTTCAGTAGTTTTTGTGTGAAAGAGTAACAAACATCCTTACAAACTTTCGCCTTTATAATATTAGTAGGATAGTTGACGCTTTGCAGCGGTATTGTACCGGTAGTGTACCCGGTCGTGCTGGGTCTATTCGGCAGAAATGTAGCATGGCATTATCTTAATATTTGTATTAAAATTCAAATATAATTATTGATAGTCTTACTTGGTATATAGTAAGAGGTAGCGCCACACTGCATGCTTGCAAGCAGCCGAATTGGGCCGGCACCACCAGGAAGGTAACTCTAGCATACATGATACCGACGTAAAGTAACAGCTGTGCTGCCGCGTTTCGTGCGGTGTTTGTAGCCGATGGCCCACGGCTGGGAGAGGAGGAAGGCAGGCAGCGCCTCTGTAATGCCTATATGCGGATGTCTATGTGCGTAGGTAGTCATGAAAATGGTTCAGATTGCTAATTTCCCCCCTACCAAGTCTAGCTATAAGTTCTGTTACAAAGAAAAAAAAATTTTAATTGCAAATATAAAAGGCTTATTCGAAGTGGTCTCCATTGGCTGAAATACAGTCCTTTAAACGTTGAGGCCAGTTATCAATAGAAGCACGCACTCTTTCCATGGGGAAATTCTTCACTGACAATCGTATGGATTGTTTTAGGTACTCTAAATTATGACGGCGTTTAGAGCAAGCTGTACCACAGATTAATAAACCTAACAGATACTTCACTCCCATACAAAAGTGTAAATACCTACCGCTATAATTACCTACAAAATCTCGCTCATGTTCGCAGCGAAGAAAAATGCACCTTATTTACGCTTGCATAGAGATGCATATTGTATGGCTTACGTGCAAACACGTCATAAAACAAATGCGCAAGGGTTGGTAGTAACATGATTTTAGTAATATTTATCAAATATTGTGAAATATTAATAATTTTTATTCGTGAATTAGTTTAATAGATGTATACACATTATTCAGTATGAAACTAAAGATGTTTTTAGATGGAATAATCCATAGCACAAATAAAAACGGATAAATAATAGATAATAAAAAAGTTTGAATTTTATTGGACTTCTTTTTGGCTCCGGCTGATCGTTTGTTCCCTATAGGTACTATAAAAATAGCAACGGGTAGGTACTAGAAAAAATAAGTACCTAAGTACGTAGTAGGTACCTACATAATATTTATATAATATACTATACATGTATGTTTTAGGTTTCCGTACCTAAAAAGTAAAAATGGGACCCTATTACTAAGCCTCCGCTGTATGTCTGTCACTAGGCTGTATCTTATAAACCGTAATAGTTAGAACGCTGAAATTTTCACAGAATAAATAATAATTAAATAAATATCAAACATGGGCTCCCGTACAACAAAAGTAATGTTTAAACATTCTTTACTCGATATTAATAAACAGGTAGAAACTTGAATAAGTGTTTGAAAAAGTAAGTATTTGGAAATATATTACGTATAATAATAAATAGGTATCTAACACATCAAAAACACAAAAAATATTATAATACGTGCATCTAAACGCGGTACGATTTTCAATGTTTTTTTTTCTTTTATACCCATGCACTTCACAATTGTTACTTGGTTTCGGCATTTTTTACTAAACGCGAAAATCGTACAGTGCACAATATTATGTGAACGCGCGAGCGTGCGACGGCCCTGTGTCGCCGATATCTTCGAAGATAGACCGAGCCGTAGGTATAAAACGCGTGACTTCGAGCGAGTGACGTACGCCTGGCTGTACTCTCTAAAACTGACCATAAATCATAATCCAGCGGATGAAGATCGGGACTAGATGACTGCCAGCTTAAATACGGTAATTTTGTTTGTTAAAAAGTTGCTCAATTGTAAAAATTATCTCATCCGTAAACAAAATTTTTCAGTGCACCTCCCTTTCCATACCACTTCTGTAGTTGTTTCGATTTTACCCCCACAATGACCAATGTTTTAAGTTATCTCTTCAAATACGTGACATGGTTCTTGGTGCTATGCTTATTTCCTGAGATAAAATCTTTTGCTTTACTTACTGCTTTGACCACCTTTTTCGTACGAACACTACGTGGACGGCCAGATTTTTCTGTCACAAACAGAGGAAGTCTCATTGTAGGTACCTATTAATAGCCCGGTATACAAACATTTGACTAATACCAATTATATGGAGAGTTTTAAAAATTGAATTTGGCTCCATACTTATTATGTGTAATGCAATCACTACGATTCTGTTCTCTTTCGCCGCCCCATTTTAATATCGCAAAATATTGTACAATGTATTGACGCCAAAATGAAAAAACACAATGAACAATCGTATAAAAATGACAGATTCCAAATTCAAATATAATATTTTTATATTTTTAATTATAACAGTAGGTATTTATGGCCAGACCAAGTATACTATTCAAAAGAAAAAATATAAAAGATTATTATTTTCTTGTTTCAGATTCCGCTGATTACATTTCATCCGGATACTCCACATTTATAAATATATTTATGGTGAGCTTCAAGAATCATTTTGTAAATGTTTTAGTCGTCAGTTGTTGCATAAAGTGTGGCAATTATATTAGTCCATTCCTTAATTGAAGTTAAGTAAAATAATTAATTTTCAGTTTGTTTTTAGTTTTTTAATTTAATGTTTAACTTTTATTAGTTTTAATTCACTTTCTTGAACGTCCCAAAAATTGCTAATTGTGGGAAGTTAATTAATTTATGGAAATGATCTATCCTTTGCAGTGCCGCCGCATAATTCCACCAAAAAAACCCGCATGTAGGGTAAAACCCGGATAGTTGCCGCACTTTTAAAAAAGGCTCTTTTATTGAAAATGGGTAATAGTAATTTTTTTATTCTAATTATATGCGTATAGATAGTTTATTAGTCTTTCAT
>LUGF01002526.1:106003-116534 GCA_001625245.1 Calycopis cecrops
CCCCCCCCCCCCCCCAAAATACAACAACCTTGTCAGGGAGGAGGGGCTTGCGTGTCTCTGTGATTTTCAAGACCCCAGGGGACAGGATGTGAACCTGTCCCTATTGCACGGTTTCGACGTTGTAGTAGGAACTGTTCAGAGGCAGCCGGACAGTCCACAAGGAGGAGAGGTCTGGCCTGTTCGCCGAGGCCAGCCTGTCGCTGGAGGGATCCTGTTGCTTGCAGATCCGGGACCGTCTAATTATAGGGTTATGAGTTAGGCAGGAGTTTACACTAAGTTCCGAGTCTGACTTAGGTCTAGGGGCCGCCCTCCTAGATATCAAACGTAAATGTATTCCCCTGCGTCAACAAAAAAAGAAAGGTACTCTCCAAAGGCAATAATTAACTTTTGACCTTACTCTAGTAAACATGAAAAGATCGCAGAGAGAACAGAATACAAACAAAAACCTAACGTTGCGAAATAAAAATAGATTATATACAGGTGCAACTGCGGCTCGTCTAANNNNCCATGCTAGTTAATCACACCGCCAATACGCGGTGTGAAGAGCTGAGAGTGCTGAGCTCTTATGAGAGAGTGCTGACGTCAGACAGGTGTCATTGCACCACGTCCGGTGCGCGCCGTCAGCTCGCCGGTCGCGGATCACAATACACTGACTCAGTGTCCGCCCGCAGGTGTAAACAAACTGTCTAGAGTCTAGACATATCTAGACATAGCAACACTGTTGTCCAAGTCCCACGCACAGAGCCGGATTATGGGGCCTGTAGCTAATTCGTTTCGGGGACCCTTGATTAGGTAGGTACCTAGGTACTTTTTTATGGTAAGTAGGTACCTAAAGGGGGGACAAACGAGCAGTCGGAGCCGTTGTCATGACCACCGACGCCCATAGACATCCGCATAGCTATACAGATGCGCTGCCCTCCTTTCTCCTCCCACCTCCATGGCCCACCGGCTACTTACACATAGCACGAAACGCGACAGCACAGCTGTCACTTTACGCCGGTCTCGTGTAAGCGAGAGGTACTTCCCCCGTCGTGCGGGCCCAATTCAGCTGCATGCAAGCATGCAGTATGACACTACCTCTTAGTAAGAGCTTATATAAGAGCCTATAAGTATATAAGTATACCTAAAAGTATAGTAACCTTAAATAAAAGTCTCCGAATAAAACTCACAGTTCATATTTCAATAATTCGAAACTAATTTCGCTAGATGGCATGCAGTGTCGGAAGTAGCTACCGGGGCCTGTAGCAAAGTCTATACAGGACCCCTTCATAAGTTATCATTTTGAGTACCTAGATACATAATCTACTTAATCCTTTGCCATCCTATTTCTGATCCGATAGGTACCTACAGCTTAAGGAAGAGAAGGAAAGAAAGAAAGGATGCTCTACTGCCGATAAGAAAACCCATGATAACTCACATGATGTGACAGCTGTGCTATCGTCTTCGTGCAGTTTAAGAGCAACCAGTGGCTCATAAGAGGGGAGAAGGAGAGAAAGCCAACGCATTTGCGTACAAATTGTTCTAATTTTTTTGACTTCATCAAAGACTTTGATCCTTTGCTTCTACTTAGGTACTTACATATTACTTATACAAACCTCGGAGAGCACGTTAAGCCGTCGGTCTTGCGCCTGATTTCTCTTCGGTCGTGTCGGACGAATGTCCCATAGGAATATGAGGATGAGGGAATAGACTTGTGTCTGCGCGTACACTATACCTAAAATGTTCTGCGCAGATGGCTCGTCTATAGAGACGACCGCCGTAGCCAAAGTTGGCTAGGACGACATTATTATTACTTACTTAAGTAGGTATATAAAAAAATAAAGTTGACTATGTCGTTCAAAAAAATTACGATAGATTACGATAGATTTTACACACAGCGTTAGTAGGTATCATATCTACGAACGTGCTGAAACGTGGATGAAAAAACGTTATATGAGAGGTCTACACAATTGACCGTTAGGTACAATTTACTTACATAATTGATTTGCGTCAATAGTTTTTACGCCAGCTGATCAGAAACAGACAGGTACTAATTACAATGCCTCACATATTCAGTCATGTTCCGTCAACATTATCGTAACATTTCAAGCGTGAATCAATCGCTACAACACCTCATCACTTATTTACAACCCGGTCGTGTAGCTTACGCCTAGCGTCGATGACGTCAGAACATTCAGCTGCAAAAGCTGGTAATTGGTGAAGATTAGTAGTGACGTAGCAGTTAACAGCTGGTACGTTATCCACCGCGCGTTTATAACGAACGTAATTTTTTTGCTTGTATAAAGAAAGGTCATGCTCGTAAAGTTTACTCTCTATCTCATTCTGTTTGTAATATTTATTAGTCGAGGCCCGACGCCATTTTGTTTTTGTGATAGTGAGTTTTGTACGTCGATTAGGTAATATAACTAACAATTAAAGGGTTGCTAAATTAATTATAATCAGCCAGCCAGTGTAGAATATAAGGCATATTCTCGCAGCTATTAATCCTTAATAAACGTCTATTATATTTTATCCTTTTCTATATTGTTGCATACCACTCAAACGCGTAGAAAATACTGACGACCGTATTTTCTAGCTACCGCCAGGCTTTCTAGGCATACAACGTCGGATTAAGCTCTGGAGGGGCACGGGGTTGAGAAGGGGTCAGTTTTATGGGAAAAAAAATATGTTAAGGCCGTTAAGCCTTACTGAGCACGAGGCAGCAGCACCCCCAACGGGATCTAGCGCTGTAAGTATACCTATAATCACTCCACCTAGCCGAGGGGCAGCCTGCATTTCGAATGTGATCTTTAAAAAACATTCTGAGCATGGCCCTGTCCAAAGCTCTCTAAGCTACATTGGTGTGGACTGTTCCTTCAGTCTCACGCCACCGTTTCTTAGACCAGTTGCATCGCCAGCATCCACGTCTCAGCTCGCATCAAGAAGAGTAGGTCGCACTTATAGAAGACCTATATCTTCAAACTTATTAGTATCGATGATCGATGGTGAAAAGACGAAATTTTCTATACACAGTCGCGTTGTAACTATGCTGTTATATTAAATGAACCCAACAAGACTACCGCTGTACATATCTCTTGCTTACATGATATCGCCCTATAGTGGCAGCTATGCTGTACACTGTCGACTTTCGTGCCGAGTGTGACATTTGCCTATTAAAAGAAAACATTTACCTACTCCGTTTCTCCTCCAAACTACACGTTTCATAACCATAATTCTGATCCACTGGCGTCGATAATCATCAAAAGGGAGCAACAAAGACAAACAACTGAACAAACAAACAAACCGACAACGCGTCTGCAAGACACCTAGTTTTGCGGATGTCTATGGGCGGCGGTAGCCACTAACACCTGCTCGATTGCCCCCTATGTCATAAAAAAAAGAGAGCAAAGAGTCCCTTGTAGGTACCTACTGTGAAACGCGTCACGTGACACAAATTAGCGAACGCACTAACGGTACGGCCCCGGGCCCGTATGGCGCTCCAACAGACACATCACGGTTATCTGGTTATCTGCCCGACAGATGGCGGTCCCGCTTCGTACAGTCAGTTCAGTTGAAAGGGCCTCGTGGTCTAGTGGCGAGCATGTGTTACAACTAGTGAGTTCGAATCCCAGGCCAAAAATATTTGTATTAACAGTCCGAGGGCATGAAGTGGGTGCTACACCGTGTGGTTCGGAGAATAAGCCGCGGTCATGCGTCTGATTTCTTTCCGATCTTGTGGAACTTCTATCGGATTGGGAAAATGAGGGAAGTTCTTGTAGGTATTCTTGTGTCGGCGAATATAGGGGAGACCGGGGCAAGATGAGTTCGGGGCAGGACGGGAAGTGAGCTTCTGTGCATCAATAGTAATCGAGTTCGGACCGACGACTTGTGCACATTGCACTATAGGTATATCCTGTGAAGTTGGCTAGTCTTTATAGATATAGCCGAAATTCGACTAGAAGATAGATGTTTCCAGAATTTATCCTTTCATTTTGTTATCACTATGACTACCGACCCTTAGACATCCGGATAAAAGTTATACGGACGCGTTGTTCTCCTTCCTTATTTCTTCTTTCACCGGCCACCAAAGACACACACCCCACGAAACCTGACAGCACAGTTTTCATTTTACGCCGGTGCCGTGTAAGAAAGAGGTACCTCCCCGATGATGCTGTATTTGCTATCACTGGTGGAGATACACTACCTCTAACAAAACCTTATCTACGATGATACTGTTGTCAAGGTTCATTCAGTGTACCTACCTATAAAAGCCCGAGTAGGTAACCGTTGACTACTCGTTTGCCCTTTTACATTATCAAAAAAACTACTTACAAATAAAAATAACCCTACGGAGATCGTTGTATTATCTATTACGTTACGTTTGTAAAACTTCAATTGACTAGCTAATAAAATATTGTATTTAAATAAAAGATAATAATATTTTATTATAAAACCTTTTCCAAGGTAGGTAGGTAGGTATATTGTTATTCGATTATTGAACGAACCTGGCTATTCGTTAAACGTAGACTATACGAAGTGTACTAATGACGGATAATTAATCAACAACGACACATCCACACACCAGTTCACTAAAGGGGTAGGCAGAGGGTAGAGAGCCTCACACATTACGATCCTTGCTTCCAATCCACACTTGCCTTGCCTCCTCCTCCTTCATACTCTCTTCACATATACTCTCCGGTTGCGAAGACTATTGACGCCATCTTCAGATAGTGTACAATCACCCCGTCTCAGTCTTGGTCTATCCCCGACATCCCTCCATATTAGCTTTGCATATCTGCTTTGTTAAGCTTTCATCCCCTTTCTCCCCCTATTCTTATCCCCATTCTTACTACATGTCCGAACCATAGATTAGAAATAAAGATTGAAAGAAAGAATTTTACTGGGCCAATATACAAAATGGTTATTTCACTTTTTTATTAGTAGGTTAGTAGTATTCGCGTTGTCTTAAGAAATCAGAATTATATCGTGTTCAAAGCAACGTGTTCTTTCATTTTAGTAAAAAATTAAAACGATGAAGTGCTTCTCCCATCCGCGGCCACACTGAAGAGCGTGCACCTGTGGCGCCACTCGACGCCACATGCGTGCACGTCCATGCATCTGCCACTCCAATATGCACCCTACACCTACCACATAAGTTATGAAATTCTATAAAAACCCACGCCTAAGATCTGTGCCGTATACCACTCTCTGCCTACTCAATGTCAACCCTATCTCATCCACATAGGCTATGAAATTGAACAATCAAAGTTATGATCAGTGCGGTATTTCAGCGCGTTCTTTGTGGGAACGCAATTATGCCGTTAGGGACTGAAGTGTAGACTGTCCCGACACTTGTGAGCCCACCAGACAGAGCAGAGAGTTATAACCAACGAAATACTAGTGTATTTGATGTATCATGCGTTTCTTTATGGTATAAGGAGGCAAAGGGAGTCATTTTCATGACTACCGACGCCCATAGACATCCGCATAGAGGCTATACAGATGCGCTGCCCTCCTTTCTCCTCCCACCTCCATGGGCCACCGGTTACTTACACATCGCATTAAACGCGACAGCACTGTCCTATTACGCCAGTCTCGTGTAAGCGAGAGATACCTCCCCGGTCGTGCCGGCCCAATTTAGCTGCATGCAAGCTTGCAGTGTGGCACTACCACTTTTTCACATTAGCCGCATTGCACAAATATGACGAAATATCTCAGGATCGAATCGAAACATCTTATAACGGGACAGTAGTCCGACAGGATCGGAGGGAAATCAGTCGCAGGACCGATATGCTTTTCCGAGTCACACTGCCAAATTCCTTCGGATTGTTATTACAAATTGAAACATAACATTCTCTGGTCTAGTACTCTAGCCCGGGTTCACAATTACTTGAATATATTTAGCACTGTCCACCAGCCAAATTATCTGAAGTCTGAACTAATATATAATTAGGTTTGTGAGAGACCTAAGACTAACTAAAGTACAATGACGTTACTTGACTCACTATGTACCAACATTAGGGTATTTTATTTATCCTTTTCGACAGTAATGTCTGTGGGTTGTAAAAGTAGGTAGGTAAGTATATTGGCAAGTGACAACGTCCATACACATTCGCTCAATGAGAGACTATGAAGATGGTCACTCCAACCGTTGTCCGTTGACGACCAGGCTGGCGCAGTGGCACAGAGCTCGGATGAGCGGAGCATGATGCGCCAAGGGTCGCGGGTTCGGATGTTTATATATGTATTATATGTATTTCTGCAATAAAAATCTTAAATATATAAAACTCCGTTGTCTAGTACCCGTAACACAAGTCCTTTCATTATTTAGCACGGGGCTAGGCCAACATGGTGTGTAAAATCCACATATATTTATTTATTTATTTATTATCTCCCTGAACCCCGCCCCGTCTCTATATCGCACGAAGCTAGCTCAATCATTACAATAGTAAGGGTCCACTCCGAACTAAACTGCCACCAAATTAAAAGATGTTCGACAATCCTGCATATTCCTGAATCTGTCTATCGTGTGTGATTAAATGTAATGTCGACATGTGTAGGTATAAGAATATTCATCATCATCATCACCATCAGCACCAAGACGACGCCCACTACTGGGCATGGGCCTCACCCAAAAACATTGATATAACTTTTAGATACGTAATTAAGTTTCCGCGATTCCTACTAATGTTATTAATGTATATTTGTTATTTAGTCACGGAAAGTGAATTTTGGCACGGATATAGATCATCTAGGGCTACTTAACTAGTAAAGTGCGTGCAACAGTTGAAACATGCACCGAGCGCCGGCGGTATATTTAGCCCGTAATCCCGGCGCAGTATCTGCTAAACGTCTGGTGACGCGCGCGGCGGCGCGGCGCCGGCTCGAGTGCTTGGCCTAGGTCAGACACCGCACTTACAGCTGACTCATCTTATATAACCGGCCTCTGGAACTGCAGCGCTTCCGAGCGAAAGTTATACTGAAGCGATACGACCCGGAACCAAATGTAAAAGTAGACTAGATAGGTGAATGGAATCAATTCTTCACTTAAATGGCCACAAATTTTGATACTTGAGTCTTATGTGAGTAAAACGTACCTCCCCGGCCGTGCCAACCCAATTCAGCAGATTTATTTTACACTTACTTACCCTGGCAATACAGACTTATCTTGGACTGCTATTAAATTGAAAGATGCTCGTCAATCATCCATATTCGTAAACCAGTTTATTGTGTAGGATGATTAAATGTAATACCGTTATACACACCTCTTAAATGGCCAATTAAATTTGCGCGAATTTTACTAATGTTATGAATCTTTGTATATTTGTTACTAGTGGAGCGGACAGACATTGTCCTGTTCTTCGTTGTGTTAATTGCAGATTTTTTTGCAATGGTGACGTGTAAAGTTGACTTACGATATCATCTGTATAACTACATATGTATGTATTAACCTACGTAATATTTATAAACCGCATCTACGCGTGGCGGAGTATGGGTGTGGTAGTGTGGTGGCGGTAGTGTGGTGGTGTGGTGAAGTGGCTCTGTGTACTCACGCGCCTCACAGCGCGGGCATAAATCGAACCGGCCGCTAATGCACCGATAAATTCCGTCCGAGCGATGTCACGAGCACACCACTACATAGGTACATAATGTGCATTACCACCATTCTATGTTGCACACACACTCTACCACCTGGATATTACCTATACATGCCTATTTACATACACACATATGCACACCTGATTACTTACGCCACTGTATACAAACCAGGACTCTATATAGAGATCTGACGAATGTTTTCTTTTTTATTTACAACTATATGTATGCTGTACCTACTCGTACCTACTGTCTGTATATATACTAGATCTCTGACGTTTATTGATTTTAAAATACAGAATTACTTTAACATGGAGAAGATAGAACAATTAAAGATAATAGTAATAGGTATAAAGAATAGTGTCTCAATTATCAAAATTCTCGAGGCGGGGAGCAAGGGCCTTGTTGTAACAATTTTTAAAAATGAATGAGAAGACAAAAAACGACGCAAAAAGAGACGTACAGCTGGATCTCGGACCATGATAATAATAGTTACATTAACTATTAGGTAGTAGGTACTATCATGTGGGAATATTATATTCACAAATGTATATATAAAAAAAATTGAATGTAGGAGTCTGTTTCAGATAACTATTCTAGCGCCTTCAAATATAACATATATATAAGTATTATAAAAAAATCAATCGTATTAATTTTTTTTTAATTTATTTATTGCGTCCGCCTCGTAATAAAAATGAAATATGCTTTATAATTGAAGCTATATTTACTCAATATCAACTAAAACTAAACAGGCTAAATGGCTATAAATATAAATGCACGACGGGGTACTTATAACATAACAATAGGATTATATTATATATTATTATAATAACTTAATAACTGTTGAATGAATAACTATTTTGCTAGAAGCATTTGTTCCTTTTATAGTAATTCGGCGCATTGCTTTTAACATTTGAAATCATAGCAATATTTATGATTGATACGATAAATAATTAATTTAATATATAAATATCATAATAATAGCGTAATTGATTCTTAAATGTCATTAATCGTACCTAGTACCTACCTGTGTGTCTTTATCCTACTAATATTATAAACGCTAAAGTTTATGAGTATGGATGAATGTTAGTTACTCTTTCACCTAAAAACTACTGAGTGGTATTAATGAAATTTTACAATAATATAGCTTATACATCAGAATAACACATAGACTATAATTTATCAATATAATAAAATGCTACAGTCGGTGTCTCCAATTGAAATACACTATTGTAGGGCAAAATAACGGATAAACAATTTGGCCACATAGCATTACACACATCGCTAGCATATTTTCCAACAACGTCTGCGAGGTCAACTAGTGACATTCTGCAACTCTTCCGATCGCTCCTGTAATGGGATATAAATTAGGGATGTAGTGGTATTTGATACCAGATACCAAGTGTAGGGTTAAGAGTTATAAAAAAGATATTTCCTCCAAAGCATCTAATATTTTAATCACGTCATTCGTTACGACGATGACATTCGCCGTCGCATAATTCTTGAGTAACGAAATGTGAAGAATGTACGGAACTTCCAAATATACATTGATCAGTGATCTCAATACTTGTGGACTGCTGCTCATGGAGACATTAATTGACGTCAAAAGACATCAGCGCTACCTTACGTAGACGATAGAAGTAATGTCCGTTACAGCCTCGCATATGACCTTACATTCTGATAGTTTATAGTTTTTAATTAGATCAAAATAGCATGCGTGATAATTTTCAAATTGGTCCTTTTAGTATTATACAGAGGTGTCTTCCAGTCATCAAAAATTTTTGAAATTCTTGCATATAATAGCAATCCATACTACATAGAGTATTGAAATCATTGAAATCGATGTGATGTGGTGTTAGGGGGTGTACGCACGCGCGGAATGTCGCTAACTAGGTGTCACGGTGTAGCCCGGCTGTCTCTAGGGTGCTGAGGGGGTCTCACGGTGGCACGTGGAGGAATATTCGCTTACAGATTATATTTATGTATGCACTATAAGTAACACTATCTGTTCGTCTAACTGCTCTTGGCGCCTGTAAGAGTAAGAGAAGTCGCATATAAAGAATACTATCAAATTTTTTTGTGTTTGTTGAAGGGGATTTCAGAATGGTTTAGATTAACAAATCAGCCCGGCAGATAGTGCTGCAGTCGGTATCTCAAATATACAATATTTTGTTGACAATTCGGCCACATTGTTACACGTTACCATGACAACATATTTTCCAATAATGACAAGACAACGTCTGTCGGGGCAGCAGTAGGTATATAATATTACAGCAACACTGTCATATCAAATTGTATGTAATCTACGTTATACCAATCAGAAACTTATAAACCACAATACCTACCTCAGTTACACACAATTTTGATCTACAACAAATGTCCTCATCAAAACGAAGCTTCTCACGAATATCTTTATAATTCATTGTAATAACAATACAACTTCAGTCCAGTTCTCTTACAGGTAGACAGGAAGAATATAATGCTACAATTGTATAATGTCGTCCTAGCCGATTTCGGCTACGGCGGCCGTCTCTATAGAGACGAGCCAGATGCGCAGGACATATTATAGTGCACAAGTGTGCGCGCAGACACAAGTGCACTCTCTATTCCCTCACTTTCATATTCCGATGAGACGGTAATCCGACACGACCGGTGAGAAATCAGGCGCAGGACCGACGGCTTAACGTGCTCTCCGAGGCACGGAGGTGTATCACCGCCAACTTCCTGGCTCCGGACTGTTATTAGAAATAGAAAAATCCCAATAACAATTTTTGGTCCGGGTTTCGAACCCAGGACCTCACGTCTGTGGTTGAACACGCTTACCACTGGACCACGAGGCAGTAATAATTACTTGTAAGCTAGTTATAATGTTGGTAATGTTTTGTATATCAGAAATACATGGATCTTGCTTTTTTTCTACATATCATGATCCTAACACACTTGCCTTACTCCACGT
>LUGF01002526.1:124236-142090 GCA_001625245.1 Calycopis cecrops
ACATTAATTATAAGATAACCACGTCTTTATATATTCTACCAATGTTTATATATTTTAATTTACTCGTCGTGGTATTTTAAAGCAATTCTCTTCAACGAGTGTACATGAGACTGCATTACAAAAATAATATAGTACATTTCATTAGTAATGAGAATATATCTGTAATATATTCTTATCAATAATGAAATAATAAATTACAGAACTGTTTTAAAATAGTAATAAATAATAAAAATTTTATTTATATAATATGGCGGTTATATTAACCCGCGTTATATTTCTAAGAAATCCATATAAACTTCAACACCCTATTTTACCCCCTTTGGGGTTGAATTTCTATAAATAGTATCTTAGTGGATGACTACGTCATAACATCTACCTGCATGCCAAATATCAGCTCAATCCATCCAGTTGTTTGGGCTGTGTGTTAATAGATCACTATGACAGTCAGTTTCACCTTTGAGTTTCATGTATCTATATAGATTCCCTACTCTATTTCACAGCTATTTTTTATTTTCTATCTATCGATGGTTTTGTCTATTGCAGTTGTAACACAAGTACCATACGATATATGTCAAATTTTTGTTTTCACTAACCAAAACCAACGATCTGATAAACTATACGGATCGGGTTTCTTGACTGTCTTGGCGACTGGTTGAAATAAGAACCTTAATTAGCATATTTGCTTAGGGCGTTTATTAGTAAATACTAAAAAATATAATACGAAAAAATAATTTCAATATTAAATTTCAGTTTGATATTGTGATTGTTTGCAAGTATTTAATGCTCAAGATTAAGTGGACACGCTACATTCAGCTAAAGTACTGCCTCTATGTTTATTGCACGATTTGACAGTTAAATAAAATAAAATACAAAAAAGCTTTTTATGTGAGGATAATACTTTATAATACTATACACAAGATAGATTTTTCTACAACGGTTTTTTTCTCATCGTAGGTAACATTGTAGGTGGTGTGTAATGTGTATACGCAGTAGGTACCTACAAGCAAACGAGGGCAATTATTATTATTTATTATACAATCCTGATGGCTCCGCTTTGTATTTGATTACCTACATTATATTTACATACATATTACAGATATACATTTCTAAGCATAATAATTATATTATAAAATTTCGCATTGAATTAATTAGGGCCAATTACGCCCGCTGTGCGTTATCTACGAACAAGGCTTGTTTCACTTACTGTTTATGTTAGCTTCCATTTTTATTTAAAACTATATTTCGATCTTTAATTGAATTCAATTTTTTTTTACATCGACAACCGGTTAGCTGCTAAATATTTTAACTTTATTTGGCTTGTACCTGCAAGATTATATTATTAATAAAACCGTAGGGATCCGTATGATTATCTATAAAAATAACTTGGATTTGTTGTTTGACAGACATGAATCTATAAGGGTTACGTTTTGCCATTTGGCTACGGAATCCGAAAAAGGTAATCTTCCACTCTGACAGGAGTAATTGAATTCTCTACCTAGTCCTATTATCTACTAAATTCGTTGCGAGTCCAGAGACAGTTAGACAGGAAGAACATAATGTTACAATGTAACTGATTGTTTCAAAGCCCCTTTTTTGTAGCACTGACATTTTTTTTTCTAATTTTATTTAGACCTGGCATAACGTTCATTTATGTGTTTTATTAATAAAATCTAATGAGTCACCAGCAACACTTTTCAACTTACACAACATTGAATGTTGATAACAATTTTCTCAATTTCTTATAACACTAAGTATCACCCAAAGATCGAAATTAGATCTCATTATACCGGGTAGGGGTTGTAATACAACCAATTAGACTATATAGCTAACTAGTAAGTTCCTAGACTAAATATCTACCAAATATAATATGCAGTAGTTGAGTTACAAAATATTATTTTTCCAATTAAAAAATTTCTACATTTGGTAGTCTATCCCAGAGGTTTACGACCTCTCCCTACTTATATCTAAACAGTGAATCTATTAACGAGCCTTTGTATTAAAAAATTAATGATGATTTTCGTCATAATTAGTTTGTTAGCAAAGAATTTTTTTAAGGTTTTTTTCCAGGATTTATTTGATGTTTCTAAGTTGTAACATACACGATAATATACCTACACTAATTATAGCATACTAGGTACATAACAGTAGTAGTGAAGGATTGTGTTCGTGTGGGTTTTATTTTATTTTTTGTGGTATAGGGGGGCAAACGAGCAGCCGGAGCCATTTTCATGACTATGGGCGCCCACAAACATCCGCATAGAGGCTATACAGATGCGCTGCTCTCCTTTGTCCCCCCACCTCCATGGGCCAACGGCTACTTACACACCGCACGAAACACGACATCACAACTGTCACTTTATGCCGATCTCATGTAAGAAAGAGCTGCCTCCCTCTTCTCTCCTCCTATTAAGATACAATTAGGGTAAGGTAGGTATTCAGGTAGATACAATTAATAAAATCACATGGTATATTAAATTATTAGCTTTTTTAATATGCAGTAGGTGATATCTTCATGATCTCCGACGCCTTTGGACATCCGCACACTATGATACCGATGCGTTGCCCTCGTCGCCTAATGACCCTCCGGCTACTTACGCACCACACGATGTGCGACTAACTTTACGCCGGTATCGTGTAAGCGAGAGGTACCTCCGAGGTCGTACCAGCCCCAATAGACATGCAGGCGTACAATCTCTCAGGTTACGGTTTATACTATTTGATTTCCAACGAATAGACTGCCCTTATTAGCAAGTCCGTGATAGAACTGCACAGACTACAGACTGTGTCGGTACTTGGCTCACGGCCATGTTGGAATAGCATGGGTTTGTTGCACTTAGTGGATTCTATGGAAGAATCAAGACTTGTAATGTAAGAGGCAGGGCCATGCGGTATTACATTACAGCCGAAAAAGAATAGTCACCATAGTACTAATAGTTACTAAAGCTGCCAAATTATCTGTAAAAAAAAAAATTTTTGGGACTTCAAAATTTTCATGTTTGAATTTCAAATTTTTATAAAATTTTGAAATTTAAATCTTTGTCAGAATTAAATAGTATTTCAAAAATCTCAACTTTTTTTAATTTTGTCTAGATATTTTAGTCCCCATATAATGACCCATAGGTACGTCTCGCTCACACAATACCGCCTCACAGTGACCGATACGATCTCGTGTTTGTAATGAATTTCCGGTGGCCCATGGAGGGGGAAGGAGAGCGCGTCTGCATATTCAATAATTTATAAGCGTCGGTAATCATCAAAAGCCTCTACCTGCTCTTACATTATAAAAAGCATGTACAGTTGGGTTTATTTATAATTATAAGGGCCAACAACATTATATGCTAATTTATATTAAACACTTTATACTGGAACTGAATGATAATGATTCATTATCTATTGTTTCTGAGCGGTGGCTGTGATAAGACAAATGTATTCTTCGGTAATTGCACGTGGAAGTGAGTTTAAAAAGTAATTTATCTCAGTAACCTTCTTTGTTCGAATTATGTTAAATATAAATGTATTTATTTGTATTTACTTACCTATATATTTTGTACGTGGCATTATTTTTTCTCTGTAATGAACTGTTGTCTTCCTATCATCATCATCATCGCTTATATACATATATGTAGTTATGTATTGTATGTCGCGTTTCTTGTGATAAGTAGCCGGTGGCCCATGGAGGAGGGAGGAAGAAGGAGTACCCCCTTTTACTATAAGCAGTGCTTATTTTAAGTTATTCGCGGCTGGGCCAGTCTATCGCGCCACCTAGATGCATAAATGTGCAAACAAGCTGTCCGAGCCGTTTTCATGACTACCGACGCCCATAGACATCCGCGTTCTACAGATGAGTTGCCCTTCTTCCTTCTTCATGGACCACCGGCTACTTACAGACGCGGACGGCAAGACGTCAGGACAAACGAAAGTCAAAACAAGACGAAAACGCAAATCTGACGAGATAAGGAATTGTGTGGATCTTTTGATAAATGTCAATGATTATAAATAACAGCCATTAGTAGATGAGAGATAAGATTAGTGCTCGGCTGATTATCACTGATGAAGGTCAGGCGTCCGTCTAGTCGCGTCAGACTCGCACAGCACGCAATCGCCAAAAACGCAACTCGTAAAAAGTGTTGCCGTCTTTTATCCAATTTTTTTTTTATAGTAGGCAACAAAGCAGTGAGAGTCATTATCACGAATATCGACGGCCAAAGACATGCGTATAGAGGTTGTATAAATGCATTGCCCTCCTTCCTCCTCTCCACTCCATGGGCCACCGGCGTACACACTACATTACGCGACAAAGCTGTCGTCTACCTCCCCGGCCGTGCCGGCTCAATTCGGCTGCATGCAGTGACACTACCTCTTACTAAAAACCACCGATGCCAACAAGTTGTGTTTCTAAGTGATAGAGGGGGGCTTTTTCCCTTTTATCTAGCCCATTAAAGACGCTTTGGCCTACTGAATTTTTGAAAACATTTGGGCAAATAACGTCTGTAGGTAGGTCCGCTCGAAAAAAATTGAGGAGACAAAACCCCCAAACAGATGACGCTCTACGAATATAGGATAAAAATATATATAAAACAACCTTACCGCTAAAAATAATTCACACCAAAAATAAGTTTAACAGCTTCCGAAGTTAGTGAATTATTACATCGTTAATATGTAATTGTTTATAATAATATATTCCAAGTACACAATAGATTTTACAATAGATATTCAAGAATTATCATTTAATTTGTATTTTTAATAACTAGCCAGGTACTAGATATATTTATTGTGCGTAATAGACGAATTTTGTGTAAAATTTGTAAGCAGTGATTAAATATATACCTACTAGAAAATATTATGCATTGATCTCGGCTTGAAAACTGTGTGACTGTCGAGTTTCCACGTCTCGACCTCTAGAGGGCGGTTTTGAATCCTAGTAGCAGTCTCATTTAAGAAAGGGAAGACCAGCTACTCCAGCAGGTGCGAGTTTTGGATAAAGAGTACCATCCAGGTCATAAATGTTTTTATAACATGTACGTACCTGCTACTGTTAGAATAAAAATCAAAAACACTCCGCATTTTAGGTATAGGGGATAGGGGTCTAGGAGACTGTCTGGGAGGTATGTGTATCGGGAGTTAAAGAGGCAGCTACCTCTATCCACTAAACCCCTGCAGTATTCCTTCAAATTCACCAGCTGAGGAGCTACGAAAACACAAGGGCATACATCCATATACCATAACTACATCAGATGCGCACATCTCTGGCTTTGCTCTCACATTTTTGGCAATAGCCAATAGTGCCCTTTAGTGGTACCTATAGTGCAGCGACATGGGAACTAGGTATCATGTTAACAACATACTTCCCTCCCAACATCCACACGTCGGCTGTTAGCGTAGTACTAACGTCGTTGCTCCCTTGCAGGTTGTATGAGCGGTGGCGACATGTTCGGCGGCGGCGGCGGCTACAGCGGCGACTGCGCGGAGGGCTACGGGCTGGCGTACGCGGGCGGCGGCCGGCTGCAGCCCTACACGCCCTTCCCGGCGCAGGGCTGGCACCACGCGCCGCACCACGACAGCTACGGTAACTATACATGAGCTACGGACTGGCGTAGGTACATGGCGGCCGGCTGCAGCCCTACACGCCCTTCCCGGCGCAGGGCTGGCACCACGCGCCGCTCTACGACAGCTACGGTAACTATACATGAGCTACGTACTGGCGTAGGTACATGGCGGCCGGCTGCAGCCCTACACGCCCCTCCCCGCGCAGGGCTGGCACCACGCGCCGCACCACGACAGCTACGGTAACTATACATGAGCTACGGACTGACGTAGGTACATGGCGGCCGGCTGCAGCCCTACACGCCCCTCCCCGCGCAGGGCTGGCACCACGCGCCGCTCTACGACAGCTACGGTAACTTCTCTTAAACTATGCAAAAAAAATGTCAAGTCATGAGCTGGTAATTATAAAATCATGGAGTCGAAAGAACTTTCGATCATTTTGTAGTAAGCAGTGCCAATCCTGCTATCTGCATTGCGTTAGAATTTGGCCGGCACAACCGGGGATGTCTCGCATATTGCCTGTGTAAAGTAATTACTGATTACTATACATTACAGATTAGTAGATAGCTGTAGGTAGATATTAGTAAGATTTATCGTATGCAAGTACCTACAACAGTGGCTGTACGTAATATCACATTATATCATATTATATCTCATTTGTAGCTTAAGTCAACAAATCTATCTTTATGGTGTTTACTATATTACAAGCAATAATAAAATGTTGGTTCAATTGTTATGTTCGATACAAAAAACTAATAACACAACTACTAGCGCCATCTAGTCTCGCCACAAGTAAACCCCCACATAATCATATATTTAACATAATACTGTAAATCTGGTAAATGTATTTGTATACAAATTTGTGGTATGCCAATCGCTGAATACTAATATGCTAATTAATATTTATGTTGCCAATATTACGCATCATAACGTAACAAATCAATACCGGTACCGGTACCGGGTTTACATTAAAATACATTACCGAGACAGCATCAGATAACATAATACCATTATCTTGCCGGGACTAACGACCATTTTATCTCTAATTATCTTATCGTGAAATTTATATGTAAATTTCAAACAAACAAGATTGACGCTCATAATGTATGCGAAGTAATATTTGAAGATGACCTTTACAAAGTGGGGAGTATTTTAATTGTTTTATATACTTACCTCTCGCTCGCGCGGCACCGCCTTAAGTGGTTCTGCGATCGCGTTTCGTACGGCATGTGAGCAGTTGGTGGTGGGCCTTGGGGCCCTTGGGTGATGGAAGGGCAGCGAATATACCTACATCCACTGGATCCGACTTCTTGTTTGTCCTCTAACCGGTACCTAAAAATATTATATTGTACTTCTTTGCAATTTCTTTTTTCTTCTTCTTTCTTAAAAACTTTTTGAATTGGGCCGGCATGATCGGAGAGGTACGTCCCGCTCACACAGCGCCGTAAAGGGATGGCCGTCGCGTTATGTGCGGTAATTTTTTGGTGGCTCATTACAGGAGTCACGGAACACATCTGCTTATCAATTATATTTTCGGACGTCGGCACGTCGTCCAAATGGTACCTACTGCTCTTTTGCCCCCTGAACTATAGAAAAGTGTACGGTAATCGGTATGTAGGTACCTAATTTCGAACCGATGCAACCGTTTTCTTGCGTCACCTTAAATTATCTAAATCTCTTTGATGATTGGAAGCTTTTATAGAATCGAAAAGTGTCGACACTGAGATGATAACTCTCTCCTACCTTGAGCAGTGGTTCCCAACCAGTGGTCCGCAGGAGCCAAAATATGGTCCGCGAATTATTTTAAATTTAGCGGGCCGTTGATTGCTGTTAGTGAGAAGAGATATATTATCTTTATTATACCTACGCTGTGGTTCCTGCTATCGAGAATTATATAAAATTTGTCCCTGCAAAGGTTGGGAACACCTGACGTAGAGCTATAAATGTAATAGCTATGCTGTCGCGTTTAATGCGGCTTTCTAGTCGTCGGCGGTATACCTAGAGACACCCGTCGCATCTATAGGTATAATCTGTATGCAAATGTTATAGTGGTCATAATAGAGCTCGAGTGCCCCCTTCTATAAAATTTCAGTTTTCGGTCGTTAAGTTTATCTACTGGTTACAAATATAATAATTATCCTTCCTATTAGATTTATTTAATTAATATAAAGGATAACAATATCTTTCTAATTAGGTTGTGCCCATTTAGGAATTTACCTCTTAGCAACGATTTCGGTCCTCTTTTCCGCAAACTTTTAGAAGTACAATTAGGTATATTATGTAACTGTACCTAGTAGATGCGGGTAGCCTTAGTTCAAAATGGTTGTATGTAACCTGGCGCTAGCGTTGGGAAAAGGTAACCTTCCGGCATGTTAATGTGACACTGGCAAGTGGTGGGTCCTTTTTTGTTTTGCGGGGAAATGCGTTTTTGTGAGAAATTAACGACGCGTTGGGTACTTGTTCCTTTGCACAGTTCGAACTATATTAGATAAATCTCTAATTAATGAGGACCGCTGAGTTTGTTTCGCTGGTTCTTCTTAGGACAGGGCTAGGGTTGAGCCGGTGGTAGATAAAATTTTTGACGTTCAAAAAGCAATTTTTTTAATTCTATTTTGAGTAAAAATATTTTGATTTTGATTTTGAACGTTGGCAGGTGTCAGAGAAGCGAGCAGGACGACTTTCTTGTAGCTATACTGTATGCTCGTCTGGGTCCCATAAATAAGGACCAAAACTGAACCCGGTAGCCACAGATCATCTCGTTCTGACGAGATGCTCTGTGGCTGCGGCTGTGTGTCTAATACGAAGTTCAAAATTCCTGCACCGGCCAGCGAACCACACAGCGCCTTATCTCTTCGTATTGAGATTAGCCAAATGCGCATGACATATTATATTCTACCAGTGTAGAAATGTTTGTGTAGACAAACATTTCTACACTGTTACAATATAAGAAGAAAAAAAAAGATGAAGAAAGATAGATATAGATCTCTATTCCCTCATTCTCCTATTCTTATGGGACCAATACAACCGGAAATAAAGCGTAATACCAACTGTTAGCTCTTTAGGATGTACGGCGGTGAATTACCGCCGACTTTCAGACTCGGAGGCCAAAATTTGGCTACGGCGAGTTGAGCCATCTATTTAGTGCGCAGACACAACTGCACAGAGACTGTTACTAAGACCCCGTTCAGATGACAAGCGTTCCACGCGCGTTTGGGTAACGCGCTTTTACAACTACATACTTTAAACTAATTTAAAACGCGCGTTAGCATGTGAACGGCCTGAACAAAAAGTATGTACCTAGTTGTAAACGCGCGTTACCCAAACGCGCGTTGAACGCTTGTCATCTGAACAGGGTCTAATTCTCTACATTTAATCTCGCCTTCACGAAACCGTCATATAGTGACAGATTGCATTACGTGCGGTGTATAAGTAGCCGGTGGTATCTCTATGCGGATATATATGGGCGTTAGTAGTCATTAAAATGGCTCCGACTGCTCGTTTGCCCTCTTATACCATACAAAAAAAAAAAGCCCGCGATCTGTGATTGATCATGCTTACCACTACTAATCATAAAACAGACCGCAAGTGCTTTGAGGATAAACGCAGCCTGTTACAGCTAAATGTTTGTCCTCTTTTACTGATATCTGACCGCAGCGCGTGATTACGATGCTATAATGTTATTATATGACGTTGATATAACAACAACATTACCCGGGAATCATATCTGAAGCCTGTGTTTTCCGTCCGATAGCTTTTTCCTCGTAACACCAGGGGGGGGATTATTATCTCTATGAAAATGTTAGCATTCGTTCGGTCGATGACCCTTTTTAGGGATCCGTATCTCAAAAAATAGGACGGATATCAACACTAATTTGTATTCCGTCTATCTGTCTGCCCTATATTTGTAGAACTTTTTTTTCGGATCGCGAGGCAGGATCAAACTGAAATTCATGTCTAATACGCAAGTCTGTAATCAAAAAAAGTAAAATAATTTCTTCAAGTACAGAAAAAAACTTACTTCTCAATTAACCAAATCAGAAGATACATTCAAGATGTGCACATATTATTTTCTATGAGATCTCACGTTTACCTAACTGCTTACTAGTTTCCTTTAACAATCGACATCCGGCAATAAAATAGGTATTAGGTACGAAAACGAGTAAATCATAATATTATCACTCATCATCACTGATAAAAATATTATTAAATTGTAAGTGTTCGTTTTATACAAAACGCGTGCAAGAGCCGGCAAATATGTAGGTACCTACACATTTGTCACCTGACATATTTTTTTATGTCCATAACTCCAGTTGATACAGAACCCTCGGTGTGCCATTCCGATTCGCACGTGGAAATAAGACGCATAAATAAATGTTTAATCATTGGTATTTACATTTTTTTTATAATGGATAGGCTTGCGTTTGGCCACTGTCTCACCTGGTGGAAAGTGTAGGCTGGGCCGACGATGGAGCACGCTTACCTATGTGAAGATTCCAATTTTACATCAGAATACGTCCAGTATAATCAATGCACCTGCTACTTTATTTATTTTTTGGTAGGAAAAACTACAGAGAATTTGCAGATGAGTTGCCGTCATGAGTGTAGGTAATCTGGGCTACTATAATGGAGCTACGAGTCGACTCGTGCCCACATAGTTTGACGTCAAAATTAAAAATTGTTCAATCATCATAAAACAACGCTTAAATCACTTCCTAATAATGTCGCTTTTTTGTAGTGTAATAATATCAAAAATCTGTTCATTAGTTTTAGATATTCGACACTAACAAACACTTAATACCTATTAGTAAATAAAATATTATAATATCTTAGATAGGTATATACTTATAATAGTATTAAGAATAAGTATAGGTGGGTAAATACTAGGCAACTACCTACCTAAAATATTTTTATTATCTTATTTATTATCAACTAACTTATCCCCGTTGCATCGCTCGCGTTAAAGTCCGTCAATAAATATCAATGAACTTTACATTCAAATAGAACTGCAATATCTGCCACAATAATTTTTTAGCTCTTCAATTTTTTTTTAAATAAAATATAGTATCCTGTCATTTTTCAATACCTCTCGATCAATACCTTCAACCCTCTTAGAATATGTGTAGGTACATGATACTAGGTTGAATAGTTTTGTCGTGAAAGCGTAACAAACAAACTATGTGAGTTAACATTTATTTTAATTGTATTCTATACTAAAGTACCTAACCAGTGCTGAACTAGCACATAGCGCGGAGTGGACGTACAAATACAATTATAATTTGCTTATCTATCAGATAGCGTATCATAATGTGCGCAGATAACAGCTGATAAGAGAGCTGTGTCCGGTACAGCGCGGAGCGTGGAGATGCTTTTTATACCTACTCGTCTTAGAAGTGTGCAGGACAGGCAGAGGTAGTGCCACATTGCATGTGGCCGGATTGGGCCGACAAGACCAGGGACGTGCCTCTCGCTTACACAAAACCGGAGAAAGAGACAGCTGTGCTGTCGCGTGTGCGGTGTGTAAGTAGCCGGTGACCCATTGAAGGACGAGGAGGAATGTTTATCTATGCGGATGTCTATGGGTGTCCGTAGTCATGAAAATGACTCCGGTTGCTCTTTTGCCTTCTTATAATATAAAAAATACCAAAAACACTTTCTGGCTCCTACCGGGACTCGAACCCACCCTATACCAGATCGAACATGCTTACCACTAGTCTATCATGAATCAGATTGCTATCCAGCTAAATGTTTGTATTCTCCTATTGATGTCTGACCGTAGCGATTCGATTGCGATGTTATAATGTTATTATACTATATGTTATACCTTACCTACTACCTTATTATACCTTATACTATAAAAAACAAGTTTTATCTACTGTTTCACATGATTTTACTTGTTATTATAAGCATCTTGTATTTCCTAGGGAGAAACTCTATTATTGAACATGAGACCTGAAGCCTTCTTCCTCAAAAAAAAATCAATCCTTATTTTTTTATAACATATGAGGAGTGTAGAGTTAGAAGTTACTGTGCAAGTAGCCATTTAAACTTATCGTGTAGTAGGTAAGAGATAGTTGCTGCGTTGCATTCGAATTGGGCAAGGATCTCTCCCTCACATGAAATCACCGCAAAGTGAACTTATGTCACATTTGGTAGGTGGGGAAATTACGTCTCGCTCACTTGATACCGGAGTAAAGTGACAGAGTCGGTGTCGCATTTCGTGCGGCTTATGAGTAGCCGGTGGCCCATTAGGGGGGGGTATGATAGGAGGGCAACGCATCTGCGTAACAATCATGCGAATGTCCATGGGCGTCGGTAGTCATCAAAAGGCTCCGATTGCTCGTTTGCCCCCTTATGCTATAAAAAAAAAATGTGGTGCGGTCTATTAGATGGAATGCTCATTAACGCTTCGGCTTCTTTATTTTGTATTTGACCTTGTACCATCAGGAACTAAAAGACCTAATATTGGTACCACAATTCGAAAGTTATAAGTACGTGTTAAGACACGTACTTATAACTTTCGAATTGTAGGTAGGTATATTTTCTTCAAAAAATTCAAAATAAACATGATAAACATCTAGGAAGGAATTTCTTTTCTCTCTTTCTTTTTCAGACCATCGCTAAACTGTTTTAAGAATAGACTGGACAAAAATACTTAAAACTATTCGACCTTGGATCAGCTTATTAGCTGCTAGTGTGGTTTAAATGATATATTTTAATTAAATAATAACAATAATATAACTTGGACGAATCCAAAGATAATGCAAGACAATATAGGTATGTTGTATGGCCAGTGATTTCCATCGTTAAGCTTATCTATGTCATGTAGGTACATTACCTACTCTATATTATAAATAACTTTACCACAGTATAAGCATGACAATTTACACTGTGACTTAACCGTCGAATCAGACTTATTTTCACCTCAGTGGTCAAGCTGTTTCGCCACTAACCCCTGCATGTAGCACGTTATTTTCAAAATCTTAGTTTCTATCGAAACTTCAGCCACTTTGATGCTGCACGTCCACAATGCTCTTATGTCACTGTGACAACACAACGTCGTTAGCTAACGGCCGTGTTGACAGTTGGCAGTACGTGATCCGCGCGCCAGTGAGGCAGGGAGATAAGGTCAGCGGTCAGTCGACGGGGCGACCTCTGATCGAGGAGTCGTGTCCAACCATGGAGATGTTATCGGACTCGTGGCTGCAGAAGCTGGCCCTGATCGCAGGTTTGTTCAGATAGTGTGTGTGTTTACTGTTATCTCGCGTGCGATTAGCACGTAATCTTTTGTGTTTGTATTTAATTCAACTTTGACACATAGAAACAATATCTGTGCCGTTGTAGCGGATTCCAGCACACACGACCGTGCAGGTGACACTTGCGAACTCGGAACACCGGCGTGAAATGATTGATGTGTTTTGTGCAAATCTCGTGAACCGCGGAATAGGACGATGCACGTAGAGACGTAACTTTTTTTTTGCGGATGTTCGTAGTGTCTGTGATTACCGTATCACCACCTGGTTGTTGACCTACTTGCCAGTACGTGTATTTTCAGTTGTTTGTTTGTTTGTCAGGAGGAAGCGGCGTGGGCGGCGTGGGCAGCGTGGGCTCGGTGGCCGGCGGGCTGTACGGCCAGAACATGGTGATGGGCTCCTGGTGCGCGCCCTACGACGCGCTGCAGCGGCCGCCTGCCTACGGTGAGTAACGATCCATGATTAAAAAGTTATGTTCATATATAACCTGCCTTGGTGATCAGGTTATCAGATTGGGAAAACTTAGAAGAAATCAAATCAAATTAAGCATTTTTAAATTATAGGCAGTGCCCTAATTCCTAAAAGGACGTTCCGAAAACAGAGAACAAGTATTATAAAATATGTATTTATAAGTTTTAACAATTTGATGACCAAAAATTAAGTGACAAAAAATGCCTGCTTATAAATGATTATGCTAGATGCAAGCAGCTTGTGACCTTGACTTCTGGCGCTTTCTGGGAGAGGCCCGTCCAGCAGTGGACATCTGGCTGCTAATAATATTGATGAAGTATATGATTTCACTTTAATCCCACTCTTGAAACATTGAAGTCAGAATGAATCTGCTAAATCGAAATTTTGTTGTGATTGATAGCCGTGGGCTGAATTAAGATAGATAATGTCGTTTGTGTCGGAGATATGAAAATAGTTCCTCAGATTCAGTCATTCTGGCGTGCGGTGTGCGGTAGCCTATAGCTCTATCTGAAGGACGATGGTCTGGACTCCAAACTAAGACTTCACTATAATTGTTGACTTTATTATTTGGTCTGTCTTAGTCATTTTGTAAATAACTTTTTCTTCTTCAGTTTGCAATGCATTATCATAATGGTCACAATATCTATTATTCTTGGCAATAATTTCTTTAATAGCTATAATAATTTGATGTTATTTTTTTGTCTTTGATTCTGACCTAATTATTTTATTTCTTCCCTTTTTAGGGTTCCGTACCCAAAGGGTAAAAACGGGACCCTATTACTAAGGCTCCGATGTCCATCCGTCCGTCCGTCCGTCTGTCACCAGGCTGTATCACATGAACTATGATAGTTAGACAGTTGAAATTTTCACAGATGGTGTATTTCTGTTGCCGCTATAACAACAAATACTAAAAAATTAAATAATATGAATATATAAATACAATAAATATAATGTATTTGCACCCTTACAAAAGATAAGCTCCCGTTTTCGTAGATAATGGTACGGAATCTTCGTGCGCGAGTCCGACTCGCACTTGGCCGGTTTTTTCATATTTTGACTATACCTGCCTACAAATGTGGGTAATCAAATGGGCTATTTGATTTGATAGAAGATAACTTAGTGTTGGTTCTATTTCTCATTCCTCAAGATCTTTCTTCTTCCCCATGGTGCCTACCATCTTCTAACTCAAGTATCGCTTCGGCTAGTATTCGGCCAGTTTGCGATTAGGTAGGTGCCTATACAAATCATCACCATCATCATTTTTATCACCAACTGTTTTTCTTGACGTGCTGCGTGTTCAATTTATTGAGAGGAATAATTTCTAATATTTACAAATTATTTCATAGTTCGTGTCGTCTGGGATGAGTCATCTACAGTGTAGGTACCTACTATCTTCTTAATTTCATTGTTCTCAATAAGTTCAGTTAAGTTAACAACGAACATTCGGCAGATTTGATAGTTTGCTAATTTTCGTTTAACGTCGAGTTCCTAACCTTTTTTATATCAGCCATTTTTGGCAGAATATCTGATATACTTACTTTGTTATTAAAATGGTAATATCAGTCAGTTGTTTATGCCAAAAAAAGATTAGTCGTCTAGCTGAACAAATAAGAAAAATAGCAAAGAACCAAGATAGCTAAGATCATCGCTGATCTCTATCTCTAGATGATATAGGACCTTAGTAGATCTTGGGTATTTTGTGCCTGTCTGATGATCGCTAGAGAGATGTTATACCTACAACATACATGTTTTGTTACACTTTTTGTAATTTAGCTAGTATGCCTAACCTTACTGCATCGCTGTCACAACCGTAATCTGACTGTTACATTACCTACTCTATTGCTCTATTAGTTTCCCAATTGGACTTGGACGTGACCTACTAGACTTACAGTTTTCAAAATATTATCCACATAAGGGCATCACGTTGTTTTCGCATCCATCGAGGAAACTAAACCACAGATAGGGGTTTATCTACTTCTGATGGTGCCAATGGAATCCCAGACCGCATTGATTGTCGTCACCAATTTTACTTGGAGGATAATCGAACAATGGATTTGCGTCAATTTGTGTTGATTCACCCGGTTAGTGTAAATAATGATCGTGATTAATTTCTATACAGAAATATGACGGTTGTAGGCCGATAAGTCATTTGCGATGTTGTTTTATTGTAAACTCATAGTTATCTTGTGGTGATTCATTTCTGATGTGTGATATCTTTCCTCTTGCTGTACCTATATATTTTGTGGGCATGACTTAGTGAAAAGTATGGAAATGTTAGCAAGAAACCGGGAAAACACGGTGGAGATATTCATATTCGAGAATATTTTCGGTTACTCATAATGTGACTAATAAGTTGGCTTTACTTACTTACATACTTATTTATTTTACATCAATTTTGTAGCAGATTTTACACATCATATGCTACTACAGTAAGGCTCTTTTTTTATACCTACATCTAAGCAGCTACATAGGTATTGACAATTTTTCTAGATAAAATTCAGTGTGTTAGTGGATTTTTAATGTATTGAGGCTAAAGATACAAGCAAGTATTTCCAGATATTAGTTTATTGGTTATAAAAGCAGCTATTTCCCGATATTAGTTTATTGTTTATGATTATTATAGCTATTGCAAAGATTGCCGAAATTCGCCTGCTTGTTAGGTACTAATTGTTTACTTTTAAATGGACGTGTATAATAAAATAACAAATATTTTATAACTAACATTGAAGATTTGCAGCGTTTGTAAATTAGGATTGTGGCAAAGAATCTCTGTCTGTGATGAAAGATAGTTTCAACTTTGTTGGACGTTGAACTATCTAATATAACCCATTCAGCTTATACAAAGACAAAAATAGCAAAAACAAAACCTAAATAATTTGATATCAGTGACACTCTTTCACACCCTATTATATTTTTTTTTATTTTGCTTATTTGTAACATGTCTGCTTTCGGGCTGTTATATCTGCATGGAAAACAACCAATTTAAAATCATCATCATCATCAGGCTATTGCAGTCCACTGTTAATTAATGTCCACTAAAATAATATTCATTAAGACAAAACGGGTGTGTATATATTCATGATTATTATAGATATAGATAGTGAGGGCAGACTCTTGTGTCGGCAACCTTCTAAGGTACTAAGGGCCAGTTCTAATGTCCTAATTGCAGTGTCAATTAGCTGGTCGCAATGCTTGCATTAACTTTTTTTAGCATCGATTTGGAATTGCAAATGGCACAAAATTGCGTGGAATGGCAACTTCGCTTTTTTGCGTTTAGATAGATAGGTAGGTAGGTAACCTACCTACCTATTGGTTCGTGTAATAGGTATTGTCGTTTAAAAATAATACCTAATGAAAACTCATTGAATGATTTAGTTTTCGTTATCATTTTATGTAGGTACTTGTCTAATATCTATAATATATTTAAGTGGAATTGTATTTTTTCTAGAAAAATAAATAATAAGTAGGATAGGGACCGTGCACGAAACATAGTACCATCACTTTCTCAGAATGTAACGCCCCCTAGTGTTCATTTTAGAAATTAAGTGCTAGCAAAACACTAAGCAAAAGATAATGATAATGTTAAGTTGACATATTATGTCATAGGTATCACACGGTGTAAGAGGTAGTGCCACACTGCATGCTTGCATGCAGCCGAATTGGGCCGGCACGACCGGGGAGGACCGGGGAGGACCTCTCGCTTACACGAGACCGGCGTGAAGTGACAGCTGTGCTGTCGCGTTTCGTGCGGCGTGTAAGTAGCCGGTGGCCCATGGAGGTGGGATGAGAAAGGGGGGCAGCGCATATGTATATTCTCTATGCAGATGTCTATGGGCGTTGGTAGTCATGAAAATGGCTACAACTGCTCGTTTGCCCCCCTATACCATAAAAAAAAACACCTACGTACCTACAAACGAAAACTTGCATAGGGTTCATATTTCAGCCGCTAGTTAGCGTAACAGTCTAGAAGCTGGATCCCTATTGCCATATTTACAAAATGCTTGTAGATACACACTTTAAATGTCAATAACTAGGATTCTATGCAACAACAAAACAGTAGGTAATATTTTTATTTTATTTTTAATATAATTTTTTGATTGGAGACTAGCAATCGCTTGAACTAGTCGTAACTTTAATTAGAGCGTGTAATCAGCCCTAAACTATAGGTAGGTACCTACCCTAGGTCCTACCTACAAATAGTTTGGTCATTTTGAGTGATACAAGTATTTTTTTTTATAATATCTGTAGATTTACTTTTACTTAACTGTGGACTACGTTAGGCTAGCCCTGTGATTAGTTTTTAGGTAGTTACCTAGAATGCAATGACTGCAATGACTTGTGTCACGGGTAATAGACAACGGGAATATATGTACCTACATATTTTATATTTTTTTTAATTAAGACTTTTATATATTTAATATATTTATAATAGAAATACATATAATACAAAGTTGATCCGGCGGTCTATAGAAGTCGATATAAGCACTTCATAAAGTATTGTCCGCTACGGCATGTTGACGTGTGATGGCTAACAGATGGCGTGATGGAGGCGTACGAGGAGGGACGGGAGTGCGTCAACTGCGGCGCCA
>LUGF01002526.1:142681-159412 GCA_001625245.1 Calycopis cecrops
CCCCGCCGCTCCGGCCCCCATTGGCCGCCGCGCCGTATCTCGGCTATTATCTCCCGACTACTGTCCCCGGTGACGGGCCCCGCTATTGCACGATGTATTTACGTCGCTTTATTGCCATGCACCTATCTGTTCGTAATGGCACCGAGACGGCACGAGCTCTCTCCGCGAGATATTCCTATACGCTTCAACATCTATACCGGCCGCGGCTGCACAAATAATACCTACCTAGTGAATACTAACAAAGGTGCTGTAGTATTTTAATCACTCTTTTCTCTACTTCTCTATTTATTTTTCTTCACACGTTTATCATATACTACTTACCTAGAGCGTATATCCTAATACGAAAAGAGAGTTTATTTGAGGCTCAATTTTGTATCATTATACCTAAATAGAAAAAAAACAGATTTAATTTAAATAAGTTAGTATAACCAACTTAATTAAGAACTAAAATTAAACTACTTACCTGCTTCAAATTTCCTCTCCATTTCGACCATTCTATACGAAAATGGCGTCCTTGAATTCTCTTAATAAATGTCATTTCTAACAACTGGCCTAGTATGTAAGTAGATAGTAAGTAGATAGGTACCTACCTACCTAAGTTTGTTGTTCATTGCACTTGGTAAGCTTTTCTGTGGTGTAGTCAACCGTGTAGGTAGGTAGGTACCTACTTACCTACTTAGGTGCCAATTATTATTAATGTGGTTCACAGCATTTTTGATGTCTTAGCAAGATGATATGTCAATGACCTCACAACGTTTGACAGAAAACGTCAAAGTGTATGGAGTAGGTACCTAGGTAGGTACCTACGCCATTGGTAGTGATACTTGTCGAAGATTATCTGTATTGCCGATATTAAGATGAATGATCAAAACTGTCTTAAATGTTTTATTTAATTTACCTATTTCATTACGGCTACAATCAGTTCTATGCTCCGTAGTTACTATTTTAGTATAGAATTCTACATATCTTCATACAAATAGGTTGACTTAGAAAAATTACTTTCTCTTTGACGCTGGGTTAATTTTTGGTGTTTTGCATGTAGACCTCTCTGGGCTTTTATGTAGGTACTTATGCTATTTAGTATGTACTTATATATAAGTACCTATCTACTTAGTAGTAAGTAGGTAGGTAGGTACCTACCTATTTATGAAACAAAATATACCTAACTTAATAATAAATCTTAACTCTCATGACTAAGTTTTATTCAAATTCAATATCAAATGTGATTTCAATGGATGTTTACAATTTATCAGTAGGCCTTATCTATTTGTTTTGAAAATAGACTACCTACATAGATATAGCTGGGTGTTATCGGCTCGGAACGTGCTCTATCTCGTATCTAAATGTAGGTACTCTTACTTACCTACTTGTACATTGTAGTCATGTGCAGTAACAGTACGCTATATGTAAGGTATTGTTCCAAAATAAAAATACCTACAGATAATCAAAATTTTAAAATTGTTGAATGTAATAAAATAAAACCTTTGTCAACATTAATGAGATAACATTTTTATTACAATTCTCTGTTAGTAAATGTTATATTTTTTTTATTTTTTTCAATGTACCTTAACAGAAACGCTCTCCGCTTATGTAGCTAGGTTACATACCTACCTACTTACCTACTGAACGTAATTTTCAATGCTTCATGTTCCTTATCCAATTAAACCCAACTAAAAGGTAACATTTAAAACCAATAAAATATCTAGCCAGTAAAAGTAAGTGGTAGTAAGATTTCCGAAGTAAAAGATAAACAAATATACGTTAGTAGAGCTAACTATAGGATATGGTATTTCATACAACTACCTAATTGCGGATAGATTTCCCGGGGGTATACCCCAAATAGGCCATTACAAAAAAACTAACGGATTTTATCGCACTTCATATTAACTTGTGACAACAGGATATGTCTGTCTGTCGTGTTATTCCAATTCAAGATTTAAAATAAATGCATGAAAATTTCAAGTTAACTCGACAGAAAATCATAATAAATTTTGTTAGAGCATAGGTACCTATGTTCGAGTAGGCTTGAAGCATAGGTACCTATGTTCGAGTAGGCTTGATTGAATAAGTAATGTATAGTTTTACCACGAAAATAAGTTACATCGCCTTTCGTCGTTGACGCAGAAGAGTGCAATATAGGCTGTTCTAATCCGATTTATAACACCGATTCAATAAAAACCTCATTCCACAACTCATGAGGCTAAAATATAACAAGACATAAGCTCATGCTGCATGACTTTTGACGTTTGTGTGGATGACAGCCTATGACAGCTGACGTTGGACTAAGCAACTGACGAATGACAATAGAGCCAGCTCTCATTTGACCAAAGGCGAATGAAGAATTTTCCGTGCAAAAATATTGCCTGGTGATGGCTGAAATATTTTCGCGTCTTTCAAAAAAATGTACCTATTCTGCGCACTGCGCAGGTACATCGATGTAACTTATTTCTGTGGTACAATAATTATTATAAGTAGGTATTTATTATAAGTAGGACTTTAACGTAGGAAAGTAAATTTCGAGATGTCGTTAGGTAGGTAGGTACCTACCTACTGCGGATGGGACCATCCAATGCCGGAGGTCCTCCACCCGTCCCTCTGAATCAGCAGATGGCGGCGTGAATTCGGACGACCGGCGTGGTGTGCTCCGTTGGAGCATTGGGACCAGGGGTAAGGATGGGAACCTGACCCCATTGCACGGTTTCAACGTGGAGTTTCGGACTGTTCAAAGGAAGCCGGACGCCCTGTTGCTTTCAGATCCGGGGCCCTCCAATCAAGGCACCCGCAGGGGTTTAGTCGGTAGGGGCAACCCAATTGTCGAGCCCGACACTGTACCCGGTTGAGCCACCCGGGCTCCTGGGTAGCGTGCGTAAAGGCATTCCCCTGCGTCAACAAAAAAAAAAAGTTACCTACCTACTACTACTGTTGTAGTAGTACCCTAACTACTACTACGGTACAAGTGAAATGTAAAAAAACCCCATTTTATGTTATTATAATTGTAAATTAGAATCCCATGCGGGCGGTTATCCTTGTAGTTCGTACCTAATTAGATGACATATAGAGTGCATGGTAGTTAGAGCTAAGTAGCTAATAGATAGTTAATATTTTTATCTGTTTAGATTTTTTTTTAATATGTAACGTCATAATTTAAAATGTCCTAGGTACAGTAGGACATCATACTAGCAAACTATTAATATACACTTAACGGATTTTAGCAAGGACAGATGTAGCTTGGATGCTAGCTAGGACTAGAGAAGTCTCAGAGAGTCAGTAAGCCGAAGTGACACAGTGCTCGCAGAAGCGATAGCTACTAGGGAAGGAAGGTTCTCGAGTGGCGGCCCCGCACCGGAACACTGAGGGTTGGACGGCCTCCAGCCCGGTGGAGTGACGACGTGGTCAACGTAGCCGAGAGCCGCTGGATGCTTAAGGGCATGACCCTTTAGCATCCAGTGCGAGATCTGTGGCGGTCTCGGGGAGGCCTATGTCCAGCAGTGGAAGTCTTGCGGCTGATGATGTCGTTTGTAACCAATATCGGTGAAAGGTCATCGAAACGTCTGGAAGTAATGAAATAAGAATTTTATGTTACAAATATTACAACTTTGACAACATTTTGGTAAGCAATAAGCTAATAGATGGCTTAAACCTTCAGTCAGCCGCGCGGCGCCACGGACAGTGCTGCACCAACTGCGGCTCGCGCAACACGACCCTGTGGCGACGCAACAACGACGGGGAGCCCGTCTGCAACGCCTGCGGGCTCTACTACAAACTGCATGGCATCAACAGGTAGGAGTGACATTCTTGGAGCAAGGGGTAACGAGTACCTAGTGGGAGGACTCTTGGGGCGCTCATACACATCCTCATAACCAGGGTTAAATAGACTTGTGTACTGTTTTCTCATTAAAAATATTTCCCAGGAAATCATTAGATAATGATTCTCCTGGGATATACCTGGGCCTACACACAAGACTTTTAGTCGCCGTACCGACGATGTTGCGACTGCATCGATGCATTCACAGGATTCAGCGACTCTCTGCGACTTGTCGCAGTAGAGTCGTGCGACAGTATCGCGATCTCGGGACTGCATCTAGACCTTATTTGACATTAATTGACATACATTAGCGACTAATTCGCCACGTCTGGAAGCCTTGAAGTGTGCGCCCCCCGCGTCTAGTCGCTGCATTCAGCTTCTAAAAAACAACGTACGTACGTTACGTTCTTCTAGTAATTTATTTCTGTGCTAAACTTCATTGATCAACAAATCTGATCAATTGTTTTTGTGTGCATATTTTTCATTTGCATATCTAATAATAAACATACATAGGTAGGCAGGTACATAATCAGCACTTATAACATTAGCATTTAAAAATCTTTACCATTAAGACCAATTTACCCATACACCAACCGTGACTCTGAGTGAATTAGGTTTCTTAGTCACAAACTGTGACAAGTCATACTTAGTGGTATCAATCTTTCTCCTAACCTTCAATAAAAAACCTTTTCACCTTACAGACCGCTAGCGATGAGGAAAGACGGCATACAAACGAGAAAACGGAAGCCAAAGAAGTCTGGGAACGGCTCGAAACCTGCACAAGACTCTATCAAGAAGGACGAACACGGCTCTCCAGGCATTGACGGTGAGCACTTCAGTCATATAACCTAGATAAACGGTTTTTCACTCATAACAAGTGTGCTCAAACAGTTCCCTATTTCACTAGGCAATAATTTCACAATTTCGACATATTTTGTAACAGCTAACAATCCATGAGTAGTACGTAAGTAGGTACCTACCAATTCCAAACCTTTTGCGTATAGAAAAGTACTAGTTCCTACCCACGTACCAAATATATAATATGTTCTACCTAAGTTAGAAGTAGGTACCTATAGAAATTAGAAGTTTAGTTTATGCTTTAGTTACCCTGCCTTATAACTTTTAAATCTATTAAAACCCTATCGACTTGGTTTATGCATCTCTACATTTGCATATTTATGTATCCATGAGTAGATTAAGCTTTCGAAATCAATTAATATGTTGGGAGTATTAAAATAATCATTTTAATAAAGTACAAAATAGATAGCAAGTAGATAAATAAGTATAGCTATTACATTCTTAGGCTTACCTACTTAGGTAGCGTAGGTAGGTACATACAAAAATGAGAGACAACCGGTTCCAATTGTACCGAGTTTTTATGTCATCTGGCCTAGATAGATCTACTATTTGAACCGACGAGGACACGACGGCATGGAGTTTGTTAATAAAAATATCTAATTAAATAATTGTTATACAAGGTTGTAAAAGCGAGAGGCGTCAACATAAACCACATAGCCATACTATAAATGCCTACGGTTGATCCGAAAGTATTAAGAAAAGTTTACGACAAGCACCTATACGAAAATACTTTTTTCAAACAAGTTAAATACCAAAAAATGAGTTGTACTAGCGCGGCGCGTACAACCTCGCACGGGGTGAATGACCCTGGTCGTCCATAGTCGACCACAGCAGACAGTCAGCTGACGTACAGCATGTACGAAGTGAGAAAAAAACTTTAAAAAATTCCTGTGGCAAAATTATTACTCCGATTATTCTGATTTTTGTTGTGTAGCCTGGAAATGATACACTAAATATGTGGGTTCATTTAATGCCTCTCGCTTTTATCAACCTTGTATAAATATATTAATAATATTTTTATTACATTACAGACAGCAAATCGAGCATATCAGAAGTACCTCTACCACTAACGGCCTCCATGTCCGGACATCAAAACAAAAGTGCGCGCGACATGAGCTCAAGCAACACCGCCTCCGCGGGGACGTCCAACACCCACGCCCACGCCCACCCCCATGCCCACGGCCACGGCCACGGCCAGGCCCACGGCCAGCAGTACCCGCTGGGGCTGCAAACGCCCGCCTTCCTGTCCAACCCGTCGCTGTTCAACATCAAGAGCGAGCCCAGCGCGACCCCCAACTACGAGGCCTACAACTCGCACGCCAGCGGGCCCTACCACTCGCAGCACCACTACTTACACGCGCTACAGGTACATTAACGTAATAATAATGACTAATAATAATAAACTAGCTGCGCCCAGCGGTTTCACCCGCGCAAGTTTCCCGTGGATGTGTTATGCAGACGCAAGAGCACTATATTTTCATTCTTACCGCACATATTTAATTACATATAAAATACAAAAGCTGCTTTTGACTGCACTTGCTGTGTAGATAAAGTACACTACTTTCTAGGTAATTAGAGCTGAAGCCTAAAGTTAAAACCTAGTGGGTGTCCCCGCCACCTTAATGTGAAAAGTTGTGTCGCATAGGGACATGTTGCATAAAACATAATCAAATCAATCAAAATCAAAATATTTTTATTCAAAATAGAATTTTAAAAATTGCTTTTTGAACGTCAAAAATTTCCATCTACCACCGATTCAACCCTAGCCCTGTCCTGAGAAGAACCGGCGAAACAAACTCAGCGGGCGTCATTCATTTCTTCATACATTCTTCATTTATATACATAAAAAATATAATTTACATTTATTTTTGTATAGAAGTAGCCTGGGAGGAGGGTACTATTCCCATATTACATTCATATATTATTTACTAGTTGACCCGTCAGCCGTTGTCTTGTCATTTTCTGAAAATGTTGTTGTCATGGTAACGTGTTGTTATGTGGCCGAAATATCAATCCGTTATTTTACCCTACAATAGCGTATTTCAAGTCGTGATTGCAGCATTATGTACCTATATATTGATAAATTATTGCCTAAATATTACTGAGGACTATCTATTTAACAAAAAAGTTTCATCAAAATCCGTCCAGTAGTTCTTGCGTGAAAGCCGCACAAGACAGAGAGAATGACGTCTTCTACAGTTTTATTATATGTATATGTAGATAGGTACTTGTTTAGGTATAGGTGCCAACCTAATATAGGTATTGAGCTGCGGTAATCACTTGACTACCTTTTGCTCTTTATAGCTCCCCAATCAAGGAAAAAACCGTACTTAAATATTGATATTGTATTACAGTACGGCCTGGGCAGCGGCGAAGAGGAAGAGGGAAGCGGGTTCCTGCACCAACGGAACGTCACCGCGCACGCGAAGCTGATGGCCTCGACGTAGCGTCCACACAGCTAGCTGGTCACCCATCCTGCTGGCACAGCAGGCGTCGGCGCAACCCACACAGCCGCAGTCGCAGGACTTAGAGGCGAAGAGATCGAGACAAGGACACAAACAAATACAGAAGCGGAGAAGACTAGATGCGACGCTTATCTCTGCGTTTGAAGCATTTTTCATATGAACTTTCGACTTACGGCCGTTTGCACAGATTCCTATTAAAGTCCTGGTTAGCTTATTAGGAAATTAACTGGCAGCACTACAAACTTTGACTTCCTGAGTTCCGGTTAATTGATATCTATGAATCATTATACCTACTGTTAAAAATTAAATATCGACTTTCTAGGTGCACTATAATAGTACCTAGCCTTTGTAAACGGCCCAAAATGTTGAATCTCAGTTGATTTATTTGAAATTAGACAGTTGTTAGATTATAGGTACCTAGGTACTTATATGACATGCGTACAGCAACGAGTAGCAGACGTAGACGTGAAATAAATTACCTACTTAGAATCTTATAAACATATATGTGATGTGATATGCTGCAATACCTGTCGCCTCTGGGCCTTCCTTGGTCAAAAAGATCATTGGGCCTCTTCACTGTGATCTGCTGATCGTAAAGGCTAGTCATTGATTAACTAATGTCCAGTCCTCTACAAGAGTAGATATCCCTTGATTGTGAAATTGTAAAATATCAATAGTCTTAATGAACTAGGTTAAGTATTTCAAATTGTATGTAAAGTCTTCAATATATTGTAAATAGTCTTCAGTAAATTGTAGTTTAGTAATGGTTTTTAATATTAATATCGGAGGCTATGCAGTAGATATGAACGCATATAGTTGAGGACGGTAGGTACCTGTTCCTACCCGTGGGTACCTACCACTAACTGTGTGGTGTAGGTACCTAGCTAATGGACCCTTAGTTGGTCTGTCGCGTTTTAGCCAGTCTCAGTCCACACGACGCATGTAAATTCTTTTTAAGCATTCACACTAGAAAGATGTAAATATACATACCGATTAACAAGCTATACCTACAACTAGTAGTAGGTACTGGTATTCCATGGTTCAATATCTAATAATTTGAAAAAACATAAACATGCGCAAACATAAACTTGCTTATCTATGTACCTAAGTTGACCACAGGGTATGTATACACTAAACCTATATCATGAAACTAGTTAATGAGTTCTATAACCTCTATATTATGAAAGTCATCATCTGTGTTTAGTACACAGCCTGCAGTAAGCCTACTGCCCATGTACAGTTACGAGCAATAGACTTTAGAGACAATTGAATATACCAGTACAGTACTTTACTGTACCTTGTCATATTATGTATTTTTGAAATACTTATACTGTTGCTTTGACTTGAAGAAAGTGCCTAATTGTGACAGAGTAAGTACTAAAGGGTATAATTATATAGAATTGTTCGTGACTGTACCACATCTTCACTAACAGACTCTGAGGCACGGTGTTGATTTTGAAACGAATAAAACAGCGGCGTACTTATATCGTTCGGGACCTATGACAAATTCATCAGAGCCCGTCAATTTTGAATTATAGAGAATAGAAAATGGGGTCATCTGACGGGGCACGTAGCATTTTGCCAAATTGCTACCATTTCATTACACCATTGGAATGATATCATTTCTTATATTACTAGGTAACTATTATCTATTTATATCCATGAACATGTTCCTATATGTTGGCCATAACAGCATAACATTGCATAGGTACCTATTTTAGTAGCTAGGTATATTAAGAAACCTTTGCCTATGTAAAATAATAACATAATTTACCTGCCTACTAAAATATGCAATAAATGTTGTAAATTAACATTCTAGAATGTTATTTTTATTTCAATTGTAAAGATATTAAAAATAGCACATACTTAGTAGGCAATATTTTTTTGTAATTTTTGATTATGAGTTGCTAGCAACACTATTTTTGGTAAGGTATCAAAATTTATGTAAGTAACTACAACGAATTCGCCGATAAATAAAGTTTATGTACATAATAGTAAAGTGCACGCCGCAGTCATGCTCACCACTCCAAATATAACAATATTGCATAGATTTAAACTAACACAGATAACAAAATAGATAGGCACATTGATATATTTTCTGATCTGCCCGAACCTACGTTTTCGTCTGTTAAAGTAAATGTTTTCCAGTATACCTATGTGGATATCTTTGTTTCATCTTACAGCCGAAATGGCTGGTCTGATTTTAACGTAGGTGTCGCTTGAATCGTCTTGATAAAGCGAGCGACACTGGGTATATTTAAATATATTTTCTACAGGCCAGGTTTTGTATTCTTTAATTTTTTAATCTTGTTTTATTTTTACTCTTTGGTGAAATTACTTTTATAATACAAAGTATTTTTAAAAATAAATCAAGATTTTTCATTTTAATTTCTTCAACTTCATCAATTTTATAAAATAATCTTCGCGACGTAAGATTCAAGTCAGTATTTATTTTTATCTGTACCATTGAGACTGAGACCCGGGCACTTGGCTCGTCATTGCGGCGTTGCACGCGAGTTAGTCGTGCTCTGTAACTGTCCCTCCAGTAACACGTAGGTAGTTCGTAAGCGTAGACAGTATTGTAATATATTGTGATAAGCATGTTTTAACACCTTGTCGCCACGTTGTTTGCAGTTCCAGTTTTGTATCGCGAATTAGGTATAAGGGAATAAATTGCATTTATTAAAAAATTGTAAATAAAGAAAAAAACCTCTTACAATGTTTCATTAAATTTTATTGTACAAAGCCTCACATTACTCCTAAAGTATAACTACAACGGTGTGCTCATTACGCCGGGTTTTCATTAGACAACATTTGTTTAAAAATATTTCATAAACAACTTTCATCGCTTTTATTTATATACTATTTACAAAACCAATGAAAAAACACTGCTGGTAAACCGTGTATGTTGCCTAATGAATACGACTTACCACTGAGCACACTAGCACCACTAAAATGAGGCTACAAGCCCCTTTGTACTGGGTCAACAGTCATCACCCACATATTGTGTACGCTAGTGGGACAACTGGTCCCAAATATCGGGCACACAAGGGGTGGAAAACGTAAATTTCGGTGTGGAATTTAGTACTAATACCTCCATAATTAGGGACGCAGCACCACCCCTTTACTGGCCAATCTAACGCCCCCATATTGGTCTACGAGCACCCCTGAATTGAGTACGCTAGCAGTCCTCTATTATATATAGTAGCTCTGGGGGCTCCACTGTGCTACTGACGACACTAGCGCCCTCCGGCTGCCTCGAGGGCCGCTCCACACAGCCGATAGTAGCACCAATCCTCGGTCTCAGTAAGGTTTACGGCGCCTGTTCGCTCGTAGAAACCCCGCGCCGGATTCCATCTGAGTACGTGAAAGTCTAACCGCGAGCAACCCATCGATAACGCTTCCTGAAATAAAAAAAACACATATTTTTGTGTACTTTGGGCATTAGGCAGGCTATGATTCAATTATAGTAAAGGGTCATTATTCGTGTCAATTGAGTTAATTTTAGTAAGACAATATGAGTTATTGCAGCCAAATTGGCCTGTAGTACAAGGGACATACCTCTCACATGATGATATAATAGTGCAACACATATACACAAACTCGGTGCGATTTTTTATAGACATTTACAAACTAAAGGCTCTAACCGCTACTACCTCCCTATGATAAAAAATATATTGCTACTTCACTAACTGAGGCCACAGCGGTGAACAGTCTCCTTCCAACCCCTGCCTTCCTCTCATCAGTGCGCACATACAAATCTTCCAGCATCAGTGTACGACCCTGCCATGTGGAATATGTTGGGAAGTACAGAGCATACCCTAAGAGTCTGTTCTGCGAAGATTCTGCAACGAGGCACCGAAACGCAGGTGGCTGTGTTTCAAAACCATCTCTTAGTAAATCTGCAATAAAAGTCTTTTAATGTTTTTGTTTTTGAAACACATTTGTTGATGACATTTTTGGAAATAATAGAATCATATTGCCATGATTAATAACAGATTATATGAGATACAAGCTTGTGAGTAGGTAAGGCAGTTTTAGGAACAGGGTTTTTAAAGAACAGGAAATAATTAGGATTTTTTTTATGAATAAGGACTTTAATCATTAACATAATAGAAATAAAAAAGTGAACTTTTCTGTTTATGCAAATTGAGCCTATATCACTAGAAAACCAATTTACTGTGCTAATTTCAATTTGCTATAGAAATCTAGACTTAACATTAATTACATCGACTTTTAATACATATACTTAATAAACTTTCTCTCAGCATCGACCCTTCCAGTCTTGGATAAAGATTCTTCTGTATCTAGATAAAGATCTTTCAGAACCAACAAATCTATTCAAAATTTTATTAAATACCTAATACGTATCTATAATTTTATGTAAAAACATGCTGTATACAAATAAGTATCAGTTCCAATTATTTCACATAAAGGAAGTTCTAATTCAAGCATAATCCATATAGCTTTGTAAAAGTTATTGATATACAAACATATAATCAATTTCTTATTCAGAACAATTTAGCATTATAAATGTAAATACCTTTTACTGATAATTTTGGTCCATCCGGCATCTTCTCAAAATCCGCAAGTTCCTAAAATATTTAATTAATAAAATAAATAGGTAATAATATTAATATTGTCTTCCTAAACAACTTTTGAGAACGGCGGTGGTTTATATAGACGAGCCATCTATCTGCACAGGACATACTGCATAAGTGTGCATGCAGACACAAGTGCTCTCTTTATTTCCTAATTCTTATGTTCCGATGAGAAAGCAGTCCGACACAACCGGAGAGAAATCGGGCGCAGGACAACAGCTCTCTGACGAAAGGGGGTGTAACACCGCCAACTTCCTGCCTCCGGACAGTTATTAGAAATTGAAAAATTCCAATAATACTTTACGATCCGACCCGAGTAGGTAGTAAAAACAAGAACAGTAAATAGTGCTACATATCCACTACCCTTACATTTTTGCCTTGCTTCCTCCATATTCATTACCCTCTGCATACAAACACGCCGATTGCGAAAAATCCAAGGACATTATATCATAGTAATGTAATTAAAGCAGTTATAGAAACAATATACACAAAAGTAGTTACTTGTATCATTTCTGCAACAGCTATCATATCATCTTTCGTCGCAGGACGAATATTTAAATCTTTTTCGGATTCCATATTTACTGTGTATTTCAAGACGTAGGTTATCTTATAAATTTTTAACTGCAAAGGATTAGAATCTGTCAAATTTTGATTTCCTTGCTATTTAAAGAAGAACTGAGAAGAACTGGTTACCTATCTATATTCTTATCATTTCTTGTTATCCACAACCAAAATTATCAACTCTAAAGTCTAAAATCAAAATGTAAACAAAATATGTGTTACCCATTAAAAAAATAATTGACAGACGTCAATGTTATTCTGTGCTGTCCCTAACTAAGATGCTGTCCAATTTAAACAAAAAAAAACTCCTTGTTAAAGCGCAACCTACAAGTAAATTTAAATATTCATCGCGAGGTCTTTATTAATAATTATCATTTTGATGTAATAACGTCTCATAAAACATTGGTGTCTGGCTGCACGTATTTAAAAAAAAAAAAGTGTCATGTTCCGCATGTAAGCGAGACCGAAGAACAAGCAATAGACACCTATAAGGCTCAATTCACACCAAAAGCGCGGCGAAGGGCAGCGAAGCGGAGCGCACATTCAGTGTCATATAAATTTAAACTTTATTTTCATTACTGTAGTACTTATTATCGAATTCTCGCGACTTCCGCGCGGATTCCAGCGAATGCTCGAGCAGTCGCGGGAATCCGCGCGTCTCGTTCGAGTTCGTCATGCTATAATAAGTGTTAAATTAATTATTATAAAGTTGAAATTCATCGGGCTTTTGGTGTGAATTGACCCTAAGACAGGCACGATCGGCCTAAGCGCTTACTTCAGAAGCATCTGTCTATCTCCCACTCCATAGGCCGATGAGTTCGATAAACATGTAAAGGCTCTTAAATTGGTGGACACATCATTAATCATTGTTCATTAGGATTTTATCTGTTCGATATTCATTTTTATTTGAATTAACAAAATTGGGCATTCTTATTAATTAGAAGGACGCACGTCAATTTTCCCTGGTTTTTTCTGGTTTAATCTACTGTTCTTACACTGTACCATGTAGGAATTCATAGTTTACTAATTTAGGCAATAGAAGGAATTTTCTTTTATGGTTTTTTGCTCAAAACAAACATTTTTTTTGATTCTGAATCAAATCTGAAAATTTTGCCGGTCTTCAATAAATAAGCCTGTACCTATCAATTAACTACGGCTTCCTTTAATCTGTGTACTGTTCTTAATTTCTTGAAAAATTTCACAATGATCAGCGAGAACTGTTATATATTTTATAGGTTTTACAAGTCGTGCGATTAAATCAATAAATGTCCATAAATACAAGTTTGTAAATATTTTACATAAATTTCAGCTTGATCCTTTCACGTCTTTGCGATAACGAGGTCTTGACGGACGGACAGCAATGTCTCTAAATCTATAAGGGTTCCATTTTTTCATTTTGAGTCCTTTAAAAATTAGTAATTTTGATTCCAAATCCTTTGCCAACTGATTTCATATTTTGAAACCATCTTTTAAATTAACTTTGTCATGCAATAATAGGGGATAATAAGTACAACGGAGGTTAATGAAACGCTAGTTTATAATTAAATATATGTATTGACATTATATTACAGTCCGAACAATATAAGCCTCGCAGCCTACTCCGGCCGGGGCTCGTGTCCATATAAAAATATACTTAAGGTTAACGATTCATTACACCATAAACTATTACAAGTTATTTACAGACACAAACTGAACGATTTCATTAAACAAATCAAATAAGAACTAAAACTACTCATTATGTTACCGCGAGAACCATATCTATACAGTATATTGTATGTGGTATTGTATATTGTGTTGCCGGAGGTGCTTGATAAATAATGCATAATAATTGATATATAGTGTATTCGGCTAATTCCGAAAATCGGGATATTCCGAATATTGCTATTTTCTCCCGAACGAAGCAATACTTGTTGCTCTGGCAGCATTCATCTAGTCGCCATTTTAATCCTTTCGCCCCTTTCATCATCTCAAGACACTACGTAGGAGTACACACGAGCGACATGAAATTTTCGTCAACAACTGTTTTTCGCGCGTTTTTGGATTTTCGGCATACAAAAAAGCTTGATGTACCTTCTGCCTAAACTTAATAAAGTTCATTTTTGGACATTCGGAATTAACCGAATATCCTCGTAATTACCCTTGTACAAAAAAAAAGACTTATTTTGAAAACCCTATATCTCCAAACTTAGAGAGAACTAATAAAGGTCTTGGTAATAATTTTTTAGGTAATTTAAGTAAGCAAAGGAAGTGACCTTCGATGGCAGCATAAAATGCACGAGTTCTATGTAGTATATGCAAATATAAAAGTCCGGCCAACTCGTCTAAAATCCATTCGTAATTACCCGAATACACCTTACAAGGTTGATAAAAGCGAGAGGCGTTAAATGAAACCACATATTTAGTGTATCATTTCTAGGCTATACAACAAATATCAGATCAATCGAAGCAATAGTTTAACCACAATTTTTTTTAACTTCGTACATGCTGTATCATCAGCTGATCGCGCGCCTGGTCGCTGGGCCATTCACCCCGTACAAGGTTTCCTCTTGCTGTAGCCGCCGGTACAAATCATGATTACATTTTTTCGCTATTTAACTTCCTTGAAAAAAGTATTGTCGTATAGGTACCTACTTGTCGTAAACTTTTCTTTAATAGTTTCAGATTAACTGTAGGTTTAACGGATTAACTTATACATAGATGTGGTTTAATTTAACGCCTCTCGCTTTTATCAACCTTGTATAGAACGCTGATGACGTTTATTTCGAATTGACAATAGTATAACATGACAGTATAATAAAAACAAAAGAAAAAAGTTATTAAAATTAATGCATATTCCCTATTGCACGCTGACCAACTATGCTTACAAAAACGTCTTTATTTCGTTAAATAGCGTAAGTACATTTACTTCGCGTGTGCGTTTAAGATAGAATACTGTATAGATATCATTACTTCAGCAACTCAATAATTAGGCTCCTCGACTTTATTGCGTTTTGTTAAAATGTGTAATACTTAGTCATTAACGTGAATACATTTAAATGCGAAACAAACTATCATTTTCGTTCATAAAATATATTTAAACAAAACATTTCATTTGCTATGTAACGAAGATGTAACACACTTGTGATGTGTGCAGATGAGTGAAACGTAATTAAGGCTATTTCCGCACCTAGCGAGTCGGTAAAACAATTTTTCTAATAAATTCGCTCTCGCCTGCATTGTGCGTTTAGAGCCTTATCTTGGCCTTACTCCCTAGGCTCTAGGCGCTAAACCCTTGCCCGTGCGATATATAGCCTTAGTAGTTACTATTGCTGTTAGAACAGTGCTAACACAACATTAACGTGAAAACCTAAATGTGTGTACTACGTGTATCAAAAAGGAATAGGACTGAAAATCCGCCATTTTGAACCGATTGATCGACGACGACCGTAGTAATTATTCTATGACCATCCTAGCGATTCCGTGGAAAAATCGAGAAAAAAGTTGATTCGCCTTACAAATATAGTAACATTTGATATACTAGTTATAATGATTTCTTAAGTTTAAGAATGAAGACTTTGTAATAAAGCTATTTTATCGTTGTATATGTAAGTACTTCACAACCCCGACGTTTTAGAAGCTTTACAGCAACCATGGTCACGGATAGACTGACATGACATGTCCCGATGTCATAAATTATTAAAAGTACCCGAAGATTTATAATTATTACTTGTTATTATCGATTGAAGTTCAAAATGGCGGACATCGGGTATTATTACTATTTTAAAGGCCTGCACTGGAGGTAGCACATATCAGTCGGTGGGTGTCTCAATGGGTGAAGTCGGTTCGCAGGCCGAACTCGGCGGCGTACGCGCCCGCCCACGCGCTCGCACTGAGCGCCGCGCCCGCCACGCCCGCTGCGGACAAACCAAAATATTAATAAGTAATAATATAAAAATAAGAAGAGAAAGAAAATTTATTTGCAAGAATATGTGGGTTACTACATTATTACATTAATTTTTATAGTTCACAATATATTCTGCATATAGTAATAAATATTAATGAATTATTAGACAATGAGTTAATAATATCTGTGGACTTATCACACTATGTTAGTCTGGCCTCGTGGTAAGTATCGTATGGACTTGTGTTATGGGCACAACGGAAATATATTAAACACGGTATATATTTAAGATTTTAACATAGAAATACATATATGTAATACATAAATAAACATCCATGACCAAGGCGGGTTTCGAACCCGCGAACCCTGGCGCAACATGCTCCACTTATCCGAGCCCTGTACCACTGCGCCAGCCTGGTCGTCAATAGTCACAAAAAGTCTCCAATTGCTAATTTCTGCTTTCTGACAGACGGATGTCCGCAACCGAAGCCGCTGGTATAAGCCAGTAATCGATATGCTAAATACCTTGTAATAAGTTTTTCTGTGGCGACGTCGCGGGGG
>LUGF01002584.1:0-15737 GCA_001625245.1 Calycopis cecrops
ATTTTAAGTCAAGTATTGAAAACATAAGTAGAATGTTACAACATTAGTGTAGATAAATATTATTATTACTCTTTACCCCCATAAAAGATGAATTTCATCAGGGTGAAGTAGCTCTCTTCAGTGCGTGTTCGAATCGTTGATGCATGATATCTTCTGATAATACCTATAGGGACATGTTGGTAACTAAGGTAAAGTTCCGAACAACTCTTTAAGTTGTTCGGATTCATGTCAGCGCTAATTCCTTTTTTAACATTAGTTCCAAGGGGACCTTTGGTTCTTTGAGTTCAATTGGTACCTGGTATTTGTACAATCTATGATGTGGTACGAACTCCGTGCAGCTTAGGAGTTTTTTTAATAGTTATAGAGTGGCAAGCGAGCAGTCATATTTAGGTAAACTGCGTAAATAGACAGACTGACAGAATATTATGTTTTTATATCTAATCATACCCTAGTACGGAGAGACGTCAGCGCGAGGACGGCGAGCCGTAAGCGCGCGGGCGCCTGGTTGACGCGTCGCCATAAGCGCGTTGAAAGCGGTTCGGGAGCAGGCACCGAGGCGAGGCGTTTCCGTTCCGGTTCCCATTAGGGTCAATTCACACTAAAAGCACGGCGAAGGGCAGCGAAGCGGAGCGCAGTTTGTGTCATATGAATTTCAACTTTATAATAATTACGATAATACTAATTATCGCCTGAGAAACTCGAACGAGACGCGCGGATTCCCGCGAAGTCGCTGGAATGCGCGGGAAGTCGCTGGAACGCTCCAGAAGTCGCTAGCTCAATAATAAGTACTATAGTAATGAAAATAAAGTTGAAATTCAAATGACACATAAACTGCGCTCCGCTTCGCTGCCCTTCGCCGCGCTTTTGGTGTGAATTGACCCTTGTGTGCGTTGCAGTATGGAGTTTCATACAAAAATTGCTGACCGGATCGAGGTGATACGGTCAATACGGGTACGATCCGTTTCAGAGTTGATAATTGTGCTGCGACCATTACACGTGTTATATTTTATATTTATATATTTGTATAAAAGGTGATATAAAATGAAACTCGTTATTCAATGGAACCGTTTATTAACGGAATAATAAATAAGACCTACAATATACATATTAACAAAATAATTTGCTAACCTATGTTACAAAATTGCGAAGCGACATTCAGGAAGAAAATATCACAGTAACAAATTTCTTGATATATTTACTTTTTTTTACTACAGTCTGTACAACGTATAGGAGGTCAATGGCGCTAAACATCAACTACAAAATTACTATCGAAAATAATAATAGTAATTAGTACTGATACAGGTATGTTTATTAAATCAAAGATCGTACTGTTTATTACGGCTCTATGCTGGCAAATCCACGAGGTAATTAAATTAAAAGAAGGAAACAAAAGCTGGCAAAAGCTTGCGCAGCTATTAAACAACAAAAAAGTTTTAGGTTTAAAATGATTAATTGAAATTCATTCACTGACTTAGTTTTGTCGTTGATCGTTTAGTTACACTATTGCCATCCATGTCTAACATTATCTACATTTACTTAACGAGATAAATCGCGATAAGCTCAACAGTTAGGGTCAGCGCACACCGACGGGTAGGTGGCGAAGAGACCGATCCAGTCCTAATTTAACTTCAACCTAAAATACTTATATTTAAGATTGCAATTGTTATTTTTTGTATGAAATGAGATGACAGCAGTTTAAATTGTTAATTAATCTTAAATTAGATAGATAGATAGATAGACTGCCTCGTGGTCTAGTGGTAAGCATGTTCAACCACAGACGTGAGGTCCTGGGTTCGAATCCCGAGTCGGACCGAAAATTGTTATTGGGATTTTTCAATTTCTAATAACAGTCCGGAGTCAGGAAGTTGGCGGTGGTACACCCCTTGGAGAGCACGTTAAGCCGTCGGTCCAGCGCCTGATTTCTCACCGGTCGTGTCGGATTGCCGTCCCATCGGATTATGAGAATGAGGGAATAGAGAGTGCACTTGTGTCTGCGCGCATACTTGTGCACTATAATATGTCCTGCGCATCTGGCTCGTCTCTATAGAGACGGCCGCCGTAGCCGAAATCGGCTGGGAGGACATTAACATTAATCTTAAATTAAGTATTTAAGGTCTAATTTAAATCGTTAGGTATTTCATAGGCCTTTTCGCCGCCACAGACCGGTGGCGCCGACCCGTATTCCTACTTAAAAGAAGTAACATTCTACATATTATTGTTTCTCAAAGTTTATCATTACAAGTTCCCTACTTTATACAACAATGATAAAAATCTCGTGTCTATCAAAACGTGTTAATATTATGAAACACTTTAATGCTTATGTTATTGTTTTAGTTACCTACTAGTTATTTAAAACAGCTAAATATACCTATAATAGGTAAGTTAATTTGTTGACTCATCCTAAATAGGGCGAGGAAGGTTTAACCCTAATTTACTTGGCTGAAGTTTAATGTTTATTAGTCAATATAGGCCGCATGCGGGTAGCGGAAAACTTAAGTACCTACCGCTTGCTCGAGTTTAAAATTTTGATCAAACAATGAATTTTTATGCTTATCAGCTTCATGCGGGAAATATTGCACCAAGAATGCGGGCGCTGTCGATCAGAGACAATGAGAAATAGTGGATAGAAACATTTTAAACAGTTAAGATTTCCAAAAATGTCAAGAAATAGCCTAATAGTGTGCTTTAAACAAGTAACAGAGTGATCGGTGAAGTGCTTCTTCAAACAACCGTGAAGTTACATATATGCGTATAATAAATACATACATATACAAGGTTGATACAAGCGAGAGGCATTAAATGAAACAACATATTTAGTGTATTATTTCCAGGAAACACAAGAAAACTTAGATAAATCGGTTCAATAGTTCAGCCACAGGATTTTTTAAAAGTTTATTCTCACTTCGCACACGCTGTACGCCAGCTGTAGCCAGTATGGCCGGACGGGGTCATTCACCCCGTTCGCAGATTGCCGTTCGCTGCATGCGCCGGTACAAAGTATGATTCCATATTTTCGCTATGGAACTTGTTTGAAAAAAGTAATTTCGTACACTTGTCGTAATCTATTTTTTATAGTTTCGGATTAACTGTAGGCACTTATAGTATATGTGGTTTAATTTAATGCCTCTCGCTTGTATCAACCCTGTATACATAGAAACACCACATGAACCTGTCTTGTATATGAGAGCTCCAGTCTGTATTTGGTTGCACAATGTTATTGATAGTATACAAAAACTAACGCATTAGTATAAAAACAAAATGTTAATAACAGCATAAATCATTTTAGTAGACAAAATGTTAGCGACTATAATATTATTACTTTTTGGATCACACACTGTCTTGGATCTTGGTAGTGCCGTCACATCCGTATCTCCTTTTATCCACGCAAATCAACTCTTTACTAAGTTATCACTTATATCGAGTGTTCTGAAACACACACGTTTTTATATCATGTTTTTTAATAATAAGTGATATAATTTTTAACATTACATTATAAACAATTCAATATAACATAGATTTATATTTATATCATTGCAAACAGAATCCTACAATAATGATTTCAGAGAGTATTTGACGCTGATACGGATTTGACTTCACTTATCAGACTCAAAAGACTGCGTGATCGATAATAAAAGAAAATAATTTAAGTTTACTTAGAAATTTCTATCACAATTACTGAAGTAGCTTAAACATAATATTTTTACTCATAATATAGACATTTACTAAGATAGTAAACATTTTGTCACAATTAAAAAAATACAAAATCGATAGCTGGTTTCACAGGTTCCCATTAAAAGCCCGGTTACTTATAGTTTTAGGGTCAATTCACACCAAAAGCGCAACGAAGCGAAGCGCAGTTTGTGTGTCATATGAATTTCAACTTTATAATAATAACAATAATACTTATTATCGCATGAGAAACTCGTACGAGACGCGCGGATTCCCGCGAATGCTCGAACAGTCGCTGGAATCCGCGCGGAAGTCGCGAGAATTCGATAATAAGTACTATAGTAATGAAAATAAAGTTTAAATTCATATGACACTGAAAGGGTGCTGCGCTTCGCCGCGCTTTTGGTGTGAATTGACCCATACACTATTCGGAAATTAAATGGCAAATAAACCAATCGATTAACAGGTTGCGGTAAGAAGTATTTAATATGCAGCATTTATGTGGTAGTTCAGATTTAAGTGGTACTTAGCGACCTGTGGAACCAGCTCTAACAATAAAACTCACTTAACTGAGGTTTACTGGGTAACTTTAGACATGCTTAGTAAATAGTATAGAATTAAATATAAGACTAAAGTTTTACACAACTAAGTGATTGAAAGGGTATATTATTGTTGCACACCCATCATGTCTATGGACTATCAATTTTTGAAGTCGTAAAGAGATGGTTCATCGTTTTTCACGTATGAAACTTGCTCTTTTCATCTACTTCTTTTTTTATCTTACTACTACTACTATCCACTCTGGACTTAAATTGCAGCGGCAGTTCTTTTTTGTGAAGCTAAAAATATAAATCAAAGGTCATGTAAATAAAATATAAGGAGTAAAATAGTAATTATAATGTTAATCCCCAGCGCATATTTTATTATGCATGCATGCATTTTTTAATAACATTTCCTTAAAAGAAAGTTATTTTCTGTGCATTTAACTTTCTATTACAATTTATTCATATGAACGAGCATTTTTGATAAAATTTCCTAAAAAATTGTACTTGAGATTACAAAAATAAAAAAAAATAGATTCGGCTTACGCGGTATTCCAATTAATGCCAATTAATGAATATTTAACTAAAGGAAAGGACAAACATAAATGACAAAGTATAAATTAAAAAGTCACTAACATGAAACCACCAAACACATCGCGGTTTACTCAAACAGTTGGTCTAGTACTGGCCGCTATGAGATGACCGTAACGTCGAGAAAGTACTAAACTTATTAAGTGCTATGTACAAGAATAATAAAAAATACTATAACTTCACATTTTTCGTATTCAAGGTATAATTCGACCACGAAAATAAGTTACATCGGCTTTCGTCGTTGACGCAGAAGAGTGCATCATATGCCGATCTTATCAGATTTATAACATCAATTCAATAAAAACCTTATTCCACAATTCATGAGGCTTAAAATATAACAAGACGTTAGCTCATGCTATCTCGCTCGCGATATCTGTGCTGCATGACTTTTGACGTATGTATGAATGACAGCCTATGAGAACTGACGTTCGGCTAAGCAACTGACGAATGCCAATACAGCCAACTCTCGTTTGACCAATAGCGAATGAAGAATTTCCCGTGCCAAAATATTGCCTGGTGATTGGCTGAAATATTTTCGCGCCTTTCGAAAAAATGTATTCTGCGCAGTTACATCGGTGTAACTTATTTCTGTGGTACTATTATACATCGGTGTAACTTATTTCAGTTGTACAATTATACATATACATATGCACAACAAAAGCATAGAATCACTGGTTTACCACATACAATTAAATTCAACACAATTCAATAAATCTATTACGTAAAAACCACTTATGTGTTAATTGTAGAACCATAAATATAAAACATTAAAAAAAACAATAAAATTTTATTGTTCTCTTACTATAAAATAGAACATTATTTTTACCTAGGAGTTTTGTTTATTTAAGACCATGAATTCCACCAATATTTTTTTGCTACTCAAATAAAAGAATTGTAGTGAAGCAAAAACTGATGGTAAAAAAGCATATTTTTAACAGTTAAAAAAATAAAAAATAATAAGATTTAAATGATATTGTCACTGCATTTAGTGATAGCCTCATTTATCCTAACAGCTGGGCCCCAGCTTGTGTGGCGTAACGACAGCTACACCTATAAGTATATTCCACACACTCTTTAATCTATAGCAATATGTGTGACAATTATAAAACCATGACAATTCCTGTTTGAAGTAAAAATTCTATACGCGCGCTTGACTTGGTAGCCCAGTTGCTAGAAGCAAATAAGCCTTAAAATTTACTGTAATTAAATCATTTTCCTCTAGCAACTGGGCTATGGGGAATAAACTGGCGAGAGCGTTACAAAAATCACACATCGGGCGAGGCCAATGGAAGTTGTCATTCCAATTCAAATTCGATTTAAGTGAAACTTTTTTGTATTTAAAAAATAAATATCATATGACATGTTATGTAATTTTAATTACGGTAATGAATTTGTGTATTAAATCAAACTCAAGTATTACTTGAGCTGTGCGGCCTAAAGCACACACCTTTTTTTAAATTTGAAACTGCCCTAAAGCATGCGCAATAAATTATCCATTTCGTCCGAATAGTGAGTCGCTCACTACTCCCAGTCCTAATCCATATTTCAAAAATTGTTCTTGATGCACCATATACCATAGTGTAGAACAAGGGGTTCCCAAACTTTTATTGGCCAGGGACCACTTTTATATTATTTTCGATAGCAGGGACCACAAAGTGTGTATAATAAAAATTCTCACTCCCGGCACGACAACGAATGGCTTACCGCCCGCTAAATTTAAAATGATTCGCGGACCATGTTTTGGCTTCTGCGAACCACTGTTTTGAACCATTGGTGTAGATATTAGTGTATAAAAGGCACAAAGTAAAAATGTTTTACAGTTATTTGCCTTTACCGTTTATTCGCCCAATATACTTTATCAAATTTATTATGTTTATCACTACAATGGGTATGACGAAAACATTATATATCTTGGAGAAAAGAGAATGTTGAATCTACCGTTTGAACCAGGTATTTTTTACAGTGATCAATGATAAAATATTGAACGGCCATATTTAAAAACTCGAATTAGTACGTGTCATACGCACTGATTAAATGTAAGTAAACAAACTATGACAAATGAGTTATTTACTTATTAGTGGAGCACCTGGGGGGTTTTACCTCGGACTAGAGTTACAGTGAATGAATTAATATGATCGATGTGGGATATTGTTTTTTAAACTATAAATTGCAATGTTTACCCAAAAATTTTTTGTACACTCCATTTTTTTTTAAATATTATTATAAAAAAATAATGTTTGACCATATATTTTCACTTAAAACAGTTCTTTTTTAAATTTATATGTTAAATCGTACCTGAGTAGACAAATAGTAACATTTTTCAATGATACCTGTGTATGAAAATAGCAGTAGGGATCTCGAACAGGTAGAAAAACGTGGAGGGTAGAGCGGAGCGACAGCTGCTATATACAATGGAATTTCTCGGCTAGTGTAATTATAAGTAAATGAAATGTACTCTATTGTGTACATTAAAAAAAATAAGGTAATTAATTACGACTAATGAAAAGAAAAAAAAATTGTACAGAATCCGTTATTGCATTTTGCATACTGCATTTTAAAAACTGCTATCGTGCTTATAGCCGACGGGAAATATTGGTATATTTGCTAAGCATCTTAGCATGATATTCACTTCGCCTAATAAAATACGTTTTTGCTCCGTAAAGTCGAATTGAGATACGAAGAGAACGCTATCACTGGACCTAGATAAAACCTATGTGGTTTTGGATTGTAAGGGCTACGGCAGCCATGACAAACAAAATGGCAAGACAGGGCTGTTTTACCCAGCGCTGGATTAAGCACTGGCGGGGCCGGGGCTTGAAGATCTTAGTTAGAAGTTGAGAAGAGGGTAGGGGTACAAAAATGTTTTTAAAACCCTTCAGCCTAACGGGGCCCAAAGCTGCAGTCCCCAGCAGTTACAACACTGGTTTTACCCATTATTAGCTATTTACAAACACTATAAAATCCCCTCTCCCTCTTAAAAATAACAGATACCACTACAAGATAGGTAACAGTCGAAAGACAAATATACATGAACTTGGGTTCTATATAAATGTTGTGTCACCAGCAAACTAAGTATAAGGCTACGTCCACAAAAGCAGATGGCTTGTTTAGCGTCCAACTACTAGCTAGGATTTTGGGAAATAATTTCCTCCTAGCCGAATTTTAGCAGCCCTTTCAATGGAGTCCGATGGGACGACAGTTCGACACGACTGAATCAGGCGCAGGCAAAGGGTCTACGCTCTCTGAGGCAAGAATGACTGACTTCAGACTGTTAAAATTGAATATTAATAACACTAATTGCTGCGACCCAGGACTCGAACCTATGACCTCACGCTTTGCAGATGAAGATGCCTAGTACACGAGACAGTTACCACTTTCGGTGTAATAAGTTATCCCCGAGGTTGATCTCTAGGAGAGGAGCTAAACAAGCCGTCTGTGTGGACGTGGCCTTATACATTATGTATACCTACTGATATCTGCGCAAACTTAACAATTTGTATTGCTTTATATCATTTACAAGAGCGATATTTACAATGTAGTTAATTATTTTGAGGTTATATTACTCTACGTATACATAGCATACCATTTTTAATATGTTTTTTCATGAACAGGCAAACACTGCTTTAGTACAATTTGAGAGATCGTAAAAAAAATAGAAAAACCGTACATCCCAATTTTGAAGAGACCCCTAAAATGTCAACGAGAACACAAAAATCCCTAACACTCAAAATAAACGTCTTGTTACAAGAACTGAACACAATTCACTGCCAACCCGCACGAAGTTTCAATCGGGCATGTCTATACTAGTCATAGGCACAACTGGCTTCAGGGCTTCGTTTTTCTTCTGATGCTTGTTGGACTTCTTTCCCTCTTTCACCTTTTTCTCCGAGTCCTCGTCTCGGTAGGGCTCCGGGCCGCTGGGGTCGCCGGAGCCCCTGTTCCCGTTGTTGTTGTTATATGCGATGTTGGCATATTCTTGTAACAGTGGAAACACTGATAGTAAGAATTGGCAGAAATCCTTTCTGATTCCAAACCACCCTAAAAATTGTAAAATTAATTAACTTTACATGTGGAGGATATGTGCAGATAAGAACATTAGCTGCCTTGAACACCTAATGCAATATTTCAACTGTGGAAAAAAGTTATGGATATCATCACATAGTAGGTATTAAACAAAGTCGCTTTCCGCCGTGTGTGTCTGTATGCTTCGATCTTTAAAATTACGCAACTGATTTTGATAGAGCTTTTTTAATAAATAGAGTGATTCAAGAGGAAGATTTGTATGTAGGTATAATAAATCAATTTTTGAAGTACAAAATCCACGCGAACGAAGGTGCGGGCGGAAGCTAGTTATGAATAATTTGGGAAGTTCGCAGTACGCTTTATCATTTCGTAACTTGTGAATAACGGTATTTTCTATCAATAATGAGAGAAAAAAATTGTAAACACAGTAATAAATTATTAAAATATGTCTTATTTCAAACACAAAGTAGGTACTGAAGAACCGATTCATTTCAATTCGTTTCGTTTTCGGTTTCTTCGCTCGATTCACAACCGGCACATTTTAGATGTCTTCTAAAACATACCAATCTACACCCATGGGTCCTATGTGGAAGACTGGCCCATAGTCAAGTCTATGAGGAGACGCCATATTTTCTACAGGGCCCATGTTGCGAGTCCTGCGCCTGAGCCTACTCAAGATAAATGGCATTGCACAAAGTCAATTTGCCCCCTCAATGCAAAAAAACTTTTTTTTTGTGTTGGCAGGTGAAAGGAACTGCCGATAGAAACATAAACAAAACTTTCAAGTGACAATGGCCTGTACTCAGTAGCACACACTTTTAACGCACAGGAGCTTTAGCGCAGCATGTTGATGCCTCGAACTTAATTTTTTCCAAAACCGGGAAGGTACCCCTCGTTTTCACGACAACGACAACGTCGTAGTCACAGTCGTGCTGTCACGTTTCTTGCGGTACCTAAGTATTTATTGAGCCATGGATGGAGAAACCTCTATGCGGATGTCTAGGGCGGCTCGTTTTCCCCTTTTAACTACTACTAATTAAAAAAAAAAGAAAAATAGCTCACACTTATTGCCCCCTTTCGAGCTGAACGACATCATAATGAGCGTCGCGTAGGTCACAAATAGCGGGCTCACCACCACTATGTACGACGAGCGGAAGTCTTTGTCGTCCAGTTTGTTCGTTAACAATACCTGAAAATGTGTATAGTTTTCATTGAGTTGTATTTTGTGTAAGAGAATATGCCATGGTCGAGTTCCAGTGGAATTGGATCGGGAGCGTGGAGGACCCTTGACTCATGACACCGTCGCGCGTCGTAGTGCCAGCTATGGTATCGTGTTTTGTACGGTTTGTGAAGTGAGTTGCCGGTGGATTAACGAGAGAGGGGGAAAGGAGGGCAGCGCGTCTGTGTAACAATCATACGTTAGACAGGTTATAACTTATAAGACCATTCAACATTCCTTCCTTCAATGCAAGGCCGCCAAGTACCTTTCTTCACCAGAGGTTATCGGTCCTGCTAGCAACAGTTTTTTGAACGACAACCCTCATTTATGAAAACCAAAGATTCAGTAACAGGCCTCAATGCTTCCAGGTTGTTTCTTTTTGCTAACGACAATAAAGATTAATTGAAGCCGGCACAGGATTTCAAACATTCTTCTTTTCAAATATATAAAGTAATTTCTTGTAAGAGATAACAGCTTCGCAATTGGGCTGGAACGACCGGGGAATTACCACTCGCTCATACGTGACCACCACAAAGTGAGTGGCTGTCGAGTGTTGTGCGGTATTTGAAATTCCTGAGGGCTATTGGTAGGAAGGAAAGAGGGCAATAGATCTTCATAGCAATTATGTGGTATTGCTTGCTTATGCCATGATACTATATCTAAAGTAAACTACTTACTACATAACTATCAAATATACTATATATCAAGTAACTAACCTGAAATACCAGTATGGGTATTATTGTAAATGTATAGGCCAAAGCTGAATTAAAACTGGTTCTTCTTTGCTGCAAGTTGGCTTCAGGAGTTCTCAATAAAATGCCAGCGAATACTATACTATAAAGCACCCCTGGAAATATCAATCACTTTAATTATCATAATATATTATAGAAACAGTTTATTGTAATCATTATTGTAGATTTCAGTATATAACTTGTGTTTTTATACAAATTTGCAACTTTGTTATCACACCTTTAGGCATAAGTTATAGTTGTTGACATTATAGAAGCCGTCTGTACACGCTTAGTTCATATTAACAGTTAGTTTATATCAATTTATAACATAGATTATTATTAATACTATTAAATTATTTATAATACAGATAAAAGAAATACATACACTCACCTACAAGGCTGAGACACATCAATATCCAAAGAGGCACAAATACAACTTCCCAGGACCAAAGTATAAATTCATCTAATCTTAATGCTAAAAATATAAACTGAAGAATATTGACTGCACAAAATAACTCGAGCTAAAACAACACATAGTGTAATTAGATATTTATAGTCTATAAGATTTGGGAAAATGTTTGGCTAAGAATGCTATTAAATTAAAGGCTATTTAAATTTTAAATTCCTCTTTTTTTTAACATAAGGAGCTAACATACAGCTGCTGCAGGACAAACACGGGGTAGTACCATCTCCAATTATCGAACTTATGTGTTATTAGATATTGAAAATTCTAATAACACTTTTGGTTGGCCCAAGGACAAAATTTTACGAAGCATCTCTGGCTTGATGATTTTATAGCTTAATTGATAAGTATGCTGCCTGACTTTGCAGACTTAGTAGATATTAACAATGTCAGTGTTTACATAGAAAATATGCTTGATAAAATATATTTTATAATTATATACATTTCTAGAACACATAATATTATAACATACCTCATAACTACGATCATGTTTCACACACCATATACAGATAGCAATTGATACTATGCTTATAAAGATTAATGGTATAAAGACTAGTGTCCAAAAATGGCGTGAAGTAGTCAACTGGTCGCACACTAGTAACTCAAACATTAGCAATATCAAATGTATTGCAAGACTAATTAGCATTGCTTTATAGTGTATGTAGGCTTCACCTTCCAATCTAAAAAAGTAAAAAACCCTTAGAAGGAAATATTATAATAACTGGTTAAGTTTCTTACATTGTATAATTAATGTAGGCTAAGTATCTTTTACTATATTAATATTATTGAATATTTTTTTTGTGACCTATGGTGAATCCTAAAGAAATCTATTCTTGCCAAGATGAGAAAGGATGAGAAAAGCTTGCTCTAAAAATGAAGCAAAGTAGACCTGGATGAAGTTTCATATTAAAGATTATTCTTTATCCTTCGGTAATGATGATGCCTTCACTAATAAATTATCTAACAATTTATTATTAGATATAAACTTATAGAAAGACTTCCCATTATCCTAAATTTTGTTTTTTGAATCATAATATTATTGTTAATGTCAAAGATAGTGGGTGAATTGGCATCAGGCCACTTACTGAATGGAACTTTGAAATATTACATTCTTTCTACCTTACTTTAATAGATGCAACAAGTATGGACTGTGCTGAAGGGACTTCTGTTACACCTAATTTAGCACAAGTTACTGAGACCATATTCTCTTACATAAGGGCAGCAGTTATGGAAATTCATACTATATAGTCTCTGCACAATATTTTTCTTAGGTCAATGAGTTGTAAAGAAATAGGTCATCAAATCACATCACAAGTTTTGGACATCTATAAATGGAGTTTGACCAGTAAGTGTAATTTTCAACTAATCATATATACTGCCAAGATTCATACCTGAAATGTGGATATTGCCACCAAACATATGTACCAACTGTAGCACCCAAAACTACAAGGAACTTCCAAATCCATATTGGAGTGAACACAGCCCAATATGACCATGATATGGTACTGTCGAATTTTAAGGCCAAGAGAGCTGTGAATACTAGCAAACAAGTGTGTACGACGAATTTGCTGAAAATATATGCAAAATTATCAAGAAATCAGTTATAGTAAGGTAAATTGTAATAATGCTACTAAATATTGTTACCTCGGGTTAAAATCTTGAAATAGAGTTTGTAAATTCATTTCCATACACATTTATTTAAATATTAAAACCATAAAACTTCTATTTGAAAGTTTCTAGTGTTTGCTATTTGTCGTAATGTCAAATTAGCAAAAAAAATAGAAACGTCATACGTCAGTGATGACGTTATTTTTTTTCCAGAATTTTATAGTTGCAGTACTACGTTATAGTTTATGCCACACCGATATTTTTTTCGATTCGATCGATTTCTATCTAGATACTATTCTACGGCTTAGATCGAACCGACGAATTTGAAAACAAAAGGCCCATTTGATAAAAAATAAAAATGAGAGTCTTTAATTGCTTCGCAAATCTGAAAGGAATCTTGAATTGACAGGGTACATACCAGTTACATGAACCAATCACTACAATTAAATTGTTAAAAAGCTGCTGTCACAGCAGTGCTAAGAAGGGAATTATAAACTTTTTTACGGCATAGGGAGGCAAACGAGCAGTCGGAGCTATTTTCATGTCTACCTACGGTCATAGATATCCGCATTGAGACTATACAGATGCGCTGCCCTCCATTCTCCTCCCACCTCCATAGGCCACCGGTTACTTACACACTTGTTTGATTTTATTTGAAAGATCTAGACAAACAATGATTGTAAAAATTACAAACAAATATTTGTTTCTGAGCGCATAAATTGAAAATAAGCCTCTAACAAGAATGATGCCAAACATAACAGATATGACGTTTTTGTACTTAAATAGTTTTTAACAACGTTATAAGTAAATTACTATTATTTTTTAAAAGTATTGCTGCAAAATGGTTAATAACGGAAACATAATAAATTAAAATGTAATGTAAAACTGTAATAACAAAACGTAAAAAATCTACAATTTTAATCACAGAAATGACGTCACGTTTATTACCTTTACTGTGTCATAGAAATAAACAATAATGAAACTTCTGAAACTGAATACTACTAGCTTTTAATCGCAGTAAAGATTAAAAAATTGTAACTAGAGTAGAATGGCCTAAAACGTATTGTTATAATCTTAGATGAAGTAAACACTAGATTGGCAATGCAATTTTAAGGGCGAGACCAAAAAGCAAATGTCTCAGTGTGCGTATGCATATGTGTGCGAGGCAAAAAGTGCTGGGCCTTCATGATCGATTTGTCGATAGATGTTTTTGTGTCTCCCAATTCAAGCAAATTCATTATAAAGTGAATTATAAAAAAATTACTTATAAAAACAAAACCTGTTGAATTATTACATTAGTTCTTTATTTTTATTTAGTTCTTTTTGTGTTTCATAATATCTGAGCGTCTTCTAAAAACACCAATAGCTTTCTTCATTTCTTCTTCAGGGAATTTCTAGAATAGTAACTTTTGCTGTCGAACTACTAGGTACCGGCGATATATCTCTGTAGACATACGACGATACTCTGTGATTGTCTCCTGGTGGTATACTTTCATGTAAGACGCTATTCTTTATTCAAATAGAACATTTACTATAAGGAATACAGAGAAAGAAAGACAACGGAATGTTTCATTTCTATGTTACGAATAAAATCAATTCTGGATTGCAAGGTGCAACATATAGATAACAATATTAGACTTAAAGTCAACTTGGTTTTTATTATAATAAAATACGTATACTGAGATACAAATATCATAAATTAAGACTCCACCTTGCAGGAGCGCTCTCGGCTCTCTATATTGGCGACTGACGCTCCATTACTATGGTGACGTGACATACCCATGACAAATTATACAAAAACAAAAAGAGATTTAAATTTTATATTTAACAATTAATTTACTAAAATAATAAAAGTAAGTATTATGACGTTTCATCAAATCAAGTGTTGATTTAAAAACGAGTTACCATAATATGTATTACGTATTTACACTGATATATATGAGTAAGATATACCGGCATAGGTAGCGAACCCGTTTTTATTTATTTTAAAAATTTTAACTCTCATAGAGGCGTACAAAGGTGCGCCCGTATGAGAAAAGCGTTTTTGTTCAAAATGCTTACTGCAAATACTGCCGGGTGTTTTGAAAATTGATTATTTCAATATACTCTTTGATTTCGATATACTCTTTTCAAATTTCAACTTTACCACCTCGTATCTCCGCTGCTCGCGCCACCATTTGGAAAAAATGGCGCCTATTAACAGTTTTATGGGAATATCTCCTTTCCGACGCATTTTACGAAAGAAACATTTATGTACAAAATTAACCTAGAAAAAAAATCCTACACTTTATTCGTATAATTCTAATAATTTATGTCTTTATCATTTTTTCTTAAAATCAATAGTTTATGGCATACGAGCGTCGTCGCAAAGTACATTTCAATAGACATTTTGAAAAAACTAATTTCCACAGTTCCTATTGACTGGAATATTTCTGTCAAGCATTTTTTGCCATTTTTGTAGAAGATCCACACTTTAAGGAAATCTAAAACATAGTTTAATTTAAAAAAAATAGATACATCGTATGCCTAATATGTATCTACTACTCTGTGGACATAATATCGATAAGAAGTTATCGATAGTGTCAACTGTCAATCTCTAAAAATCAAGGTAAAATACAAGAGGAATTCACGTATTTGTTATTATTTTAAATCAAAGTCATATGCATGTTCGGCATTGATATAATAAAATGTTATAAAATTCCCCATCTATTTGCGTATAAAACTTTAGTAACAGTTCTCAAACATTGCTTTTAGAAGCCTAAAGGTTTAAACCGTATTTACGTGTGAAATGTGGGTTTTCTTTTTTAAATGAGTTACATCTTGGTACTGGATACCTAACCTTAGTTAATTACGTCTAATAAATACTAATTTATACTTTAAAATCAAAGATT
>LUGF01002591.1:40065-50825 GCA_001625245.1 Calycopis cecrops
CAGCAGCGCCACTAACTGTGTCAGCGTACACGCAGGCGACAGCAGCGCCACTAACTGTGTCAGCGCACACGCAGGCGACAGCAGCGCCACTAACGCTCTCAGGCGCGCTGGAACTGTGACAACTAAAAGTGAAATTGCCTTTGTAGTCTTTCTCTCTTTGTCTGTTTATAGATATTGAACAGCGCCATTGGTGCATTTTATTATTATTTTTTTTACGGTATAGGGGGGCAAACGAGCAGTCGGAGCCATTTTCATGACTACCGACGCCCATAGACATCAGTATAGAAACTACACAAATGCGCTGCCCTCCTTTCTCCTTCCACCTCTAAAGGCCACCGGCTACTTACACGCCGCACGAAACGCGACAAGACAGCTGTCACTTCACGCCGGTCTCGTGTAAGCGAGAGGTACCTCCCCGGTCGTACCGGCCCAATTCGGCTGCATGCAAGCATGCTGTTTGGCACTACCTCTTACGAAATACGATTGTTGCCTACGAATTACGATTGTAGTAAGAAAGCTTTTTATGTAAGTGTTTTTGTATAATCAAAATGATTCACCATCATCACCAGCCGGAGCTCGTCCACTGCTGGACTCTGACCTCCTCCATAGCGCGCCAAAGGTCACGAGCCACTTGCATCCAGCGCCTCCCCGCCACCTTGACCCAGTCGTCAGTCCGCCGGGTTGGAGGCCTTCCAAGTTCCAACACTCCGCCTTCCGGTGCGAGGCCGCCACTCGCGAACGTTTCTTCCCAGCGGCTATCGGTTCTCCTAGCCACGTGCCCTGCCCATTTCCACTTCAGCTCACCGACTCTCAGAGCTATGCCGGCTGATTCTTTTGCGATTTTCAAATTTATTTGTGATCGTAATTTTCTCGCGTATCGAAAAATAAGTGCGAATCCGGGGCGGATGACTAGCTTAGCTACTCGTCCGGCGGACAACCGGTTCCGACGTGGAGCCGGTTAGTTTTATGACAGTCAGTGTGTAATATACTTTATGACAGCCGTTAGTGTTGCGAGCCCTGCGCTGCGCATGTTTTATCTGCGCTGTGAGCCTGGCGCAGTTTCTACAAGTAATTGCGACAGGCGTTATACATGTGTGCGTATTATTTTACAGTGCAATATCAATCACACACGAGCTATCGGAGCCTACTATACTATTCTGACATTACTCTAGTCAACATATCTAAATTAGTTTAGTTCTTAGTGTCTATAAACATCACCACAACCAGCCCCAACAGTCAAATCCTTTACCGTAGGATAAAGGTATTGAACTCTTGCATTTCTTTTTTTTTCGGACTTGAATTAAAGCTGTGGAAGCGAAGATAATGTCATACAGCCTCGTCATATTGATATGCTCGTCGCGTGACTAGACTAGGTTTGTGAACTAAAGGGGGACCAAGCCCCTCTCCCCTACAACGGGAGCTGGTGCGCGCTAGTTACAACTACCTCAGGGCTATCCTGACCGTTTGGCTCATAGAGGACGGCCGAGGGACCGTCGACGACCACATCAGACAGTTTCTTACAAACTGCATGAAATGGGATCATGTAGTCATAATTTCCGGCGTTGTGATCCAGTAACTCTCCAGTCGTGGCGACCCTATGTTCAACCGCGATTGCATTGTTCTGTGGCAAATACTTCTTCTACATCATGGCAACACTGATACATGTTATGTCTAAAGCTGCGGCGTGGATGCACGCGTCTAATAGCCTGGCCACACGGGACTCATGGACTCAGAGTCCAAGGTGACATTGGAATCGTGTCCTTGTACTCAGAGTTCCGTGTAGCCACAACAAACTCCACTGATTTGAACGTGACTGGCTACTGAAACCATAAGCGACGTAGACTATAGACGACCATGGCTAATAAGTTCACCCCCGACAAACTCCCAACACGTTTCGGTCTTTCAGAATGGAATACCGAATAAGGACTACCTATCTATAGTTCCAACGCCCCATTTTTACACAGACATTCCATCCATCATTTTCTACACAACCGTGCGTTTGACACCAGGCTCTATCTCATAAACCGTGGTAGTTAGTTGCGATTTTCACACATGATTTATTTTCGTAGCCGCTTAACAATAAATAGAATAAAATAGTTACAAATATAATAAAATAAATGTTTAAAAAATCACGTTTGTCGTACGGGCGTTTGCTAGTAGTAACAAACTTGATCTTTTTGGCTTTAAAATAGCACGTCCGAGTCGGCCCGTTTGTATATTAACACAGTTCGATATACAAACGAATATCGATTTATCTCTAATCTCTTATACATCACTGGTACCTCTGTAATTGGTGGTCAGGTGACCTGCTGGCCCGTATTCGAACTGTCCGATTTAAATGTGTACCGACCAGATTTATTCGATTTAAACAATATAAACAACAGACGCAACAATTAGTTGATAGTAACCTATCCTCCTACAGTTTATAACTAAACAAGATGTTAATAACAAAACTATCGTTTTCCATTAAAATAACGATTTTAATCGCGATTAATCGATTTAATTGCCGACTTGTGCCGTTGTAATGGCGGTTCGGCAGCTCGTCGTATGTGTGTCAGATGAATCTCCTCACCTTGAGATAGGTTCAAACGGTACTACGTGACTCAAGTGACCACTCTCGTGGTTCCAAACGGGACATTATAAACCACTTAATGGATTAGAGTAGATGTTTTTTTCAAGTTTTAATTAATGACCATCTATTAAATGCGTAAATACATCTCAATTTATTTCTAGATAAAAAGAATTTTAATTTATTCCATGATTATCGATACAGGTGCCAAATTCCTGCTAAATCGGCAAATTCCAGTCAAATCCGTTCAACAGTTAAAGAATAATTAATTAACACAAAATCTTTTTCTTTTATTGTAATATTCGTAGAATTCATCAAATATTTAAAGTTTTAGAGAAAAATTACTACGCTGCTAATAGCAGATAACCAATTAGAAATATAATTTACCACTCCATTAACAAGTTTTTTCATATTCAAATTTTGAATCAATGAAAAATAAATTTAATTTAATTAAATTTATTTTTCTAACATACAACATGGTCACTGTAGTCATGAGTCACAAGTTTGAAGACGACTTCACAGCTAAATATTTTCAATGCGATGAAGATATTTTCAGTGCTTCTGTCGTCTTTGGATGTACCTTCGGCGCGAATGAAGCTCGGTGTATAACAATTAATGCGCTACTCATATTGGGAAATCATTAGAAAACGACCTACTACTTATCTGATTTATTCTTTATTTATTCCTTACCCGATATTTAAAAAAAAAACTTACCAAAGCTAAATGATAAGTCATCATCTAGCTCTATATACCTAAGCATTAAGCACAACCTACCAATTTCCATACCTATTTTTATAAATTTCATTTCAACGTTCGTTGGCTTTTTTTATATTATGGAGGCAAAACGAACAGTCATTCATTATAATTATGAACGTCAGTAATTATCGGTCCTATAATAGACATACGCAATAGGCCTCTCTTGATTAACACCAAGACCGGTATAATTATTATTATTTTTTTATGGTATAGGGGGGAAAACGAGCAGTCGGAGCCATTTTCATGACTATCGACGCCCATAGACATCCGTTTAGAAACTACACAGACGCGCTGCCTTCCATTCTCCTTCGACCTCCATAGGCCACCGGCTACTTACACACCGCACGAAACGCGACAACACAGCTGTCACTTCACGGTCTCGTGTAAGCGAGAGGTACTTCCCCGGTCGTGTCGGCCCAATTCGGCTGCATGCAAGCATGCAGTGCGGCACTACCTCTTACCAAAGTCAATTTATGATTAGTAAGGTCTCTTTTACCTTAATTCTGTTTATAAAATTTTATTGAGGTCTTCTTCAGGGCATGGAACCTTGAGTAGTACATGAAATAATATAACATAATGTATTTATTTTATTTTAGTATTACAGCCAAGAAGTGTGAACTACAGCGCCATCCATAGAAAGTACAAATTAATTCATCTACTCGCTGTTAGATGGCGTTGTTAGTGTTAATTAATTATAATATGTTTATTAAAATGTACTTTTTTTAAGTTTTTCATATCCATTCGTGTATATCATATAATATAAGTATCATTATGTCAAAAGGAGAGTTATATTTTAAACTGTATTAGATTATATTTTTGCTTATTGCGAGATAAATTAAATCTTAGTGGTATATGACCTACGAGGTTGAATAAACCATTAAACAGGGCGCATCTCCATATTATAGGGCCCGGGAGGCAGCACTTTACCGTTAAAACGCGCCCTACCGTTAAATTTAGTAATTAAATAGAAAAAAAGGATAACAATGAAAAAAATAATGATTTTTTAAGTTTACGAGATTGCAATTAATTATAATAACGGATTTTATCGCATTTTATTTAAGAGTTTTACAATCACGAAGTTTGATAAGCTTCACTGCCACTACGGTGACGGGTGGACCGGGACGACAGATGACCTGGTGTCTTAAGTTCTTAAAATTACCTGAAGATTTATAATTAATTATTATTTAGTTGTTCATCGTAACTAAATAATAATTAGGAGTCTAAAAACGCAATTAAGAAATACTTAAATAAATAAAACGCGATAATTTCCGACGTACGGATATAGGTAGGTACAGCCCCTAGAGGTGGACTAGTGCACGACTAGCAGGGACGTAGCTACCGCCGTATCTGCCGTATGAAGTATACGGAATCCCGGGGCCACGGGGGCCTCCAACGTGCGTAGACACATTTATTTTTCTTTTATGAGAAATCTTTACCATTCCTAAGGCACGCTACGCCACTGACTACTGGGAGGTAGTGACTAGTCTACCTATGGGGGGTAGTGAAACCGGCTGGTCGCTTGTCTCATGAAGTCTATCTATTGTCTATACCTTTGTCTAGCCTTTTTTATATAGTATAGGGGACAAAAGTCAGTCTTCTTGTTTCAGCTTGCCTTGCAGATCCATCTCGTTTAATGGATTTCTTTTCTTATATCGCTAATGGATTCATATACACTAACTTCTGTAATCTGTTGTAAGTTGTAACAGTGATATAACCAGGCCATCAACAGGCTCAGTAAATAACATAAGAAGCTCCCCATAGTAAAACTAGCGCATAGATGATTAAGATTTACTAAGAGATTATATTTTGACTCAATGTCCTGAATCTATCCTCCTGCATAGAGAGACAAACGTGTAGTCAAACCTTTTCAGCGACTACCAGTCCATTAACATCCACACGGTTAGATAATGATTTCCAAATGTATCTCCCTTCATCCCATCCGCGCAATGGACCGGCTTTGAAAAACATCGCACGAAAAACGGCAGCATATAATTGTTATCACTTATAGACTTATACATTAGGGAGGGAAATTGGAATTAGGTACTTCCCACTCCTCCTACTTTCTTCTGATTAAATTCGTTAGGGGTCCCAAGACAGATTTAGCTTTTCCCTCGGGCTCCTTGCGATCATATCAAAGGGTGCTGTTGTTATCAAGTGTGGTTGCCGCTGTCGATCCTGGCGACACCGACCTGACAGCGACCTGGCGAGAAGTACCTCGGTCCTACTGGTCCGAGTCGGTTGCAAATATAACAATTTTACTACTTTTGTTAATAAATATTATTAATGACTTCTGTTAGTAAATTCTAAATCATTTTTTATAGATTGATGTCTCATAAGCGTCTTCAAATAGAATTCAATATCACCACTGACACTGTGATTAACAAAACCTTCATCTTGTTCCAGGTCCAGTACCAGTAGCTAGGAATATCAGACACTTGCCATGCGTGTCGAGAAGAACGAACGAAGAAGGACTCTGTATGTTCGCCATAGACTGCCTCAAGGCGAACGGTACGCACTTAGGGACGTGCATAGACAGGTTCTACTTCGGTTCGTGCTGCCAAATATCAGACAAGAACATCCTACCGCAGATTGTGGAGAACAACATAGAAGAGAACTCGATAGAAAACGCGAATTTCGTTCATCCGCGACCAGCAGACAAATACGAGAATCACGTTAACAAGGTAACGGAGCCACAAAAAAATAAATATGGTCTCAGAAAACCCGTTACGAGTACAACACAGGCTGCCGAGACATTGCAGCCACGAACCGATGCGCCGTCGACTCAAAATCAAAAGGACGACGTCAAAAAGGAAGATGATCAGATGGCGGGTAAAAACGAAATTCCGAATGAAAATGTCAAACTAGTACCTGGCATTACCACCTCAAGCACAGAGGCACCAAAGATTGATACAACGAAAGCGCATGTGACTGAAATACCAATGAAATTGTCGACATTCCAAAGTGTATCGGGTGGAAGCAACTTAATATTAGACAAACCGGAACCGCAAAAACCTAATAGTGATGTAACTGAGTCTCCTAAAGTAACGACATCGCAATCAGTCAGTGATTCATCAAATTCTTCCCCACCCAAGCCTTTCAAACCCACATATAAACCTAGGCCTGGATATAGACCAATTAATTACACTAGACCACAATATGCCAATAACAAACCTAGACCCACCAAACCTGTCATTGTCACGACCACTCGGAAGCCAGGGTACAGAATCCCAACGAAGAGACCATTAACAAAAAAGCCATTACCGATACCTCCCAGACTGAATATAACAATACTTCCGCAGCCAACAAGCATAAGGCCTATATTGACAAAGCCCACCATTGAGAAGGAAGAGACAAAACCAACAACAACTACGACATCAACAACGACTACCACAACGACAACAACAACAACAACTACCACTACCACGACACCTGCACCAACAACAACTACTATCGCTCCCACTACTACAGAGGTACCAACAACTATAACAACCGCGCCAACAACTATTGCTGAGGCAGAATTAACAACCGCCGAAATTATTAAAACAACGACAGATGCAATAAACGATGTTACTGAAGTTGTTACTGTTACTGAATCTCTATCGCCTTCAACTACAACAGATGTAACCACCGTCAGCGATGAGGGTACAACAGAACAAACAACCAAACTACCAGAAGAGCCTCCCACAGAATCATACAAGGAAGAAATAGAGAATGTTACTCTAGAAACTACGACAACTGAGCAAGTAGCCGTGCAGACGGATGCTCCTAAGCCCGTTGAGGAAGTTCCTGTAACTTCGCCCAAGCCCTCCACAGAATACCCGCCCCTGGTGACGTGGTCTAACCCAGTTGAGTCAGCGAGCAAGGTGCCGGAGTTGGGATCTCCAAATGAGGGTGAGTCATAATTTTATTTTATATATATTGTAATAATCACGAGCAAACGTAACTCTCTCTAAAACATTGGTTTACACTCACACTTTTAATAGTATATTGGGGCAGACCAACAATCGATGCGTTTTCGTATACGACAATAAATATCCGCATATTAGTATGCAGATGTTGTTCAATTCAATTCAATTCAATTCAAATTCTTTATTTGTTGCCCTCCTTCCTTTCTCTCTCAAGATGGGCAATCCCAAGTGCAGCGTGCCTTTATATTTACCTATTTAACAGATGGTTAAATCATCAAAGTCAGCTTTATTGATCCACTGCTAAATATTTGCATTCTGCTGTCACAAATGTGCTAAATGCGTCCAACCAACAAGTTATAAACCAATCCCAAAGTATCCTTGACCAATTCAATTGGTCTATCCAAAGTTCGCACAATTAAATATATTATATACTTTTAACTTTGATTGCTCTTATTTTAAAAAAAGACTGGAGAGATTTGTATTAAATTTAAAAGATATACTAGCACAAGTTACAACATGGAATAAATAAAGATTACTTTAGCACGAAAACATTGAAGGTTCTCTTGTATTAGATTTTACACGAGAAAAGCAGCTAATATGTTAAATTATATTTTGATGTATTTTCCCTCTTCGACGTTTGTACTTTTGTAGTTGGTAATTTCCCATTGACGAGGCTCACCTGCCTCAACTTTCTCCTTGACAAACAAGTTGTAGCACCCATCTTGTAACACATGACTCATTACCTCTTACTTCACCCAACTCACGCTCGATCCATCCAAATATCTGTGCATTCCATTATTTACAATTATTTTATAACACAGAACGAACGATTAAAGTAAAAGTTTAGAATCGCAGATCTTTTTGTAGGTTAGGTATCTATAAATGTATATTTCTAGGTTAGGTTTGGCACAAACGCTCGTAAGTATTAGTGCATTAGCGAAGACGATACGATTACGTTACGATCCCTTTCCGAGTTGATAAGTGTGCGGCCACCATACGTACATTTAAGACGTATGCAAAACTATTATTACGTGGATATCTACTAACTACTAAGCATTAAGCAAGCAGTCTACAAAAGGCTCCGAATACCTATTACCTTTTTAACCCCCAGACCTTTTTAATTAACCTTTAAAGTATAACTGATAGGTTAGGTTAGTTTTCAAGAAGATATAATGTGTGCCTACGGGCCCCGGTCGTAAATATGAACGAATCCCTTTCGATTGCGTTAACCCCTAGCGTTCCAAACCCATTCTAAATACTTAAAACCCTCATTTATTACAATTCGCATAAACCCAAGAATCCTAAACTATCATACAGCGAAAACAACAGGTATTTGAATACAATACGCATTATGTATTCAGTCCGGGCGGGTGACCGCGTGACCGGGTCGCATGCGGCGCCTGACCGGGCCGCGCTGTGTGACCAGGTCGCGCTGTATGACCACTTTCCTCTGGGCACTCAGCCAGTTACGTGCACATCTTAACTCTGCGCAACTTTCTTTTTCTCAATCGCGACGAGCAATTGTTGCCAAGTAATTTTATTACTAGCTTCCGCCCGCAGCTTCGCCCGCGTGGTATTCGGAACATAAACCTTCCTCTTGAATCACTCTATCTATTAAAAAACCCCATCTAAATCTGTCGCGTAATTTTAAAGATCTAAGCATACAGACACACAGACGGCGGAAAGCGGCTTTGTTTTATACTATGTAGTGATTACTCGAATATAGATAATAGAACGAGCTGTGCTCCTCGGTTTACCCCGTGTAAAATCTATCTCAAGGAAACCATCAATGTTTTTAGCGATAACAAGTATTTTTATGATATTCACATTGTAACATATATCCGTGTATTTTTATCAACGTTGTTGGATCTCTTGTACTTGCGCTTCGAGAGTGAGGGCCACCGGTGAGGTCGTGGACGTTAGCTTCTGGGCCACTCCTCTAAAGTCTAGCCTTTTGTCTCTTATCTCCAATGTCAAGGGAATTCTGAACCTAGTTCCGGTGAACCTGTCACGACATTACCATTATTTTTTTTCTAACAGTGATAGAAATACTAGAAAGGGGGCGGCGAATCTTATTGTTTATTATTCTTAAAAGCTTCACTAAAAATATTGTGTAACAAATTCACTTTTCAAATTGAACTACAAAATATTTTTTTTTTATAATTTACTTTTTAGGACCAAAAATAATTAAAATGTACGCCTTAATCTTATTTTGTAGATAAAAAAATATATATAACTATAAGGGAAAGCCCTTCCTCTCAAAAAATGTCACATGAAAAAGGTTATCAAAAGGACCTTTATGATAAGGTTTTTCATATGCCATTTTCGATCTTAAAAAATTAAATAAGATCGATAATACACATCCCTAAAGTGAAAAAATCTTTTAAAATGGCGTCCCGTTCTAAACATAGTATTGTGATATTAGTGATAGATCCACAGATACAACAATAATTATAAGCTGGGATGTAAGGTTGTTATGATATCTGATATCGGAACAGTTCTCGTCTAGCCCGCGTCACGTCACGCCTCACTGGTCACGCCGTTGGATCACGCACAGCGTGACTGGTCCACATTCAGCCTCATCTGGGGCAGGCGGAGTGTAAAGGGGCAGCTGGCTGTAGATAACTGATTAGCGTTCGAACGCTGTGCCCAATTGTGTAAAGGTCGCCAGTTCGAATACCGCACAGAAATATGTAAAACTCGGGAACTATTTACCGTGATGGTTCTCTCTGACATAATGTCGGCGTGAAGTGGTGGCTACTCTGTCGTGTTTGGTGCGGTTTGTGAAAGTTCTTGACTGTAAGAGGGGGGTAAAAGGAGGGCAACACATTTGCTTTCTTTTAGTAGTAAGGATGCCGCAATAGACTTCGTCGTCGTAGTAGTTGCTGCTTGTTTGTCCCCCTTGTGCTATAAATGTGGCGTTTTATAAAATAGCATTCAATGTTCAATTCATTAATTATTATAATAATAATATATTTATTTGCCATTAAACATGATACAAAGTAGATGTTACAAATTATCAAGTTCACAATATGTTCACACTTAACAACAGCTTGCAAAAGTAAGTTATAAAATAGAGACAGAGTCAATACATTGACACAATATCCTTAATTATTTAAATAATATTTACACATTTCAAATTTTTATATTATATATAATATGTCTTTGATACTGTAAAAGTTATTTGTAAGAGTCCACTCACCTAATTTATATTTAAACAATGTTGGCATCATCTTCATTACGTCATTGGCTAATTTATTATACTTACTTATAACTTTACACACACATTTAGGCAGCTTTTAGTATATTTGGATAATCGAATTTTATTATAAATAGCAAGCATATACGGATCTCTCCGACTACGAGGATTAATTTCTTCGGCGGATATGAACAGATTTTTATGCCTTTTCTATTGCATAAATGCTTCTATTAACTTTAAGCCTATTCTATTTTTTTTGACTGCCTCGTGGTCTAGTGGTAAGCGTGTTCAACCACAGACGTGAGGTCCTGGGTTCGGATCCCGGGTC
>LUGF01002591.1:50845-71208 GCA_001625245.1 Calycopis cecrops
TTCTATTGCCTATATGCCTGTACTATTTCGGTAAACAACAACTACAATAATATATTGTAAGGGACGAGTATCTAGACTGTCACGCTAACTAGTGGCTGAAATATGAACTCTTAACTTGCATGTTTCCGTTTGCCATTTATTAATAAAAATTAAAACAAATTACGAAAGTTTAATTTTAATATTAACTGTCAATATGACATTGTCATTCTCTTGCAAATATTTAATGTTTAAAATTAACATTAGGATACTCCACAGTCAGCTAAAGTGCTGCTTCTGTTATTGCACGATCCCTGTAACAATCGACAGTTCATATTCTTATCAACAGATGGCGCTTAACGACGCCATCATTAGCAAATAACTAAATTTACTAATTTTGTTATTATTTTAATCATTAATAACATAGTAGCTGTCAAAATTTGAGAATATATAGAATTTGGCATAAGTATTTGTTACAATAATTATCTAATTTTTATAATAACACTTCTTATAAAGAAAATCCTACATCGCGCTATCGAAGTTTTTACATTTGCTTGGTATATATACAATGATTTCGCCATATCAACTGTACTCGCTTCGGCAGTACATATACTAAAATTGGAACGATACAGAGAAGATTAGCATGGCCCCTGCGCAAGGATGACACGCAAAATCGTGAAGCGTTCCACATTTTTTTGACATTTTCGTACTTCATTTAATTTCAAGAAGGGTTTGTTAAATCTATAGCTTCTTACCGCTTTTTTGTCCGACTTAGCGGGGACAATACCGTGCCCGCAGAATCTTCTGTTCTTACCTGCATATAATATTGCACAGCGGTAAATTAAAAAAAATGTTCTACATTTATTTGGCGTTTGTTGACCTTTCTATTGATTGATAATTTCTATATTAATGTAACTATTGGTTTAGTACTGTTGTAATAAATTTTTTAATCGCTTACACGAGACTGGCGTAAAGTGACAACTGTGCTGTCGCGTTTCGTGCGGTGTGTAAGTAGCCGGTGGCCCATGGAGGTGGGAGGAGAGAGGAGGGCAGCGCATCTGTATAGCCTCTATGCGGATGTTTGTGGGCGTCGGTAGTCATGAAAATGGCTCCGGCTGCTCGTTTGCCCTCCTATATCATAAAAAAAAAAAAAAAAAAAATAGTATTTCAATGGATAAATTGTATAACACAATTATCTCTTATCACTTATTTTCAATTTTTTAATCGCATACAGAATAATAATAAGTACCTAGGTTAATTATTTAAATAATAAAATTTATATCCTTACTAGCTGTGCCCCGCGACTTTGCTTGCGAAAAATCAATGTATCATGATAAAATGTATAATGATTTGAGCACACAATTTTACTCATCTCGAAATGTTCTTGATTAAACGGCTATACGTTTATACTAAACCTTAAAATTTAATTAGGCATTTCACTAGATTTTTTTACTACTACGTCTCTTTACTCTGTGCTACTATGAAACCAAATTTTACATTGGCCAGGTATTATCTATCGATTTTCCTGTTAGAATAGGAATCCACGAAATTTTTATTTCTACCACACGATTATTCACATTTAATGACGATTTATACATACATATACTAGCTGTGCTCCCCGGTTTTCCTCGCGTCATATATTTATTTTATATAAAAATTAATGTTTGTCTGTAAGTTCTTTATATAATCGTAAGCCATACATTTGATCATGTGATGATCTTTAGGCAAGTTGTTGTGCATGAGACCACAAAGGTTTCCGAGTTGGTACGACCAACTTTCGACAGATAGCGCCACGCGTAGCAACGCACGCAGGGTGTTACAGCTAGTGATTGATAAACTTAACCCCCCTATTTCACCCCCTTAGGGGGTGACTCTAAAAAATCTTTCTCGGTGCAGCTCACTTACATCATAAAAGGAACCCGTGGAACAAAATTTAAAATTTCTAGATACAGAAGTTACGGTTGCGCGTTCATATATATGTTAACCTCGTATGTACCTATACGTATATTTTCCAATTATCTCATAAAATACTTTGGTTGTAGAGTCCTGGGCGCCCGTAACGCCACCAGAAGGCTGGGTCCTGATATCGACCATGTCACCGAAACCGGAGACCACACAGAAGACGACAACCAAGGCCACACCCACGGCCACGCCCATAGACATCCCCAACACCACCGCCAAGACCGAGAGCCCCACCATATTCACGTTGGAGTTCCCAGAGGCGAACACCACTGAGGCACCTCCGGCGAACACCTCCTCGTCATCGGCGAGCCCCGTGACGCAGACGCCGCTGCTCGAGTTCACAGTCAACGTGACGCTGTCGCCCACCGCGCCCTCTCCCACCCCCAGCCTGCAGCTGCTGCACGGACTGACCACGCCCAGCAGCCAGGAGACAGCCAATGCCACAGCCAACACCGCAGCCAATACCACAGCCAACACTACCGGTAAACAACTACATTATAACCACCAGTAGATGATGAAAGTATTATCGTCATCGCCAAAGTTCGTGTATGATGTTTTATTCATCATCATCATCAGCCGGAGACGCCCGCTGCTGGACACAGGCTCCGTGGAGCGCGTCTCTATTGTTGCCACTAAATCTAGTGATTTTTCTATAAATAGGTACATATTTGGTCCTATTTACTGTTTTTTATATAAAAAAGGGCTTTTTAATGAGTGATGCCGCATAACTCCCCCAATGGGCCAAAGGAAGCTCACAAGCTTTAGGAAGCTCAACAGTCGCAACAACGTTTTTTTATAGGACAAGGGGCAAACGAGATGTAGCAGCCGTTTCCATGGCTACCGACTCCCAAGACATCCGCTAGCGGTTACCCCCCTCCCCCTGCATTATACGCATGTGATCGCTTGCTGCAGATGCAGTACCCGCCGAGACCACCACACTCTCTACCACCAGCACCACCACCGAGCCCTACGACATCACCAACTACAAGAGTGGTGAGTACTCGCTTATATTCGTCCTTCACTGGCTACTGTTTATTATGAAGCTTCAACCTAATTGTATACCTACTTACATTAAAGAGCACAAATATTGTAAGAATATTTTAAGGTTAAGTAGTGTATAATACTTTGACCGAGTTTCTGCTACGGCCGCCATCTCTATAAATTAGACAAAGTGCATGACATATTATAGGGCATTAGTCGTAGACAGAGAAAAGAATCCTCTGTCTACGACATTTGTAGTTTTCGCGTGAAATAATAACAAATATACACACTAACTATCGAATTTATAAAATTGGCTATACACTTGATACTTCTAGAGTTTTAGTATTAGTCTTCGTCTATTGAAGTTGATTATACTGCTCACCAATAAGTACTTCGTCCTTGTCATCGAGATGTCTGTGTATTTGCTCCCTTATCGGCTATAAGCTGAATACGAATCCAATCGGCTCTGCAGACTAAAGGGCTAAATAAAACTAAGAAGATTTCGAATATGTTGAAGATCATTGCATTCTGTACAATGTGCAATCAACTTACAGTTAAAATGAAGTATTGCTTCCCAACTCATTGTTTAAACACATAGTAAATGTAATATTATGTCTGCGGTTGTAATCATTATTTTAATTGCACATCATGTAAGGTCACTAGAATATAATATGCTAAGTCGTTTGAATGATAATGTAAAACAGCGCGGCGTACCACAAGGCTGTAGACCAGGGCCTATATTCTTCTACATATACATATATTGTTTGTGATTCCTCTATGTCCAAAGAAAGAATTGAAAGTTTTATTTCAACCAAATCGTATACATAGTTTTTATGACACCCCAAACACACCATCAAGATTGATTAATTCTCTAATCACTCTTAGGTACAAGGGTCCAACACTTTTATCCTAGAATTGTCGCGAATCAAATTTCTTGACATAAGCATACATAAAATTTAATGTTGTGTACGGAACCAGTACAACTAAAGAAGTATCACGCAGTACGCTGAAGGCAAAGACAATGAAACAATTGAAATAATAAGCGACGATCTTCTCATAGAGTTCCGCATTCGTAACTGTGTCGGATACTTGTTGTAATTAGTACATGCCTACTAAATATATTTATATTGGACTAGCTGTGCCTCGCGTTAAATATATCCTACGGGAACCACACTTTATCTTCAGATTAAAAAGTATTTTTATGCTATTCCAAGTAGTTATATATATAAATAGTTAGTTGGAGAAATTATAACTAACATATCTACAAAATATGATCGGCTACGAAATTTTCGAAGGAGATTATTGATAAGTTTTTTATTCCCAAATTAAATTGAAACATATGGTCAATCAAAAGCATTTGCTCTCTTAATCAATATCTTGATACAAATACAACAAGCTACTGAAATTATTATAAATATAATTCAAATATATTTAATGTTCAAACTCAACCGCAAGCGATTATTATATTCCGAAGGTAAGGTTATGTAAAAAATCATTACGTACGTATGTTGAATTAAAAAATGATTCCGTGGAATACTAAACACTTATTGTAAGTGGTACCTACCTTCCCGGTCACACTACCGCTTACTAAACTATTACTCTAATATAAATATACTATTGTATAACCTGACCCTAACCCACTCATGAGTAGTATAGAATAAATAGTCCATAATAATTGGAGTAGGGATTGTGAAATGACGATCATAAACAGAATTCTCATAAATTGTTATTAGATGTGCTCAAATTTGTCATACGTTACCAACACTACAAATATCTTGAATGTTTTTTTACCTGTCACTTAAAATTAAACAGTTAGCATTTAGTGCCAGCATCTTATTTACATTGTGCTCTGAATATACCTGGTGTAGTTGCGGTACCGAAAAGGCACCTGTCATTCCCTGCAAAACGCAGGTCAAAGAACTACCTAGCCCCTGACAGTGTAACTACCGCGAGCGGACAAACAATAAAAAAAGTCCTCGCCTTCGTTCAAACAAACAAAGAGTTGTCAGAGTGCGACCGTATCGCATGCGATGGTGCAAGGACGTGTTCTTAATATAAATTTGAAATTGGAATTCATAATTTGAATGTAGAATCGAATTAGGATAGTTTTTTTTTTAAATTTAAAATGTCATGGGAATACGAGGATCATGACGTATAACGCGATGGTGACATTGTCGCAAAAAATCGAGCAATAAAACCGGTTATTATTATTATTGAACTAGTGTTTTAGTGTATTGTTAACGTTAGTTGAAAGTGTGTGCGTAATAACAATTTTAATAACAGCAACAAATTTTAAAACCAGCAGTTATACTCAACACGAACGACCTTCGTCGTGTTCCTGTCTTGTGGTATCAATTAATTATTACGTTTAACTTTTTAATTCGTGAAGTGTTGTGTTAAAATGTTACTGAACTCGACTCTCATGGTCCTGGCAGTGTGTGGGAGGCGCCTGTGGCCGCAGAGCCGGATCGTCGGGGGGGCGAAGTCCGGCTTCGGCCAGTGGCCCTGGCAGATCTCCCTGCGGCAGTACCGCACCTCCAACTACCTCCACAAGTGCGGGGCGGCCCTGCTCAACGAGAACTGGGCGATCACGGCGGCACATTGTGTGGATCGGTAAGTTGTTTTTAATCTAATCAATTTCTTATGACATAAGATATCAAACAACTAGACAGATTATTATGTCTTACCATCATCCGTAAAAGTGTATAAAACCATAGGTTATCCAGCAGGCGTGACCTTTCAGTGGGCTACCGGAGTCCGGGCTCACATAAACAGAAGCGCGATGGCATAGCTCCCACTAGAGCCAAGGATACCTCAGCGATCGTGACCAGTATAAATGGCACATCTAACAATGACACCTACCTCTGTACTATTTTGTCGTATTTATTTAGAAATAATGAAATGTCAGTTACATGCAGATGCAGCATGCACTGCAGCCGCACGAGCCTACTGGAGACGTAGATCTCACTCACACTATACCGCGACAATTACAGCTATGCTATCGAGTATCGTGCGGTTTGGAGGGGAGAAGCATAAGCAGTTGTCTATGGACGCAAAGTAAACTAATGATTCCTGTAAAGAGTCTGTAACACAGGCTTGTTGAACGGCTAAATAAACTGCGATATAATCTGTTCGAGTGGTTCTATTGTGGTGTATCTGTCTGTTACATTTGTATATATTTGTGCTGATGAGACGGCGGAGCAGAAGTAACACTTGTGACGTCCGGGCAGCGGATAACGAACCCGGAACTCGGAAGTCGCCCGCCGCAAGTCCTTCACCTGCACCGCGGGTCTGAAAAGTGAAATTTTATCAGTGCTCGCACGCAGTTAAATTCTTTATTGAGTTTATTCTTCAAACACTGTGAGTGTTCATGGTGGGAAAAAAATAATTGTATGTAAGGTAAAAATAAAACTAAGATTATTCATTATAAAAAAAACCCGGGCCCATATAACGCAAGTATCACTTAAAAAAACTTGTGCCATCGACACGAAAAAGAAGAAGAATATAAAACCCTGCTGTGCCACTGTAATCCGCGGTATTACTCTACGTATCTCAAGGGTTCCATCTTATTTTGGGGAGATTTGCACGCGTTCAATATATCCTAATTACTTTTAAGGGATAAAAATGGTTTTATGTTATTTTACATAGTAATCTATCTGCCAAATTTCGTACAAACCCGTTCAGCAGTTTTTTGCGAAAGAATAAAATATAAACTTTCGCAAGCTTGATATTAGTATTATTTAAAAAATCTGCAGTCTACAAATAGTCACTTAAGCACATAATTAGAGACATTCTCAGAAGCTGTTAACACGAGATCGTAATCGTCCGGGGAGGAAACTAGAATATCTGCTCAGTAACGGAGTGAGGAAAAAGACGGACGACCTTACAATATTTATAGCTCGCTGCTGCATCATATTTTTTTATTGTCACCTTTTTATGACACACCGCCACAAAAAGTGGCATGCCTGGGTGAACAATCGCGTATCGACGATATTGTTTAGTTGCCATATTGTAGGCTCACGCCTCACTCTGTGACGTCATAGTGTGGTAATTGTTGATAAAATGTCACAGGCCCGAGTGCGTACAGATGGAAGTTGGAACATAGTTCATTAAAAGAAACAATTTGTTTATCACAAAATTCATAGCCATCACAATATTACAACCCATATTATATTTACATTGTCCATGTGACCAATAGAAGGTGGCTTGGAGCTCGACTCATATCGATGAAGCTGCACTGACCTTCTGTCTCAGCATAGATTCTATCTAAAAAAAATAAAAAAATAAAAAATAAATAAGAAGGTGACTCCGCATTTGTCACAAAATGACCACCCCCTTTATAAATTACTAGCGGACACCCGCAACTTCGTTGTGAATCCGTTTTTTACCGCAGTCGGTCAAAAAGTGGTCATAAACCTCTTTATTTTTAGACATAGACTTCCTTGCTAAATGGACTAACTAATACTGAAATAATTTTTCAAATAGGACCAGTAGTTCCAAAGATTAGCGCCTTCAAATAAACAAACAAACAGAAAACAAACTGTTTATCTTTATATTATTAGTATAGATATATTTATATATTGGATGTTAGCAAGAAACTTATTCTTTACGTTGGGAGACAGAGGGCGCCCGTCCGATAGATTTGCCACGGCCCACGGGCAACGAACTACATAACGTCGCCTCTGGGCATACTTGAAATTTAAAATTTATTTATGTTCGGTAATTACTTATCGTTACCAGTGGGCTGGCCACAACACGGTCGGCGGGCTCATGAGGTTCAAGGTTGAGGCCGCGTTTGGGTAGATGTAGATCTCGACGACCCCTGCTCCTGGCCCGTCTGCAATAATTATTATCGGATAAACTATAACTCCCTTATGTCATAATGTTTTGCAATTTATAAAATATCAAATGACGATCGTCCGCCCAAACCGGCCATTTAAAAAAAATCACTTTTCTAAGTTATCCCGGTAACTTAGAAAAGTGTTTTTTTTTAAATCTTTTAAATCACTTTTCTAAGTTACCGGGAAGTCGCTTCAGAATTTTTGGACAGACGTACGGACGTACGGATAACCAAGTGGTGAGGAGGGGTCCGTTTTTTATGAAACAGGGAAGTCCGTGGTCACGCGCGCGCCAATTTAAGCTCTGTCGGGGCGCGAGGCACGGAGACCCTTGGAGATGAGAAGGGACACCTTTTTTGGGTACAAAAAATAAAAAGGCCCAAAAGTCTTACGGGCCCGGGGCAGCTGCTCTCCTAAGCCCCCGCCTGGATCCACCTTATGCTAAAGCACCGTTTAAATGATATCGTGACCATTTTCCAGGGTTCCCCCTTCGGAGCTCCTAGTGCGGCTGGGGGAGTACGACCTCGCTAACGAGGAGGAGCCCTACGGCTTCACGGAGAGACGCGTGCAGATCATAGCGAGCCACCCGCACTTCGACCCCGCCACCTTCGAGTACGACCTCGCGCTGCTCAGGTGAGTCGCGTCAGCAACATGCATGCAACAGAAAAGCTACGCTAATTCATTTATTGTAGCATCGTAGTTTGTCCAAAAATGTGTTACTAAATACAGATCATTGTTACTTGATACTTTTTAAGTTTTCACTTGTATCGACAGTCCCTGTGTGAGCGGGGCTTGTTGCTAACAGTTCATATACAATTTCATCGTAATTTACAAACGAGTGGTAGGGTTGCCTGGCGTCTGGATTTGGCCGGACATGTCCGGCTTTTTACAGTTGTGTAGTGCTTACCGAAAAATTCGCGGGCGCGAGGTTGTTAGAGTAAGTCTCAAGAGAATAGTGCATGCAGATTAATAACTACCAGTACCAAACTACCATTATTTTTCTTTAAAAACCCAGTGTGTCAGTCTTTTAGGGCAAAATGTCCGGCTAAATTCGAGACTGTGTCAGGCCTTTTGATTTTTACGCCTCGCCACCCTAACGAGTGGGCACAAAGACAGGTCCACATATACTAATGCACCAAGTGTACAGGTTCTACGAGCCGGTCAGCTTCCAGCCCAACATCCTGCCCATCTGCATCCCCGACGACGACGACAACTACGTCGGCCGCACCGCCTACGTCACGGGCTGGGGACGGCTCTACGACGGTAAACACTTTATAGTTGTTTGTACTCCTTATCAAACGACACAATATATATGAGATGAATGTAAATAAAAGCGTGTGGGATGTAACGCTTTATGGTCACCGCACACTTATCACCTCGAGCCGGGCAGTATTCTTTCTATGAAACTTCATACTGCAACGCACACTAATGGTAACGTAACGTAATCGTAACTTTTTCGCTTTTCTAGACGATTTTTTTGCGTTTACGATCCCTTACTGAGTTGATAAGTGTGCGGCGACCATTACTGTGCTTAAGTCTCTGGCGCATCTTTCACTTCAGAATCAAGTTCTTTCATGCTGAGTATACTTGACGCATATTGGAGCAGTGTCTTCTATACTTCCCACCTTAGTTACCTTGTAGTTGGAAATACTACTAAGTAATACTAATCCTAAAGGCTCCACTACACTACTCGCGAAGTTAACCGAGGCTAGGCGAAGATGAGAGTGTGGAGAGACGTCGTCTTACTTCGTCCAGTCGTCTGTTTTAGCGCCCGAGTCAAAGGACACAAAGATAGGTACTTCCCAAGAACGTCCGAGCGTGTGGGCACGCATTTTATACTTCGGGGAGCTATTCGACGAAGCATCGAAGCGAGTAGTGTAGTGGACGCTTTGAGCATAAGAGTAACTAAACTAACAAAAGTAGCGATTTTTTTATTTCTATCGCTTAAAGGTGCCAATTAAGCAAAGGTCATATGTAGCCTACAGGTCTAGAGCTATTTTGATTTACGATATAAGGGAACTGTCATTCCCTTATATCGTTGCTCTAGTACAACTGTTAGTAAACCAAAAGTTTTATCGAAATCTGTACAGAAGTAAAGCCATATTCGGTACCACCAGTTCTCTCCGACCAGATATAGTATATGCATAGATTATCAATATGTAGACTATAATATATGTATAGTTTATCTATGTATAGATTCTCTATGTATAATCCATCTTTGTCTAGACTATCTATGTTAAGACTATATATGTCAAGAGTCTAGACTACCTAAGTATTGTCTGCCTATGTATAGGCTATCCATGTGTAAATTCAAATTCGAATTCTTTATTTAAGACAGATGTCCATATGTTAACAACAATAAAAAAAAATAATCAATGGAATAAAATTTTAAAAAGATTTATTTAATGGTGTGGATCCTTACCCAGTGACGCAGCAAGGGAGTCTCACCGATCTGTAAACAGGTTCAGGAGACTGCTGGTGACGGTGCGCAGCCGCCCGACCATGGAGGCGACCACCATAAACTATCTATGCATAGACTATCTATGTATAGACTCTCTATGTATAGACTGTCTATGTCTAGGCTGTTTATGTCTAGACTATCTATGTATAGACAGTTAATGAATGATGTTCCCGCAGAGGGCCCGCTGCCGTCGGTGCTGCAGGAGGTGCAGGTGCCGGTCATCAACAACACCGAGTGCGAGGCCATGTACCTGCGCGCCGGCTACAACGAGCACATCCCCAACATCTTCATCTGCGCCGGCTGGAGGAAAGGCGGCTCGGACAGCTGCGAAGGTACCGTCAACCGACACCCACTACCCGCTGCCCACTACATCAACATTGACCTGGACCTTGGGCTGCGAGGGACAGGCTCAGCTGTTGACACAACTGCCAATAAATATTTGTCCTCGTGCAACTTTTGTAAAACGCCATAGCTACGTCGCAGCTGCACCGTGGTACCTCTCGCCTCTCAAATGACACCGACGTAGCATGCTGTAGCATTCGTGCGGTTGGTCAGAGTCCAAACGGATTCTGTCTTTGACAATCGAACCTGTCAAACCTTTGCTGATAGATCCGGGATATATGCTGATGGCACCTGCGAAGTTTTCGTAGGTGTAATCAGCCAAGATTCTCAAACAGTCCATCGGACTGATAGCAGTGTGTAGTATGTATTATAAACGGGTGCGTAAATGTATTTTGTTGGCATATTATTATCGTTCCAGGTGACAGCGGCGGGCCCATGGTGCTCCAGCGCGAGAGGGACTCTCGATTCATCTTGAGCGGCGTCATATCCTGGGGAATCGGCTGCGCGGAGCCCAACCAGCCCGGGGTCTACACGCGCATCTCAGAGTTCCGCGACTGGATCAACCAGATACTGCAGTTCTAGAGCGAAACGGAACCACGCTTCGGCCTGCCTCTCGCTCCCTCTGTTCGATTGTATGAGAGTGGTGCCACTTACGTAGTTAATTTTTTAATTTGGAACTGAATTTGACAATGTACTTATACAAAGCTTGTTTTGGAAACAAAATATAAAAATATGTTTATATTTAAGTATATTATGCCTTCATTAAATAAAAGACGAGGTCGAGTGGAATCAAATAGATTTCATAATGTTCTATGTAGTAAAGATGGTAGATATTATATTGTCAATTTTGTTGTGATAATCATGTTAAAATATAAGGTCTTTAATAATAATATAAAAAGGAAAGGAGAAATATTCAAATTCCTTTAATGTGAATATAATATAATTTTCTTATATTATATTTATACTGGTAACTGAATTGAGGTATATCTGCAATTAAAATTAGTTAGTTAAATTATTATTAACTACATAAATGAATGTAAAAAATTAAAACAGCAACGAATTATTTATTCTATGGTAGATATATTTGAATTTAGAACGAATAAAATGAGTTTGCATTATTTGTAATTTGTATACTTTTTTATACATTCTACATGACTAGGAGTATAATAATTTATAATTTAATTGTAAATAATTTTAATAATCTAGATAATTATGCATTTATTAATTTATAAAATTAGTCAAGGTTATGAAAAACTTGAAACTGTTTTTTTTTTATTTTTAAATAAAATCTAAAAAGTTCTGTTTGTTTTAATTAGTAGGTACTTTATATTGGCTGGAGAGGTCTCTTAACTGCACATCGAGGCGTAGGCTTTTGAGGACCTTTGCCCACGGCTCGCACTACACGATAGGTCGCGTGGCCATGCTTCGTGTCTATTACAGGCATGAGGCAACGGTCACTAGTCCCTATCGTCAGAAACAAAAGGCTCTCATTGATCCAGCTACAATCTATATAACGCTAATTGCTAGGTCACATTCACGGAAATGAGTTCCCTTAAATTATAAACATTAAAGGGTTTTTTTTTAATGGTATAGCGGGGCCAACGAGCAGTCGGAGTCATTTTCATGACTACCGACGCCGCAAAATGTGTGTATGTTTGTTTGTTTGTTACTCCTTCACGCAAAAACTGCTGAACCGATTTTCATGAAATTTGGCACAAGCATAGAAGGTAACTTGAATTAACACATAGTTTTTATCCCGAAAAAATGTCCCTGTGGGCTGCTATGGGATGATTTTGTGTCTTTTACATTCGGCTGCGACATAATGTGGTACATGTAAAATAAATGCATAAATAGATATTTAGAGCACAAAAAATGTATCTTGGGATATCTCTTAACCCGATAAAATGTTCTTGGGAGATGACATTTATATCTCTCCTGATCCCGTTAATAACGTGGGACCACCCATGTGATGAATTTATACTTTTTACGGGCAAAGATGTAGTTAGTTCTTTTTGTTGCTATGTTACAAGATCTATGTTACAAAGTCAAGGTCACACTAAGCTCAGGAATATTATGAGTAAATGAACTGAATAGTTTTCTTTGAGGAACATGGGACCAAAATGAAAAGAAGTATTCTCCTGTACATTAGTACAAGGGAGATTACTTCCTTTAACTCTGTGTAGTGCGTATATTGTGTTCCTGGGTTTAGTGTGAGTTTAGTCTTTATTTGACTAAAGTCTTCCCAATAAAATAATGACATAGGAATCATCTCCCGGGACTACTACTTGGATTCATGCATTCATCCAGGTTTTTCTTTATTCGTGTGTCAAACTCATGTAAATAATATTAACAGTCGTAATTGCGTTTTGGTAGCCTTGCACAAACAAAAGATACGTCTTCGACTAGCTGACCTGGTGAACTTCGTTCCGCCTAACTGTCAATAGATGGCGCTGACGGCAACTCACTAGCAAAATGTTTTAGCAGTAAAATATATAAAGAATCTGATTTTTATACGCATCACGGCGTAATAACATGTTTATCACACTAATATTATAAATGTGAAAGTTTCTTTGTTTAGATGTTTGTCCGTCGACCACGCCAAAACTACTGAACGAATTTTCATAAAATTTGTTATACAGATAGAGTATTAGCTGACTTAGATTATAGGATACTTTTTATCCCCTGGGATATGAATACTTTTTCACGTTCCAAGTATTCTTTTAAAAAATGATTTACAATCAATATCGAAGCCAAAAGTCGAAAAACAGGGCTAAACTAAAAAAGTACTGCATGCATTTACTTCAAATTTTGCATGAATATTACTACCAGGTCGGGTCAACATATAGGCTACATACTATCACGCTATCACCTACGGGGGAGGAGCTGTGATTCTCTCCTTCGGAAGAATTGAGAACTTCCATTTTTCAATTTGAACAATGAACAAATTAACAAAGTCCTAAATCCAGGGAGGAAGCTAGTCTACAATTAAAGTAGATATTATTTACGGTGCTTTTGTGTGGTTGATACGGTATCTAGACGTGTTACATATAATCAAAACCAGCAGTCTATATTTTTCCTCTGTCTACGGTGTTTTGCTAGCACATATTACATTTGGCGAAAGTAAAAAAATAAATACTACAAAAATTGACAAACAATTGTCAATTTGTAACTTGTCAAAGTCAATTGTCATAATGAAATTGAACTCTAAGGATTTTTTTTACTTTAAGAATTAAAATGAAAAAAACATATTATTTTTATAGAATATAGTGTCTTACAGTAATATAAAATTACAAGTTGTCGTTTGCTGATCATGCGGCCTTAAATTTTGCTCATTGCCGTTACAAAATATATTGACGATGAATGTAAATTTAAATCAATAGCCTTACTTAAATAACCTTAAATATCATGTTCTCCACCGTGCGGTATGTTTTTTTAACCTATCATCATAATTTTACCAATAAATTATAACTTTGATATCAACCCTTTATAATTTACAATTCTTATGCCTTTAATTCCATACAAAACATTTTGAATTATCAACAACGAAAGAAGACGCGAAATATCAACAACTGGTAGACTAGTCAGTAGTGAAATTTTGTGGTAAATAGGCCCAGCCTATTTACCACAAAATGGGCCCAGTTATAAACGACAAGTCTGTATATAATCATAAGAGCTACCACCAAGAAAACCCATATGTTGCTGAGATTCGAACAAACAGTACATTAAATCGGGGTTGCATTAGAATACGTCTACACGAATTTCGACGTAAAAGGGGAAAGGAGGAGGGTTTCCTAAAACCACCCCTAAAGACCCCGAGTGCTGAAATAAATAAAAAAGTTATAGCCAAAAAACCAACAACGTAACCTAAAAATGTATGACAATTCATTAAAAAAAAGTAGTATTGATCAATATAAGTTTAAAATATCCAAGTGTTTGAGTTCTAATAAAAAGATAACCTATTTATAAATTAAATACAAAACATATATTAGCATTACTAAAAACATTGTTTTTGGGTGCGGTCTTAAAAGGAGTCACCTGAATTGAAGATTCTGTGAATTGGGGGAGCTAGAAGGGGGTCATCTAAATTGGAATCATGCAATTTGCAAATGCATGCAATTTATGCTTTGGTTAGGCTGTGTTAAGCTATGTATAAGTTCAGCAAAGAGTAAAGAGAGTGACTCAAGTGGAACGTCAAACTATAATTGGCCTCGGCCGAGCACTTGGGAAAAATTGATAATTTTTTTATTGTTTTTGAAAAAATTAAACTCCAGTAACTAAAATTGCACTTCACTTTTTTATGAGCTATGTCTCCATCGCTATTTAACATGAACCTACTTGTCCTTGATCTACTAAATACTTGTTTGTGTTAAGATTATGTGGTACATAATGTCGTTTATTCAGTCAAAATTGCGTAATTCCACTTAAAATTAACTTAATCCCCCTCATTAATAAACATAGAATAACTATCCAAGTAATAACCTAGTAATAAACTGAGATTGTCAAATTCCATATTAAAAACACATAAAAAGTATGGAATTTGACAGATGTTACTTTATTACTAGGATAACCTATATAACTTGGATAAAGTTAATCTATGTATATTAATAAAAAACAAGAGATAAAACGTGATAATTTTTATTCATTTAGAGCATTCCTTGCATGCGCTGGCCACTGTGTTAACTGTAAAAGTAACACCAAAATTGTGTATGACAAAAATGTTCTCCTCTAAAAGTTCTAAAAAAAAGGCAGCGACAGCACATGTCTAGATTTTAAGGTTGGCTCACTATTAACCACTTTTATGATAAAATTTTTAATTAAAAATGTTACATTGTTTTCAAAGCTGTTTTCTTTAGTTGTCTTTATATTACAGATATGAAGATAGAAATTAGTCATTTTGTAGAGCAAGAGGATGTATTTGGATTACAGCTCTAGGTATTTGAAAGATTATTTATCATCATCAGGCGGTGCACAGCTACTGCTGGACAGACTTTCCCCATGGAGTGCCACAGATCAAGGCCATGAGCCACTTGATGAAAGATTATTGTCATGCACTATTTACTCAAGTAATATAGTGTATCTTTGATTGCAGAGTTGAAAACCTGAAAATTAAACAAGAAAGACGTATAACAAAGAAAAAAGTAAAATCAAAATCTAACAAGCCTGAAGCTCTTGACTCAGAAACAGTGTTGCATATTGAAATGCCAGCTGAACTCCCAATATGTAAAACTGAAGAGGTATTTTTTTTTTTTATGGGAGCCATTTTCGTGAATAGCGACGTACATAGACATCCGCATAGATGCTACACAGATGCGCAGCCCTCCTTTCTCCTCCCACCTATGGGCCACCGGCTACTTACACACCGCACGAAACACTACAGCGCAGCTGTCACTGTACGCCGGTCTCGTGTAAGCGAGAGGTACCTCCCCGGTCGTACCGGCCAAGTCGGCTGCATGCAAGCATGCAGAGTGACACTACCTCTTCCTAAAATATGTATGGCAAGTATCAGGCTTGCGTATATAATATCATTATTACATAGTATAAAACAAAGTCGCTAACCTCCGTCTGTGCGTCTGTATGCTTAGATCTTTTTAAAATTACGCAACAGATTCTGATGCGGTTTTTTTAAATAGAGAAAGTGATTCAAGAGGAAGGTTTATATGTGTAATAACTTCATTTTTGAAGTCCGAAATCCACGCGGGCGACGCTGCGGGCGGAAGCTAGCTACTATTTATAATGATTAATTATTGTTAATTTAAACCGCTGATGTGTATATGTCAAATAGTTTGTAGATTTCTAGGTTATCTAGTCTATTCTTTACACATTGAATGCCAGACTTCTTGACGGCACGTTTTCTGTACCCACCATATACTGCAGTTTATACAAGACAATTCTTAGCTAACGTTCGCAAAACGAAAACAATACATGATACCGAACTACGAAATATCATCTATGCTAATATTATAAAGAGGAAAGATTTGTATGTTTGTGTGTTTGTATGAAACGAATAGGTTCCGAAAGTACTGAACCGATTTCAAAAATTCTTTTACCATTTGAATGCTACATTATCACAGATTAATATAGGCTATTTTTCACCACGGAAAAATGCTTCATTCCCATGGAAAAACGGGTAAACTTCTAAACGGTTGAACCGATTGGGTTAAAATTTTGTATAGGTATTTCGATGGTTTCCTGGATGGTTAAAAATACAATTAGATCGGTAGGTGGCGCTGCTGTTGGTATGTTAACTACTAAACGCCTTGACCGATTGGGGTGAAATTTTGTTTGTGTATTACATATTCAGAAAGTTGGCGGTGTTACACCCCCGTGCCATCGATCCTGCGCCCCTCAGGTCGTGACGTCATCGGAATATGAAAATGAGGCGTTAGAGAGTGCACTCGTGTCTGCGTGTTTGTGCGTTATAATAAGGTCTGCGGAGATCACTCGTCCTTATAGAGATGAACCACCGTAGCCGACATTCGGTTAGACGACATTATTCTACGGCTATGGTGAAATCCTTCATTAGGTTTTCGAAACTTTTCAGTTTATGGACAAATTAAATCTAAATATTTACCGGACCTAAAATATTTTTGTTTTAGAAACAGCCAATATGTATAGAAGAACTCAGCGAGAGGTACCCAGTACTGAAAGATCATGCATTAGTTGAAAAAATTCTTAATGTTCCTTTAAATAATAATCAAAAAGGTAATCCTGAAACTTATATTTTATAATAAGTATAGTAATTCTTTATATGTATATAAGGTTGATACAAGCGAGAGGCATTAAATGAAACCACATATTTTCAGGCTACACAACAAAAATCAGATCAATCGGAGCAATAAATTGGCCACAGGAATTTTTCAAAATTTTTTTCTCACTTCTTACGCGCTGTATCACAGCTGATCGCCGACTATGACCAGCCGGGGTCTTTCACCTATATATACCTACATATACCTATATATATATATACATATTTATGACAATCGACGTCCAAGAATTTTCATAATCTACAAAAAATGTGATAGAAAAGAATACTGGTAGTCTTGGTGAACGAGAATACTACCCACTTTTATTAGTTGTATTCGACAAGTGCTATTCAGAAGCGCAATTCGTCTACATCACTGTCTCCTGCAATGAAATATCAATTACTGTTTATAAAACGCAGCAAAATATATTCACGCCCGCTCCTTAATGAAGTGGGCAAAGAGAATCTAAAAGTTTGGTTAAAAAATGCGTGTTGCGTTTGCCATTTTTTTTTGTTATAGGGAGGCAAACGGGCAGCCGGAGTCATTTTTATGACTTCCGACACCCACAGACATCCGCATAGAGATGAACAGATGCGTTACTTTCCTCCCTCCTCCCACTTCCAGGAGCCAATTTGCGACATTATATCTAAATAAGTATTATAACATTTAGTTATAATATTTAGGTATGGTGTCGCAAATTCCACCACTCAAACTGTCCGACGTAATGCTTGCACCATTGGTGTCTCAGAAATGGCGCTGTTTTCAAAATGTTACCTAATAAGTGGGTAGACCGGCACACGATATTGCGGTATAGGGACACTCGCCTTGTAAGATGAGGGAGTTCGGTTACTGCCGCACGGAGGGCAACACGCATGCATGTCGGTTAGGTGGATGTCCACGTGTGTGTGGAGTCACGAGGAGGCTCCGACTGCACGTTTGTCTCACCACACTAAAAGAATAACGTGCAGGCTGACTTAGGTTTTTAATTTATTTCGCAGGTCGAATACGGCAAGTATTAAAAGATCAGTTGAAGGATGCCGCTGACAGCATCCTACCAGATATCATTTACGGTAAAATAGTAAGCATTGTAAAAGGTTCTGTGGACCTGACCCAACCGCAGCTGAGGAAGGTGAGGATACTGTATAACATGCTGAGGACCGCCGCGCAGACAGAGAAGGATGAGGAGAAAAAAAAGAAAAAGAAAAACAAAAAAAAGAAGAAAAAAGTTAAGGCAAGCACAGAAAACACACCGGCTAAAGATAAATTGGAAACTGTTCAAGAAACGACCGAACAGAAAGTACAGAAGAAACCAAAACGCATTAAAAGATATGTGGTGTTCGTAGGCAACTTGCCGCCCCGCATAGACATGCGCTCGGTGAGTCAGATTACTTCTGTTAGGCGGATCACACACGGCACGCGGTTGGCGGTGAGGCGGACCTCAAGTTACATTGGGCTCTATGAAATCCGTTGATACCTAAAACACGTACACCGCCAGATCGCGCGGTCGAGCGGTGCTCTCGCCGCGACCGCCTCTCCGCGGCCGTCCGCGCGGAGAGGCGGTGCCTCACAAACGGGCAACCGCGTAACCGCGCGGATCAAGAATTTCAATTTTAAAAAAATTTAGGTATCAACGGATTTCATAGAGCCCAATGTAACTTGAGATACGCCTCACCGCCAACCGCGTGCCGTGTGTGATCCGCCTTAGCTATAAGAGGTAGTGCCACGCTGCAGCATGTAGCCGAATTGGGCCGACCGGGGAGGTACCTCTCGCTTACACAAAACCGGAAAATGACAGCGGGCTGTGCAGTGTGTTAGTAGCCGATGGCCCATGGCGGGTAGGAGGAGGAAGGAGGGCAACGCATCTGTATAACATTAATGCGGATATCTATGGGCGTCGAATCATAAAAATAGCTCCGATTTCTCGTTTGCCCCCTTATACTATAAAAAATTACTGAAAGAGTTACAATCATTGCAGGCGTATCGAGCCGGTACACCGGTGCTCGCGCGGGGTACCTAACTTTCGCGTGAAGTCACAGCTATATTGTAGTATTTGGTTGGCTTTCTGACCCGTTTTCTTCGGGAGGAAGGGAGAAACCTTTATGACACCTTACTCATTTGTTACGAACTCTCTTATCCTATTTCCTACTAATATTATAATTGTGAATGTATTTCGTTTGTTTGTTATTTATTCGCTATAGTTTGTTTGTTACGCTTTCGCGCCAAAACTACTCAACCGACTCAACCGACCGAAACTTAGTACCTACTCGTATTCCTGGAGTTATTAGACATGACAGGATATAATAATATAAAATATTGGTGTAACGGTTAATCGGCCACGAAGTGCTGTCTGTTAGAAAAAATGTTTGCCCTGCGACAGTTCATTCAAATTGGCCGATCATTTCGGAGGCGGCTGCTGACACGAGATTATTATATACTAGCTGCGCTCCGCGGTTTCACCCGCGCAAATTTCGATCCCGTGAAAAACATCCCATAGCATCCCATAGGAACATTTTTTCGGGATAAAATATAGCCTATACGGATTCGGAAGAATCCCTCTAAGTAATGGTAAAAGAAATTTTGAAATCGGTCCAGTAGTTTTTGAGCCTATTCAATACAAACATACAAAAATACAAAATTTTCCTCTTTATAATATTAGCATACATTATATTAGCTAATTATGTAGGTTATTGGTTTTTGCAAATAATGGAACAGGCATCAGCACAAGCAATAACCGTATAGTTGTTAATGTGAGTCGATAGTTACATCTATAATACATATAAATATATTATAAAATTGCCGTGCCACAATGTTAGATACTGTAACAATCAGGGTCGAGCACTCGCTTATATTATAAATAAAAGTATCTCTTCATATTTCAATTTATAAATCTTCTTTATTATCACCATTATAATTTACAATTAATTCATCGTACAAACATTTCATCGACTAGCCCTGCTAGCTCATAATTAAATCTCTTGTATAAACTTTGTAAATTCTAAATAAACATGTATCTCAAATCCGATTCTTATAATATATTCATACTGAAAATTCTTGACATAA
>LUGF01002591.1:73967-84534 GCA_001625245.1 Calycopis cecrops
CCCCCCCGAATGGGCCACCGGCTACTCACAAACCGCACGAAACGCGACAGCGACGCTGTCACTTTACGCCGGTATCAAGTGAGCGAGAGGTACTTTCCCGGTCGTGCCGGCTATTGGGCCGGAATCGGATCGGAATTGTCCGTTGCATAGGAGGATGTAGTGTCATGCACCATGCATGGCACTACCTACTCCTATGCAGCATGGCACTACCTCTTCCTATAACGAGTACACGTTCTTTCACTGTGAGTGAGTAGACGATTATGTTTTACACTTCTTCACTCGACATATTATGTATGTCGGTAGTAGACACCTACCCGGTCGTGCCGTGGTCGCATGCAATGCAGCAATTACTAATTGGTTTCAATTCCAGAGGGCGCTGTCGAAGCACCATTCGATGATGGGCCCGAAGCGCATCAACGTGCTCTACACGACGCAGAAGAACAGCAAGTTATCCACAACTGCGGCCAAGGTGAGGCGGGCTTAATAATAATGTATTTCAAAAGTTTGCAAACGCAAATATTTGCAATTTCGTATGCATAAGTCTGTATTATTATTTTTATTTTTTTGCATGTCATAGAGGGCTAGTTTTTGGTCACGGCCAAATTTTAAAATAAGGAACTAAAAGTCAACCCAAGAATGTGTTTCAAATGTTATAGTCTAATTATAATATTTTGTTAAATAAAAATATATTTGAAATATTCCCAAAAAATACCTTCGCAAAGTCGACAAAGTTTTCGTACCTAATTATATTTTTATTTTTTATTTCAAAAATTTTAATTTATCATTGATTCTGAACCAAACCTGAAAATTTGACTGGCGACCAAAAACTAACCCAATATAATTAGTTTATTTCTTTTCGACTAAATATAAAAAATGGGTAAAATCACACAAAATATGCTTTTTAATGCAAAAAGTAAGGTAAAAAAAGAATATTTATTCAAATATGCCATTTTGCCGTATGTACATATACACCGAGATTTTTTTGAGTTTTTGAACCGAAATATCTGAGTTTGGAATAATCCAAAGCATCCAATAAAAATGTTTCGTCCGTAGTAATGTAGGTATAGTTAAGTTCTGCTTCACCGCCGCAGCAAAAGTTGGTGCCGCCACGGTTGCGACTTTGCCAGCTGATTGATACATATTACGTTTTAACTTCTAAGGCGCGGTCGTCGTTTAGGTTTTTCTTTGTTTTTCGATTATTTACCATGATTATTTATTTCATTAGAGATAATAAGATCAACGTAATGTAAGTATTTCACGTGTATTTAAAAATCGGATCTATCTACGAAATAAAAAAATGGATTGTCTGTAAAGTCGGTTTACTGACGATAGTTGAACGTGACAACGTCTTAAGAAAATACTGATGAAATGGTAGCATTTTTCAAAAGAAAATTTTAATTTCATTTGTTTAATAGATTTGTATGTATATAGAGAAGGAGGTAATTGGAAATCACAATGAAATGGGCTATTTTCCAGTATTAAAAATATAAGCTTATTGAATGTAATCTTTAATTAATATGATTTATGAAGTCATTGTGTAGTGAAATAATTAGTAAATAATCAATATTTTATTTTAAAATCTATTTTTAAAAATACGTATTTTTATTCATGAGTCACGTGATACGAAACGACTTGAAATTGATTATGACGTCAGTATTGCGTGAGCTCTATGGTACCGTAATATGCGTAGTATAAATTGTCATTTGTCAAAGAGTTGTAGGTCATAATTTTAAGATTATGGTCACTGTTAAATGTTGATACTTGGTACAAATGTTTGTTATTACAAAGAGAATACAAAATAAACAAATGCTACTTATGAAATAAGTCACATACATAAGTCATTCACTACTTGACATTTAGGATACAGAATATCTACGTCACAGGACGCCATTTTGCTTAAAGAAGCGTTTTCGCGGGTCTTTAAAATTTTGAATTTTGAATTTAAAATTTGAAAGTAAATACTTATCAAAATAAAAAATAAAAAAATGTATAAGTTCATTGATCACTGATAAACATTCTGGAGTGGTTTTTGAAAACTTGGAAAATAGCCCATTGATCAAGTTATATTTATTTATACGCATGAATACAATTATGTCGATTTTTTACTCATCGTGAAATAGTTCTGTTAACTTATTGTTTTAATTTTGTTAATTATAGCCTAACCTACAATCGCTGCACTAGCGGACCGATGCTATTTATTTTAATGATGAAAGCACGAATATTCGACAATATATCACTGAACATATAATTAATATCGAAAGAATCATTACCTTTATCGCTGCAATTATCGTTGCTATAAACAATTGACACCACATTTACATGGAACGCCTCAGTGCGAGGTAACGACGCATAGCGAGGTAACGCCCCATGAGTCATGTTTTTGACATGCGTACAGCCGGCTGAATCGAATTATAAGACGTTGTCACGTCAATAATTAACTTGAAACAAACCTATTAGTAGTTTAAGCTTTTATTTCGTTACTTCTCGTAACTACGTAACTGAGTCCACTATCTTCAATACACGAAACGTGACAGTGACAGGTGTCACCTAGATGCCTAAGATTTATGTATATTCAGTACAGCCCTAGAGGGCGTTGTGCATGGATGGTACACGTCGCCCTGATCCATCAACAATGTATCGTTTATATCATAAGCAATGAACTGGTTTATGTATGTGTGCCATGTTACCATGCATGTACACATGCAATCATTAAACAATTTTAAACTATTGTATTTTAATTTTGTCAGTGTGTTTTTAGAACTTAGTTGTGTTATGTTGGCATTTGTATTTATTGTTTAATAACCACTGGCAAAAGGCGATTCATATCATTTGGTTGTTAATAACAACTTGTAATTGGCAATAATATACATTACAAGCACTTCACGTTTGAATATTATATCGAATTATTTTAGCTTCAAACACACAACGCCACAGGTACAACACTACTGGCAGGTTACTACGGGTTTATAATGGCGGCTCTCGGGCGCAATGCTGTGATTGGTCAACGCAATGCGCAAGCGTTAAAGCCTTTATAGGAAATGGCACTTTTGATTTTGTATGGATGATGCAATTGAATTGTCAATAAATCGTAGTACAAGCGATTGTATACCTTTACCATGGTTTTTCACTGTTTGAATTCGAGTGCGATATGACTATCGACTTTGATGAAAGTGTGTTATTTTTTTAAATTAACTTATAAATTTAGGTTCTGTTATTGATATGCAATTCAATATTTTCATTTCGAAAACGACCTCAATGTCACCCTATATTATATAAAAAACATATCTAAGTACCCGTTGGCGTTATCAACTGAGCCTATGTGTCGTCAAATACGCGCCTAATTAGGCGGTTGCGACACACATTTAGTAGGCGCCTTACAGTTATAAGTTGATAAAGATTTTTCCAATGATCTACATATAATTTACAAGTTTTCAGATTTATTCCTATATATGTGCTATAAGTTCTTACTTCTTGCCAAATTTCACAACTCCAGGTCAACGGGAAGTACCCGATAATTTTTGGTTTTCGACAAAGTACGTTTTCATACAAAATTTGTGCACAATACACATTATTTTACATTATTTGGCCAAAACTTTTTATTGCGTTAACTTAGAAGTGTGATTTTTGTCAACCTAAACGGCAGGCGTAAAGTTACAATAATTGAAAACCATGCATTACGTTTGGATTGTTCTTCCCATTCATACGGAACCCTCGGTGTGCGAGTCGGACTCGCACTTGGCCGGTTTTTTTTTACTCGCGTCTAGTTTTTTATTTTTATTTCTAACTATATTTTTGTGTCACCTAGATTTTACGTGCATGTCCAATTGTGAATATGAATTGTATTGTTTGTGTAATGTTACTTTGTTCTAAATAAAGTTTATTCTATGTTACATGGTGCCAATGTTGTCCACAGAGCAAGTCTGCCAAACTGATGGCGCTGATGAGGTCTGGCAAGTTTGTGGGTAGCATGCCGACCTACAGGAAGAGGAGCCACCGCCGGGCCAAGGCCAAACAAGCAAAGGCGAAGGCCGACAAACAATAGGGCCAAACACAAGCGCAGGCGCAGGCCAACAAACGATGAGGCCAAACGACGCAGGCACAGGCCAACAAACAAGGAGGCCAAACACACAGGCCAAGTACGAACGCCCAGGCCTTCCCATAAGGCCAAGGTCTTTGGTCTAGTAACTTTCACAACCTCCAACTATGTGCCAAGTACAACAGGAGACTGAAAAAACAAATAAACTGAATGGAAAATGAACTGAAATATTAAATGTACTGTAATACTTCATCTGTCTTCGTAAGGTACGGCTTACCTCATAGTAAGAGACAGCTTTTAGTCGCAGTGTGATAACTAAATCTCAATGTGTACCGACTTTGATTAAATAATCCAGTTTACAAGTCTTTTTTTTTTTAACGTGACTAAAGCAGTTTCGCTGAATCGGCACACCCTGGGTGGGTTACCCACCAGTGTGGAGATTCTGAACTCCCTAGTGAGAAAACCCTACCCCACTAAAACCTCACGGAACTCAGCCGCCTTAGAAGGATGATGTGACCCTAGATCTGTTAGCAACAGGGTCACTTCGGCGACATGCTGGGTCCATATTATGGGACCCAGACTAGCAACCCAAGAAAGTCGTCCGGCTTTTTAGGTCTGGGTCAGAGTTGAAATCGGAGATGTAACACCACAATATCGATATTCAATAAGAGACTTGGCCCTATGTTGAATAATATTTATTAATATTTTAATTTGGTTTATAAAAAATATACAATACTGATATTGTATGTAGTTATTTCCTACATAATATATTTTGAAGGAAAGTCTGTGCGATATTTGTACTAGGTTATTTTGAGGCAATTAAAAGTAACGAGCAAATACAGTTTTAGTTTACTTTGGGAGTAAGGGTAAATAACTTCAAAGAGAAAGAGAGTAGGTATTTATTTGTGTAACTTATCCCAATTTAAAGAAAACAAAATCAAAGAGTGCTTCAAAAATTATTTATTTATTCGTATATATAATTTATATATCCATTTATTATTAAATCAACCGATGCACACAACATGAACAGTCAGCCGCGCATACGAGCGGCGCGCCGCACCGTGTTACTCCATGCGCGGGTTACGCCGCATAGCGTCGCGCCATGCGAGCGTCGTGCCGCAGAGCGTCACGTCATGCGAGCGTCGCGCCTTACAGCGTCACACCATGCGAACGTCACTCTCTCGCTCTCTCTGAGCGTCCAGCCCTCCCCGGGCGCGGCCCGCACTAACACTATATATAAATTAAGAACCTGTCTATTACTTAGAGTATTTACGGACAACATATTAAAAATAAATCATTCTCAATTAATACTTCTAAAATACTCGAGTAGTTGTGAATGTTCACACATTTGTGCAGCAGGAATGATAAACTCAAACGAGTCGATTCACAAATATATATATCGTAAGCGTGTGTCAGAACTTAGTATCTATCGGAACAACACAAGTATATTAGTCCAAATGTAAAACAATGCGATCAATGTTTAAACTAATTAAATATATACCTTTCAAGTCATTAATATAAAAAAATATTTGCGTTAAATATAAAATAGTCAAGGAATTGACAGAATAAAAGTTAAAATGATCGGTTTATTAGTGAGCTAAAATAGTTTTTATAAACATTTTCGCATTGCGTTGAGATGATATGAAATATGTTTTAAAGTAAACTGCTATCGATTTGACAATATGAGAGCAATCTATAAACCTCTAGATCTTAATATAATAAGTACGATAATACGACGTGATGTTTGATAAAACACACAATATTGTTTAAATGACATAAATAAATTTGTTTGTTGCTAATAATAATAATATTTGGACATACTGTGGCAGTTTGTTTGCTAATAAGTAATAACACATCAATGTCATATTATCTGTCAAACTCTCGTAATCAGAAACATAAAACTCCAAATGTGAACCTAATACAAACCAGTATTCTTATTTCATCTGAAAATGTTCATTCGCATTTACATAAAACGTGACTAACTTCACATCGAAATAACATAAATAGTAAAACCGTGGCCTACACTTAGGCCTAAAATCTTAGACCAATAATTAATTACACTCCTTAGTCTATAATATAATATGATATAGGAAACAGAGCTCGAAATACGTAAGCCATTTTTATTATAATAAAATTCTATTCGATCTCATCATACAATTCGTATTTCGAACGCTGGCTGCCATTACGCGGTTCGACCGAACACATTTCCCGCCAATACAAGTGACAGTTACAGTTACACTTTTTTACACAAACACATTTACAAATTCACGCTACAACTGGCCAATAGAGAAATTCAAATATCGAATTGGAGAAATGCCGCAAACATCGGAATACTGCTTCGTTGCTACGCGCAAATAATATTAAAAAAATAATATTTTAAAAGTGACATCGATATTTCTATATTTTCTATGCTTAAAGGTACACCTCGTTCTAATACTTTAAAACTCTAATGATACAACTAGTATGTACATTCAGCTACATTTAAATACAAGTACACTCAACGTCATAATGTGCGTCGTCTGGTTACAATAAAACATCACATATTTTTACATGAGATTCACAATGTACAATATACGTCTAGCCGATAGAGGGAGCTCGGGGCTCCGAGACTCGTCAGGAATGTATGGGTGAAGCTTACTGGAGCACTCAATACATCAAATATTGTTTTATTTGCTTTTTGGAAGTATATTAAGTAACTCACCACCTGTACTAAATCCCTTAAAGTTAGAATTCAACCAGATAAAACGTTTAAGCACTATTTTTTTAGATAGATAAAAAGACAAATTTTTGGATAATAAAATAATAATTAAGTTATAAAATGTAATATTTGAAATAAATAATTACAAGTGATGTACGTAGATAATGTGACATATAGACATCATTCATAAAATTGAAATCAAAGGTGGTGAGAACACGAGACTGCTCTACCTAAAACCCAACCATATTTTTCCTAATTGTTTTTTTAATATAGAATACTGGGACAAACGAGCTGTCGGAACCTTCTAGTGACTACCGGTGGTGGCCACCGGAAACACACACAACATGTAACACGACAGCACGCCACATTGCCGTGATGAGCGAGAGTTATCGCCACATTCTTACTACCTCTTACTAACTTACTAAGTACCGAGGTAGTAAATAACAATAAGTTGTGTTGTTTACATTATAGATGGATATTTGAAAGTTAATTGTTTCGCATTTCAACAGCTTCACCTTTTACTATTAGATATTTTTCTAGGCAAACAAGATCTTGCTTTACGCCAGCTATCAATGTATAAGTTCATCAAGTTTCGCCAATACTAACATATCACTAACAATATTTATTAGTTGATTAAAGCGACTTCCAATACTTCTACTATAATAAATAGACATTTATGTCACATACATGATTTATGTAATCATTATACATTTTTACACTGTTTAAATTTTTCATATATGACTTGTGATTTCTCAAAATCAATGTGATGATGAGTTTCAAATTAGGTGAAACGAAAAAACATCACGATAAATTGACATACATTCATCTCACTATCTCTTTAGTCACTGATGTTTCACTTCACTCTACAGTGTGGAAATCTCACACAATTTTTATTTCATGTGGACAGTGCACGCCACTATCGCGGAATATCCTCGACGTCTTGTTAGAGCTTTCAAAATAGTCCGTCGACTTTGTTAAATGAACATTGTTTAATACAGAATATTATTGTAGACAAGAGTTGTTGTAATGCAACAAGCCTGTATTTAGTACACAATTTTTACCTGCGGTATAGCTCGCGCATTCACATTATTGTTAAATGTTTTAATATAGTTAGTACATAAAATAGTTTTTGCTAAATGACTAAGAGTTTCTCAAACCTACAACTCGGTCCGGCTATATCTCTTGCCTCTGGTTCCCTGCTGATTATACGTCACTAGCTCTAGTCTCCGGTCTGTGTTGTTTGTATGTATTTTTGTTGTTGACTGTTTGTACATACACTTAAGCCGATACAGTGTGCGTCTAGGTCATACACTGTACACTAGACTCGAGTACGTATCATCTGTTGTTTATATATTGTATAATCAGGTCTAGTCTGGACTTCAGTCTGTCTGTATATTCACTGTACTCCGCGTCCTGGTTGTACACTGCACACACTGAATAAGCTAGTTCTATACAGTGGTGTCTGTTGTTTGTTTGTATATTCACACCAGCCAATCTAGTCTGCGTCCCGTCGTACACTGCACACACAGCTGTTTACACTGAACTAGGTCTAGACTCCGGTCTGTGTCTGTATATTCACTCTAGCCGATCTAGTCCGAGTCCTGATCGTACACTGCACACACTTCACTCTAATCTACGTCCTGGTCGTACACCGCACACACAAACTGAGCCGCCGTGCCCGGCTCCGGCGCCGGCTACTGTCAGAGCCAGCGCTGCTCGAAGAACTGGCGCATGCTGTGGCCCGCGCGGCCCACTGGGCTGTCGTCCTCGTTGAACACCTCGCAGTTGCTGAAGATGAGGCGCACGTCCGCCGCGAACTCCTCCGCAGACTTGTAGCTGTGGGGCAAGCAGTTCAGTCGCGTGTTAGTAAGAGATATTCCCTCGTTCTCCTATAGCCATGGTGCGGCAGTCCGACACGACCGAAGAAATATCAGGTGCAGCACCGATGTTTCAATGTTCGTGCCTAGCGTCTAGCCGCCAATGGGACGGACTACTTTAATAAGAGGTGGTGCCACACAGCATGCTTGCATGCAGCGGAAAGGGGCCGGCACGACCGGTGGGGTACCTTTCGTTTGCACGAGCCCGGCATAAATTGACAGCTGTGCTGTCGCGTTTCGTGCGGTGCGTAAGTAGCCGGTCGCGGTGGCCTAATTGGAGGGAGGAGGGGGAATAGGAGCAACGCATCTGTATAGCCTCTATGCATATATCTATGGCCGTCGGTAGTCATGAAAATGGGTCCGATTTCTCGTTTGCCCCCTCGTGCTATATGTGGAACAGGGCGGTACTCACGCGGAGTCCTGTAGCTTCCGTTTGATGGTTGACAGGTCCATGGGATTGCGAATGACCTTGCGGTACTGCGGGAACTGCTTCGTGTTCACAGGCACCAGGAACGGCCACGCGTACTCGTGCATCTCCATCTCGCACAGCAGGTTCCTGCAACACACAAACACACACCGGTTATTTTTTATTCTTCTATTACACTACACCAACAGTGAAGAGACACACACAAACGCACCGGTCATGTACACACTAACAGTGAACAGAGACACACATACACCGGCTATGTACGCTACACCAACAGTGATCAGAGACGCACACACCGGTTACGTACACTACACCAACAGTGAAGAAAGATACACATAAACCAGTTATGCACACTACACCAACAGTGAACAGAGATACACCGTTTATGTACGCTACACCAACAGTACACATGGCTGACGTAAAACTTCATACACGAAAAATACACAAACGAGAGGGAGAGAGAAAAAAAATGTGCGCGCGCACTGCTCTTTCTTGCTCCTACAGTATAATATAAGGAACGTAATTCTCTCTCTTTCTTTCTTCACTAACTTATATCTCAACTCACTTTCGTTCGCCAACACATTTCGTGGAGCTCTTGTCACGCATTCATTAGCTTACTATCCAAGTCAAGCGCGCGTAAAAAAGTTTTATTTTCCATTTGGGGATGGGAGGGCAACGCATTTTCCCCCTCCGTAAGAGGTGGGGAGAGGAGGACACCCGCTGTCCTCCTGGCCAAGATAATAATAGTATAACCTATTAATTCTCAATATTCCGGTTTGCCTCCTCCCAGATTAGCTGGGAAAGAAGGGGGGGCCTGCACCCCCATCGTCCACAAATACAGAGGCTCGAGTACCCCATGGAACTCGCCTCTCATACAGATGAAGCTGCACTGGCCTTCAGCCCTTAGCGTAGATCTATCTAAAAAAAACGCATTTATACAATGATTAGGCGGAACAAACATAATCTACTCACTTGCAGAACTGCAGTTCTTTGGAGATGGCCTTCTTGCCGCAGCTCTTGTCTTTCTTAGCGCGAGACAGTAGAGGGATGTTCTCCACTTCAGGGTCTGGGACTAACAACACATTCCAACTTTAAAACATTGTTTATACTTTATTCGTGGTAACAATTCGGTGACGTCATACTTGTAAAGTTATGTTACAAATTCATTCTTCACGTGTTATCTATACTTACTAATATTATAAAGAGAAAAGATTTGGTTTTGTGTATGTGTGTGTGTTTGTATGTAACATATTTGTTGTTAGTGTATGTTGTGTATGAATAAGCTCCAAAGTACTGGATCGATTTCAAATATTCTTTTACCATTTGAATGCTACATTATTACAGACCAAAATAGGTTATTGTTTACCACTAGAAAATGCTTCATTCCCATGGGAAAACGGGTAAACTTCTAAACAGTAAGAGGTAGTGCCACACTGCATGCTTGCATGCAGCCGAATTGGGCCGGCACGACCGGGGAGGTACCTCTCGCTTACACAAGACCGGCGTAAAGTGACAGCTGTGCTGTCGCG
>LUGF01002591.1:108993-140191 GCA_001625245.1 Calycopis cecrops
TTTCGACGGTCCGCCTATACGATTACAAACATAAAATCCCGCGCCACCACCGCCGCCGCTCTACTGCCCGCAAGATTCAAGGAAGCGGCCTGGACGGCAGCGTCTTTTAAAGCGGGCGGCGGTTTAAAACGGGGCATGGCCGCCTGGCGTCCCGAACAGAGCGCTCGCCGCACCGGCCATGCCGTCAGCTTTAAAAGCTTAAGACGCTTTAGATGCAGCGTATACTTACTTGCGTATGCGTGTGTCGAGTAGGTACCGCTCCCGCCGCAGCTGCGCCAGCTGGTCGAGTGACGCGTCCAGCTGGCCCAACACGACGCGCGATGACGTCAGCTCATCGCACACGCGCGCCATGATACGCGCCTTCGTCGTCGGGTTGAGCGCCACAAACGGCTTATCCCGTAGAGTCTCTGTAACAGACGACAACTTAATATTATACTAGCTGCGAATCGCGGTTTCACATGCAAAAGTTTTAGCGAGAATTATTTTCGCGATAAAAAGGAGCCCATAGCACTCTTCTGTCCTTCCATTACTATCTCCATACCAAATATCACATCGATCCGTTGATCCGATTTGATGTGAAAGAAAGACAAACAAACAAACACTCTATCGTATTAATAATATTAGTATGGATTCATATCTTAAAACCCCTTAATGAAGGTCAAAAACACGATCATCGGTTTCAACATAACCCGTATAAGGACTAGGCCAAACAAACTCAGGGGGTCTACATTATTAACTTATCAAAAATTAAAAAATAGATAAATATCGTAAAACGTTGTGTGTATTAATATAGACGTAGGTATTCATAAAAATGCGTCAATTACTCGTATGTACACGAGTAGTTGTAGCTGTACTATAGAAAAAAGATTTTAGTAAGATTTAGTGCCACACTGCATGCTTGCATGTAGCTGAACTGGGCCGGCACGACCGGGGACAGCTGTGCTGTCATAATTATTCGTGCGCTGTGTAAGTAGCCAGTGGGCCATGGTGGTGAGAGGAGTAATGGCAGCGCATTTGTATAACCTTTATGCGGATGTCTACAAGCGTCGGTAGTCATGAAAATGCCTTCGATTGCTTGTTCGCTCCCCTACACTAAAAAAATGAGAATCCTAACCTGAGAGCTTGTAGGTAGCGTTGGCGTGCAGATGGTCGTAGTAGGCGGTGTTCTTGGTGGTGGCGGTCGTGTGCTGCATCTCCGCGTCGCTCTGGTGGTGGTCTGCCACGCGCCGCTCGCGCTCGCGCTCCACCGACAGACCTGACACACGGAACCGTTACTTACACACTCTTCGAAAACAATCTATCAGAGCTGTTCAATAGCGTTGATGGCGGTTCAGTTGCTTGTTCCGAGGCGTGGCGATTACGTTACGTTTCCCATTAGTGTGCGTTGCAGAATGGAGTTTCATACAAAGAATACTGAACGGCTCGAGGTGATACGGTTACGTCCTCTTTCCGAATTTATAAGTGTGCGGTGACAATTACTTAATTATTACGCTCCTTGACTCGACTAACACTCAACAAGTGCGGCAGTATCGACAGCCAGTATGTCCAGAGAAGTATTTCAGATATTACAAGGTACCCAACTATCCACATATCTTTCGAATAGAGAGAGAGAGTAAGAGAGTTTGCAACACGCTATCCGTCATCATTACGTTATATAACATACAGAGACAGTTATTGCTCGTAACTGTGCTTTTGTGTGCGCGCCGTAACTTGTACGCACTATACGTACCAGTGAGCGCCTTGACCTCCCCGGTGGCGGCGGCGTACAGGAATATGCGCAGCACCTCGCTCATGTTATCGGGGGAGAGCTCGCGCATGCGAATTGCCTGCCCCAGCTGCGTTGTGTGCCGCCCCGGATGAGGGATGCCCGGGTCCTCTGTAACACACACATCATCATTAACACCTGTAACACACACACACTTCATTAGCATCTGTAACACACACATCACACTTGTGCGTAAGTGTGGGCCGTCATCAGTCACAAACTTCTGCTGACTTGCCGCATCTATGACATGAGTTCCTCCGACGTGAAGTGGCGGCTACTCACCGATGGCGCTCATGAGCAGCCCCGCGAGCACCCTGAGCATCTCGTGTTCCGCCTCCAGGTCGCAGTTGGGGATCAGCCCCAGCTGCAGAGTGTGCAGGGTTGGCAGCGCCTCCATGTCTGTCACAAATAAATCAATACACGATATAAAAAACATTTTTTTTACATAAATTAATTTACTGCTCCCTAAAACAAAAACAAAATGCAAAACAAAAGAAAAAATAAAAAAGAACAATTTAAGCACTTGTTAAATATCAAAAAAATTGGTTTAGTATTATGAAAGTGTGCAAGTGGGACTACTACGTCCGAAATAAACAAATTATAAGTTCATCAGAGGCAATGGTTGCTACTCTCGCTTGCGTCAGCTCCCCCATGCATCAGAAACCAAAAAAATCAGTGAATCAATCATAGAACTTCAATAAAAGTGTACTTTGAGATAATTTGATATTGACGTCTAATTTTTGAATCGGAAATTCCTTTAACTTCGGTAGGACAGGGAAAATATTATGAGTTTGCTTCATACTACGTACCACAAGTAGAGCTACGTTAACTGGTAAAAGTTTTCACTTCTATCGGCAATCCCAGTGATTGTCAATTGCTTTTTTTGTTGTTTGTGTGTGTTTGATACATGTCTTGTGTGTCTCTGTACTTAAATTGCTTTTCTTTCTTTTCTATTTAAATTTTGTACTGTATTCTGTTCTTGCTGTATTATGGAGCATAGAATAAATTATTTATTTCTATTTTATTGTAATAGATACACTATTCTACTCGGAACTGGGAACTTAAACGTATCGCCTTGGCTTTTCGAAGTGAGACGATTACGTTACGTTTCCCATTAGCGCGTTGCAGTATGAAGTTTGATACAAATAATACTAAACGGCTCTAGGCGGCGAAGTTTACGTTCCCTTTCCGAGTAGTTAAGTGTGCGGTGGCCATTAGCCTGTTTGTCTGTGTGTGTTGTTGTGTACACATGTGCACTCACCGAACCCGAGCGAGTATCCGAAGTTGTGCATGAACTCGAAGACCTGGATGAGGTCGGCGAGCGCTTGCCCCGGGATCCGCGCAGGCAGCCGACTGAGCTCCGGCAGCGGCTTCTGGTCCGACAACGTCGAGTCCTCCTGCGGCCTCCTGTCGGACGATAACAGATTAAGGCACGACTAACAGTGGAGATCGGACGACACACTGATACACGACTAACAGTGGATGTCGGACGACACACTGATACTCGACCAACAGTGGATATCGGACGACACATTGATACACGACCAACAGTGGATGTCGGACGACACACTGATATACTCGACCAACAGTGGACGTCGGACGACACATTGATACACGACCAACAGTGGATGTCGGACGACACACTGATATACTCGACCAACAGTGGATGTCGGACGACACATTGATACACGACCAACAGTGGATGTCGAACGACACACTGATACTCGACCAACAGTGGATGTCGGACGACACACTGCTACACGACTAACAGTGGATGTTGGACGACACACTGCTACACGACCAACACTGGATGTCGGGCGACACACTGATACACGACCAACAGTGGATGTCGGACGACACATTGATACACGAACAACAGTGGATGTCGGACGACACACTGATACTCGACCAATAGTGGATATCGGACGATACACTGATACACGACTATCAGTGGATGTCGGGCGACACACTGATACACGACCAACAGTGGATGTCGGGCGACACACTGATACACGACCAACACTGGATGTCGGGCGACACACTGATACACGACCAACAGTGGATATCGGGCGACACACTGATACACGACCAACAATGGATGTCGGACGACACACTGATACACGACCAACAGTGGCCCAGCCCGAGAGGGTGATTCAATTACTTTTTATTGAGTAGGACCAATTGAACGAGACGTCTGCAATAGGCTGCAATGGCACTGCTTACATATTGCAGGTACAGACACGTTATTGTAACAAAACAGATAAAGATCCTTCACCACCTACAGTATAAACTCAGGTGGACAGTTCACCTCAATTCCGACAACGGCTTCTAATCTTAAAAATTACAATCTGCTTACGTAATACTTGAATGATGCTCAACGAAACGATGGGTGTACCTCAGTTCGGCCAGTAGCTCCATCTCCCGGCGGCGGTGCTGCAGCTTCCTCTCCTTGGCGAGCAGGCGGTCGAGCAGGTTCTGGTGCTTGCGGCGCTCGCGCTCCTCCCACCGCCGCCGTCCGTCCAGCTGCCGAATAAACGTCGTGTGCTGCCGCCGCCTCTCTCGCTCCTGACCAGGGAGAATAATATAAGTACACGCATGCATGCAAGCACGAACGTGAATCGTACACGTATGAACGAATTCGCGCACGCATACACGCTGCGTACGTGCGTGCGTGCTCGTCTTTCAAAATTTCTTACGGGGCAGGCAAAGATTTTTCCATTATTACAAATATAAACATTTAATTTTTTCTAACATCAGGCTGTTAAAAAGTCACAAATTCAAAAACAAATTCAAAAATATGTTTTACTAGTCTCAATGCCTCAAGTTCCAATTAAAGTCGCTAATAGGAACCTTACTTGGCAAATAAGGTACACACGGTTCTTTACTTCTATTAAAGTCCCTGTTGCTCTATTAAGACCCTAACTGGTAAATAAGGTACATCTTTTGTCTACTATTATTAAGGCCCTGTTGGTCTATTAAGAACCTGACTGGCAAATAAGGTAAATATTTTGTCTACTACTATGTCTATTAAGAACCTGACTGGCGAATAAGATATAACTTTTGTCTACTACTTTTAAAGGCCCTGTTGGCCTATTATGAACCTGACAGGAAAATAAGGTACATCTACTACAGTGAAACTTAGTTAAGTGGGACCTGGATAAATAAGAAACCTCCAAAACTAGAACTCATGTTGAAGTCCCAACTTTGGCACTGAATTACCTCTGTTAATGGGACAAACCAATGCTCTATAACTGGATGGATTCGTTCTTACGATTTTATCGTCTTAGTATATTATGTACTATTAAAGTCCCAGTTTGTCTATTAAGAACCTGACTGGAAAATAAGGTACAATTTTTTGTCTACTTCTATTAAAGTCACAGTTAGTCTATTAATGTTAAATACCCTGACTGGCAAATAATATAAATCTTGGTTTCACGGGTACCGGTTAGAAGTAATCAATAAGTAGCATTTATGTGGTAGTTAGAAGTTAATCGCGTAGCTGCTTGATTCAGTTAAAGATTTAAAGAGATCCAAGAACTCTCAAGACTCAGATAAAGATTTAAAGCTTTAAAGAGATCCAAGTGACTACTCTAGGGATCATGTTTTTCAAGTAGGGATTCAGTAGAAGGGCTATTGTAATACGTATAACAAGTACGACCATAATATGTACATTACATTACTTGCTCCTTACAGCCCTGTTGCCAAACCGTTATTGTACACTTAGTTTAAACTGATAACGCATACATTAAGAATTTTTACCATACCATTTTATAGATTGATAAAACGTTTTGATTTGATTAGTATTTACAATTTAATGTCTATCTACATTCACTTAGAAGTTAAACTAAACATTAGCTTAATATGAGTATTAGTAGGCTGACGGAAATAGACTAAAAAAAAATTGAGTGAAGGCTGCTATTTTTCATGTTCAAACTCATGCTTCCCCCTGCCCCTTAATTATATGTGACAGATTCACGTAGCAAAAAGCATTAGTTATACAGCGCTACCTAGAGCTAGACTGCTAGAGAGTTCGAATTACCTCGGTTATGAACTTTTGCTGTTCCCGCAACGTAGGAGTAGGTTGAAAAAGAAAAAAAGACAATACATTTCAGTGCATTACATATAAAAATTGATGTACACGTTTATTGTAAGTATACGGTCAAACAGGCCGCAGGCTAAAAAAATGTCAATATTTTTAGTCACACCAATAATTACAATTAATTTGAAAAAATTACAACTCTATCGGATTTTATCGAGGTTTATTTAATTATTTTACAAGCACGGCGTTACAGAAGCTTTACAGCGACAATGGCCCGCCGCCCGTCCACCCGTGACTAGCAAATAAATATGAAATAATTAAATAAACCGCGATAATAGTAGTTTATGCAACTGTCATATAATGAAGGGAATTAAAACACGAGTGGAATTTTTGAAACGAGCGATAGCGAGTTTCAAAGTAGTTAACAAGTGTTTTAATACCCGTGTTATATGCAGTTGCATACACTACTTTATCTTCACTAATAATAATAATAATAATAATAAGTTATTTATTTCTTTGAGCAAAACTTAAGTGCCTAATACAATGTTTGGAGAAAACCCTTTAAGTAAATAAATACCTGTAGTGGGATTCTCCGCTCTTCCACAGGACACAAACACTTGATTAAGTTATGGTAAAAACATTAAGATTATCTTAAAAACACATGTCCACACCGGTATTAACACTAAAATTTGCTAAAACATATTCAAGTTGTTATACATAATATTAAACACAAAACTTTGTTGTTTACTCTAATACAATATATCAATATATTGTAATATTTAACTTTACAGTATCTGGTCTGTTCAACTTTTATATAATAATATGTATTTATTTTATAATATTAATTCTAAAACTATTTCATTTTCGCTAATACTGACTAATAGAATTAATCAATTAATACCTTGGGCGTCGATTGCCGACTGTCGGCATATGCTAATGACAGTTGACATTGTAGCGCGCGCTGGGCCAATCAGGAGCAAGCGCGCGCTGTTCAGGATTTTGACATACGTCTGTCTCACCATTTTTCTCTCCCTCTCGCTCTCACACAGTGTTATAATGAGATTTTACGATATCGATTTGGATATTATAACATCATGTCAAATTGCTTAAATTGAGTTTTTTGTTGTCTGAGCTATAACAGTAGTCATTATAAGTCAAGTATTGGAAACATAAGTAGAATGTTACAACATTAATGTAGATAAAATCCGTTAAAGTTGTGTTGTAATGAGTAATATTCGCTTACTTAACTTAAGACATAATCACATCATCAATAATTTTTATTATAATGCAATTTTTAGAGATCACTCTTTTAAGAAACTATTAAGGTGGGATTGGGAGAATAGGACAAAACACGTTACGTCATTTACGTCTCTCGCGCACCTTTCACTACAGAATCGTGTTGGTAGTTTTGGAGTAACATTATGCAGCGTCGGACCAGACTTACAGAGTTAATGATTATTTTCAACAATATAATAATAATGTAACCAACCTGTTCCTTCAGTAGCATAGCCTGGTGTCGTTTGAGTTCTCTTTCCTAAAACAAACAAGAAATTTAATAAATCGTTCATTTGTGCCTCGTTACGCTGGTAGTGTCGTGAGCCGCCCCGTCTGGGTAGTAGGATACCTCACCGGGACAGAGTATCCCAACTCGTCGGCACCACATACAATATACTTATGCGTCCACGATCACTTGTGCACTTTCAGCATTGTATAATGTAGAAAGCCTGATTTTTGCTATAGTCGTTAGCTAGGCTCAGTGGAAATGGTCGACGTACGCGACATTCAACAAAAATACTACCTGTAGTTGCTACTATAAAAAATACCGGCAATTTAATTAACATAAAAGCTATACGGTAGTTACTCTCTTATAATAATTTGATAAAATAATATTCTTACTACATTTTACATTAATTGAACTTTCATTTGATCTAACGTCACTTTTCAGAAGATGCAATGTTAATGGGGTACAACATGGGTCTCTTGCTTACATAATACCTGCAGTAGCGTTTTCGCGTTTCGAGCTATAGGTTGTCCAGTAGCTCAGTGGAGAAGGGGTACATCTGCATAGTTGTGTGGGCATTTAGAGCGGTCGATAGTCACCAAAACGCTCAATAGCGAGTCTACATTACACTAAAAATGTTCAACTAATAGTCTAGTTTCCAAGCACTACAAGCGGGCAAGTCCTACACAAACCTGCTGCCTCTTGGCGTGGTCCTCCTGCTTCTGTTTCTCCTGCTCCTCCTGCTTGCGCCTCTTAGCCTTTAGCAACAACATCGAAAGCGGTACAGCAAATCATAATCAATACAGCGAACATGGAACAAAAAGAAATCGAACCAGCTGATTACGTTTCCTCCTATAGACCTATATATGTTCTGTATTTACTTAAATTATTTTATTATAATATGAATTTATAATTTATATAATATACATATAATGTGTATTGACTGAAGGTTGATTTATTGTTATACACATTATAAACGGAGAAAGCTAATTTTATGTTATGTACCATTTATAGGATAAATTTTCAATCAATTACAATTAGCTGGTGCCCGCGACTTCGGCCACAGTGTTCAATATAATTATGTACAAAAATAATTAAACTAAAATGAATGGTACGTTCTATGCTGTAGCGCTATGACTGTGCTAAACTCCACTCAATTCCGTGAGTACATCACATTCTTCAATGAAAAATAACAAACATACATAATATGAACTTTCGCATTTATAATATTAGCAGTAGTAAAATTAACAACACACATAATAGCTTTGAAAACTATAACCTATTATGCAATATGCGCAATTCTTTAACTACTTAGAGGATAAATGTTAAGAAAATTAATTGACTAAAAAGCTGATGACTTGTAAGAAGTAATACAAAAAAGGATGCAAACATAAAAAGCTTTATACTGCGGTGCAATACGAATTAAATATAATATATAGTTATATATATAGTGTTATAACCCTACTGATTTGCCTTGAAACAGATTTTTGTTATTTGTTGTTAAAAGACGCACGCACTTTTCAATTTTAACATCAAGTTAGTAAAATTTTAATTAGTAGTAATTGATTAGGCCTGTTGAAGATTTCGTACTAAAACATAAAAAGCCTTTTACAATAAATCTGCCATTAACGCGATTTATTTTTTTAAATAGTGACGTTTCGGTTAATTTACAGCAGCCATAGGATTGATCCTACGGGCTTTGTTAATATATAGTTATATCGTAATGACTTTCAGGTCACTTTAGTGAATATATAAAAGTGCGAACGTGTTAACTCCGGAAGTGACAACTCCACCGTTAGTTAGTGTTAGTGGGCCCCGTGTTAGTCTAGAGATAGTCCACATACCGGACTGCCGTCCTTCGGTACCGACACGCCCTCTCTCTCTACGCTCTTATCTTTCGGGACGCTCTCTTCTTCGCTGAGGTCGATGACCTCTTTCGCCTTGTCTTTGGGCATCAGCGCCAGATTCTGCGACATGAACTCGTTTTTCGCGTCGAGATACTTCTGTTCGAGGCTGTGCGGGTCCTCGTTCTTCTTCTCGGGCTTGCCCTTGCTCCAGTCGCAACCGTTTATGAACTCGGATATCCTCGAGTACGACTCTATCAGCTTCTCTATGTTGTTGTCCTTGTCTGGCGCCTTGCGCTTGTCGCCCGTCTTCATCAGACTGAAGTCGAAGTATTTGTCGTTGGGCCGTTTCGGGAGATCGAAGGCGGCCTTCTCGGCGAAGTCTTTCATTTTGTCTAAAGCGTTATACTGCTCGGGCTCCTTCCAGTCTTCGTTCGTGACGAGCGAGTCCTTGAGACCGGTGACCGGTATGAGCGAGAGGCTGATCTGCGGCATCGTTTTGTCTCTCTTTTGCGTGTCGGTTTTCCAGTCGTCGGCTCTAATGGGCAGCGCCTCTATGGTGAGCTGCGACCTGCCTTTGTTGATTTGCTGTGTCGAATGTTTGCTCTCGTTAATTTCATTCGTTCGTACATTTTATTATCAATTGGATTTTTGACAACATTGTCAACGTACCCCGGTGTTAGAACCCATACACGTTTACATATATAAATATATATACTAATGTAACACGCACTACGAAAGGAAGCTAAGAAATCTACGGTAAAGCGAAAGGTTGAGACAACTTCTCGCTTTCTCTACAAGTGAGCGCAATGTTGCCAAGCGTCAAATTGATAATAATAAAAACAAACACAAGCACATGTAATAAAACATAAATATACAGGATATAAGTGTACAACTGGTCCCCATATTATGTTACATATATAAACACATAAACTGTATATAAAAGAAATAAGATCATAATAAAAAATGTCGTTACAAATGATTTAACCATAATATGAAAAAGAGTCAATAGATATGGAATCTACTAAAATGGCTAGCATTCACAAAATTTGTAATTTTACATCTGATGGTGCAGAAATTTAGGGCCCATACGCACTTGGCGGCCAGCCGCATTGCGTTAACCATGCAGTGCGTATGGACACTGTATTTTCACCAGTCAGTTAACTTGTCAGTAAAATAAGTAAATAACTAAGTGACTATATGGGTACTGAAGCAGGACACATGACGCTGCAACCCACACACACACACACATCTTACCTCCAGTAGCTGTTGACTCCTCGCTTCCTTTTCTCTCTTCACATATTCCGCCTTCTCGGACCTCTCCAGCTCTCTCACAAGACGAGCCTAAAATATGTGCCACCAATTAAATAATAATTTTCGCACTTTTGCGATATTCATTTTATATTGCCAGATACTTCAGATAAATTTCGTATGTTTGTGTACGTGTATGTCCTGAGTACACACTTGTGCGTGTAAGTATTGCGTGTGCGTATTTATGCCGGTATGGTGTTTACGTATACGTATACAACGTTGATAAAAGCGAGAGGCACTAAGTAAAACTACCTTTACTATAAGTGCTTACTGTTAATCCGAAACTATTAAAAAAAATTGCGAGAAGTATACGAAAATATTTTTTTCAAAGAAGTTAAATATCGAAAAAATGTAATCATTCTTTGGACGGAGCGTCGACCTCGCACGGGGCAATGACCTTATCACCCAGCCTCGCGATCAGCTGATGTGATACAGCTTGAACGAAGTGAGAAAATACTTTAAAAATTCCTGTGGCTAAACTATTGCATAATTTTTGATCAGATTTTTGTTCTGTAGCTTCAAAATGATACACTAAATATTATGTGGTTTCATTGAATCCCTCTCGGTGTTATTAATCTTGTATACGATGGTACGTGTGTGCGTGCGTACCTGGTGCGCGCGAGCGTCCCGCTGCGCCTGCTGCCGCCGCGCCAGTTCCATGCGGCGCTCGAGCGGCGGCGGCGTGGGCCGCCCGCAGGCCACGCGCGCCTCTTCCACTCTGTCAAACATCATTTTATTTATTCGCTCGCGTGATAGAAAAAAAATATTTGTACATATTTCGAGCCGATGGCACTCCTTAGTCTTTTAACTATCGTAAATCATCATACGTCATACTAATATTACTTCGATACGTTGATCCGATTGATGTGGAAGTAGACGAACAAACAACCATACTTTCGCATTTATAATATTAGTAAGTATGGATGTTTAGTATAGAGTACTCGCGCGCAAGAAGCAAACATCGCCTAGTTCTGCTGATTTGCTGTTACATAATAATAAGCTACGCTCAGTAGTAGCACAGCCACGCAGTGCGAAGCCACTGTTATTACACTTTTTACCGACACGACGGACGCCACCAATTATTTTTTGCCTATCTGACGCGTACCGCCTTCTTATCAGCTCCAGTGCAGTGTCCCATACACAATAAGTAGGCCTTACCCATCATCTGATCTATAAATTTATCACGTTTATATACATGTAGATATTGATAGGACTACCGCTGCCCATAGACGTCCGCGCAGAGGTTATACAGATGCGTTGCCCACTTTCCTCCTCCACCTTCTATGAGGCACTGGATACTTACACACCGCACGAAAGGCGACATCACAGCTATTACTTTACACCGGTAAGCGTGAGGTACCTCCCCGGTCGTGGCGGCCCAATTCAGCTGCATGCGTGCATACAGCGTGGCACACCTCTTACTGACGACGATACTAATTATATTGGTCCAGTTTAGGACATGTGATAAGATAACTTACCTCTTGGTGATCTCGGCCTCGCTGAGCACGGCCGGCTCGGCGCCGTCGGCGGCCGGCTGTATGTACTCGCCGAGGATGGTGCGCGCGCTGAACGTGAAGTTGTCGCGGCACAACGGCGGGGATGGGTTGGCGTCCAGGAACTGAAATGTCATCGACATTACAACTCACGCCCCTAATGGCGAGAGCACACACGTTACTTTAGCATCGACGAGCGATTTAGAGACTGTTTCGTACTCCCGCGAGCGACTCATTGCGTTCAGTCGCGGTATCGGAATCGTGCATTTTAACAACTGCTCCGATGCTCGATACGCAACACACGCTTTTTTAAAGTTCGACGTATTTAGGTGTTTAGTCGCTGCGTTCAGTTTCTAAAAAGCGACTAAATCGCTGATGATGATAAAGTAGCATGTTTTCCTCTATGTACTGGTTGCCTGGAAGAAATTATTGCAAAGTAATAAGGCTGCCTTTGTGGACATTTATATATTTAATTGTACTTCTTTATTGTTAAGATATTTTTGTTTTGTGCATAAAAAAGAATATTTCATTCGTTCATGTGTGCGGTGGCTCTTACTGACAAAGGGTTATATATAATAATTAAGTATAGTTATAATACTGAAATATGATTTTCCTCGCGTCTTCTGTTTTACCCGTCTGTTCGCGGCGTATATGGCTTAGCACGCTGAGATCCGAAATGACGTGTTTTCGCCGTTCCACGTCCACAACGTCACTTTATGACAGGATTTTAAAAGAGCTTAGCTTCATCACACCGGTCACACGGACCCTTTGCGGCTTCAGCAATGACATTATCGCTTAGAAATTATTATTGAAAGTTATATATATAAGTTATATATATAACAAAGACCTGCTGCCTTAAGAAAACATTTCTTTAGTGAAACCGATTCATTAGAAGTTGGTGCCTGCAACATCATCTTGGTACGTCCCAGATCCGAAATTGCCAAAGATCGCAAAAGATACAGGAAAACGCTAATAACCTATAAAGACAGCTAATAAGATATATAGCTCAGCCTAAAGGCGTATTATGCTTATTTTTTTAATTATTCACTTTTATTGTTGTCTCTAAATTATTATGTCTTTTGTGTTGTGTTTAAATAAATGTTTTCTTTCTTCTTTCTATAATAAAAGTCTTAAATATTTATAAAAATAAATAAATTAAATACATTTCCGTTGTCTAGTACCCGTAACACAAGTTCTGCCTTACCATGGGGCTAGACTAGCGTAGCGTGTAAAAGTCCACAAATATTATTATTGTTATTATAAAAAAGCATATTGTAATATAAGTAAAAGACTCACGGCCTGCAACTCGTGCGGCGACTTGATGTGCGCGGCGTGCGGCTCCGGCGGCGAGTACGACACGTCGCCGCGCACGTGGCACTTGCGCGACAGCCCGCGCACCAGCGTAACGCGCCGCCAGCCTGCGGGCAGACAGTCGTGAATTGTAGATCTGTTTCTTTTCTTTTTTAAGTTAAACTTCTTTACTTGCGCTTGACTTTTTTTTGACAATAACTCTATGCTGACGGAAACCCAGTCGGTACTAAAAGACACGTCTAAGATGACGGTCTCTTTAAATTGTGGTCGATAGGGGGACAGACCCCCCTCTTTCACGAGATGGGAGATATGCATTCCGATAATGGTTCAATAATAGCTACTTAACTATTATTTCCATGAACAAGGGGACGATAGATATGGAGTGTGTAGCCTCGCTTTTTAACAGAGGAATGCGTCAGGACACCGTGGTGAATAATTTTCTCTAGAGAATATACATTGGGAAGGAATGCTTCAAGGTGCAGTGTTGATGTCTCTTTTTTTAAAAAAGCTATGGCTATTGCCTATATAATAGGACTGGAGAGTACCTTAGGGAACAGTGTCCGGGCCTCTTAAAAACCAAATACATTGTAAAAGAGAAATATCTCAGAACGCGGTAGCGGGGGGAGGGGGGACTGACTTACAGAAAATACGTTATAGAGGAGCTCTTCAAGGCATCTTTTACGTATACAAGATGCGTTGTGTCTGTGCCTCAGGGCACTTCGTCAGACTATTTCTTTAGAAAATATAGATTAATGGGAAGAACTGCCGCAATGCGCTGTGTCGGGGTCTCTTCTTTCCAAAATCTACATCAACGATGAGGGTTTATAAGACTGGAGTGACATAGGGGGCTTTGTTACCTCTTCTTGGCTCGCTATCGGAGACGAGTACGACGTACAACACACATACGTACCGAGCGCCAGCGGCAGACGCAGCTGCGGCTCGGGCTCGCCCGTCTCGCTGTCGGAGGCGGCGCTGTCGGACGCACACGAGTCCGTGCTGCCGCCCTCTCCTACGAGCGCGCGTAGCTTCTCCTATACAAACACATTCGTTAATACATTTCACTAATATTTTTGAAGATGACACTTTTTAAAAGAGTTTTGATTTGAATCCCAAACAAGCTAAAGTCCGTCACTTATGTCTATTGTTGTATAATTCTCTAATCCAGGAGTCAGCTATTGCACAGGACGCGAAAGTAAAGCTACGCCGATATAGAGTGCGTTCTACTCGAGGTCCAGAACTGCCAAGATGTACCACAAGCCGTTCCACTTGGCGACCGCTGCCGTTGTGGTCGCGTCGAAAATTTCATTAATGACGTAATTATTTTCGCGCACACCGAGCTCTCGACGACCCATGTTATTATTATTTGATTGAGACAGTATAAAGCAAGTTAATCAATAATTAGTTGAAGGACCTTTCAATTTAATTTCTAATCCACTATTTGTAATTTTAACGCTGCGCATTGCCACGCCACACAAGAAAACAAGTAAGAGGTAGTGCTACACTGCATGCTTGCATGCAGTCGAATTGGGCCGGAACGACCGGGGAGGTACCTCTCGCTTACAGGAGACTGGCGTAAAGTGACAGCTGTGCTGTCGCGTTTCGTGCGGTGTGTAAGTAGCCGGTGGCCCATGGAGGTGGGAGGAGAAAGGAGGGCAGCGCATCTGTATAGCCTCTATGCGGATGTTTGTGGACGTCGGTAGTCATGAAAATGGCTCCGGCTGCTCGTTTGCCGTCCTATATCATATAAAAAAAAAACAACCCATTCCAGTTGGGTTAATAATGGAAACGTTGACAAGCTAGTGGAACGAAAAAAATACGTGCGTGAGTCTCCCGCCATGTGATCGATCTCTCTTTTGCACAGCATCTCTTACATATTTAAGCAATTATAAAAGAACCACTATCTGAGTCCTACCAGATCAGTTTCCCCCAGGAGCTGCTGCGCCAGCGCAGGGCGGAGGCCCAGGGCTCTGCTCTGTGCCAGCAGGGACGCCACCGTGTTCTTCTTCGGCTTGCTGACGCCTCGGCCCAGGTTCCGCGGCCGACCTTCACGCGTGGGCCAAGATGACACCGCTGTTATAAACGTTCGTATGTACTACCTCACCAGGCGCAGTGGCGTAGCATCTAATTTAGACGAGGGTAAAATACGAGGCCATTTCTTTCGTTAATCTATGTCATCTTTAAGGCCTCGCGAGGTCTTTTAACCACTACAGAACCGACGGTAGAGTAGATATAATTTAACCGTTATTACATAAATAATTGATTGATATTTCTTTAAGTTCTCACAATAAAGTCTATTATTTTACTTATATTCCAGTTAGAATTTATATGTAACTAGCGTCCTGACACCAGCTGTATTCGTGTATGATTAAAAGAGTGAAATATAATTTTTGAATAAAATATTATTAAAATATTTATTTATACATAAATCGATTAGAGATTAGCAAGAAGCGTCGCTCGATTAATCTAATAGGAGGGTTCGGACAAACGAAACATAATATTATATGAAAATTATATATTAAATTATTGTTATTGAAAACAGTTGCTAGATATAAAATAATACGTTCTTTTAGTTCTTCTGAAAGTTCGTATTTTGATGGGGTGTTAGAATTTATAACTCTAGTAGAATAGAGTAGAGAAGTAGATAGAACATTATAAATGCTAGTCGCCATGTATATATCATTTTTAGTTTTAAAAACTGGCACGGCAATCATTTGGTGATTATACTCGTAAATCAATAGAATATTGCTCATTAAATCTATATAACTGAGGTGTGCGTGTGCGTAAAAGCGTAAGAATGTGCGTGTACGTGCGTGGGTGCGTCGACGTGTATAAGCGTGTGCGTGCTCACCTTCACTATCCTCGCTGCCGCTGGAGGTGGGTCGCGGCGAGTGCGAGGGCGCTCCCGCCTCCGGCGCCACTCGCCGCGGCTTCGCGCCCGGCTTGCGTCGTGCTGTGGACAAACCCTTACGTCAACATGGATTGAAATGAACATTTTCTCGCCCTATAAAAAACATTTGTCTATTTCTCTCCACACTGGAGTTCTCTACTATGGTTTCCTTGATTGACAAACGTGCTATATTACCTTATTTATAAATATACATTAAAACGCTTTATTCGTTTTCCTGTTGCTGTGATACTACCTAAAGTAAAAGTAGAGCATGAAAAGCCGTTCAGCAACGAAATGCTTTCCAATCGTGTGATCTGTACGAGTGAATGAGAGAATATTCCACTTGTCAGACGCTTTTTAACTATAATTTATCATGCATATCCGTTAGTCAATAGATATAGGAGCCGTAACCGAAGTTTACCTCAAATTACTATTACTAGTTAGTGAGAGACTTACATATACGTTCACTGGACGCGCTGAGCGTACTGCTGAGTGACGTAAGTCGCGACAGTGCGTCCGAAGCCTGCGTGTTCGCTGTAACAAACAAACGTTAACCGTCATTTATATATGTAAAAGCGTTGCTGCATTACAAAAGTTTCCTCTAGAACAGAAGCCACCCGCTCACATAGCACTGGAGCGAAGTCATGGCGTAGATAGCTCTCTCGTGCTGTTTGAAAGCATGAGTGGTTCACACCCCCTTGGATACAGTAATAAGTAGCATATCTGCATAAGTTTTGGTTGTGCGGATATTTATAGGTACTTATAGTCACTTAATAAAATAGTAATAAGTAATCTGACTGCACCCCTCTATGTAATGAAAAAACGGCATCAGACTACCTACATAAGCATGGTTAAGTTAAAAGAAATTACTATTACGAAGACTATTACTAGCTAGGAGTGCCTCAGGGCTCAGCATTGTGGCTTCTTCCTTACAGAGGCTATTTTTTGGTAACGCAGGGGAATACCTTTACGTACGCTACCCAGTAGCCCGGGTGGCTCAACCGGGTACAGTGTCGGGCTCGACATCTGGGTTTAGTCGGCCCCTATCGACTAAACCTCTGGGTGCCTTCAGCCGCTATAATTGGAGGGCCGCGGATCTAAAAGCAGCAGGGTGCCTCCAGGCTTATCATCCTTACAGAGGCTATATCAACGATGGATATTAATTATAGAACTGGAGAGTACCTCAGAAACATTAACGGGGGTTATTGCTGAAACTCCTGGAGAGTACCTCAGGGCAACGTATCGAGCCACCACTTTCCATTAGCTAGCTGTGCAACAAACATAAGTAGCATTTCGTAGGCGTGGTATACGTTTGTGTAACAACTACTGTTCACTTACTGGGCGTAGGCTTGAGCGAGAGGTTGAGCGGCGCGTCGTCGTCGCCGCGCAGGCCGAGGTCCAGCGGCGTGTCCTCCGAGCTCGCGCCCGACTTGGTGCTCAGATTCAATCCCGAGTCTACAACATAGTAAAAAAAAATTAAAAAAAACTAATGAGCTCTTTCACACACTTCTTATATAGGTTATTTTTTATATTTGACATTAGTAAACACTATAAGGAGGTTTTAATCCTCACCCGCAGCGTTGGAGCCCGCCAGCTGCCGCTCGAGCGCCGCGAGACTCACGCCGCTCTGGCTGGCGATGGTCTGCAGCAACTCGCGCGAGATACCTAATACAGATGGATTTTTTTGATATAAAGGAGCAAACGAGCAGTTGGAGCCATTTTCGTGACTACCGGCGCCCATAGACATCCGCATGTTATGCCATCAACATATGCACAACGTTGCTCTTCACCTACTTTCCGATGTATCAAAAACCTCAGGCCGGCCGGCCCTAATCTGCATTAACCTCCTTAGATAAAGTATGACTATGGTAAGCCCTTTTTATAATATATAGTTGAAGGCCAACAAGCTCTTCACTTGTATGGGTTTTTCTGGGACAGTGGTGACATTCTATTCCATAGTCTCAGTCAGAGACCGCTCTTGACCAAATGGTCTAAAAGCTAAATTCAGTAAATATTTAAATTCAGTGTCTATCTCTGGCTTTTAAGATACCTCGCCATTTGTTTTACATAACCAAGCTTATTCACAGATCGCTGTATTACGCACTTCTAAGTAAGGGGGCGTTGAAGTATTATGTAAAGCAACTTTTAATGTGTTATGGTTTCCGCACACACAGCTGTCCACTCTCTTACGGCTCTCCGCGCGCTGTCGCCTAGCCGTAGAAAAGTTGATGTACCGGAGGTGCTGATACGCTTACGTTACGTTCATACGTAAGGAGGCGAAAGGCAACACGGTGACTCTCACGGTCTCTTTCAGAGTTGACATGTGTGGGATGACCTTTAGTCGACTCACCAGCGTAGTCGGAGAGGTTGGGCGGCGGCGTGCCCGACACGGAGTTGTGTCGCTCCGGCTTGGTCGGCAGCCGGATCACCTCCACCGACGAGCGCGAGTTGCCGTACTCGTCCTACAGCGTATAGAGTTGTGTTAAATACATTTTTTTTAAACAAAAATATACAGGGTTACTTTTGGTCACAAATAAGGAAGTAAACATAATTTAAAGGGTGTGTTTTCAATTTTATCGTCTAATTGTAATATTTTGTTATATAAAAATCGATTTGAAATAGTCCTTAAAATACATCGATAGTTGTTCGCACACGAAATGTATCGACTTCAAGGTCAGTGAAGCCGGAATGTTTATAACATGGGACGAAGTATTTCTATCTATATATTATTGATTCTGAACCAAACCTGAAAATTTAGCTGGTGACCAAAAAGTAAACCCTGTATATTTTTTTAAATAATAGTACAAGGGGCAAACGAGCAGTCGGAGCCATTTTCGTGAGTACCAACAACCTTAGCCATCCGCATAGTGGTTACACATACTCTTTCCACCTTTCCCCTACATGAGCCATCAGCTACTACAGGTACAGCAGCGCACTAAACGCGACAGCGCAGCCACTGGTCGCCGATTTTGTGTAAGCGAGACGTACCTCCCCGGTCGTGCCGGCCCCATTCGGCTACATACATGCATGCAGCAACAAGTCTATACATATAATGTGATATATTTATAGATGAAATTACAGGTAAGGCGGATCACACACGGCACGCGGTTGGCGGTGAGGCGGATCTCAACTTACATTGGACTCTATGAAACCCGTTGATACCTAAAATTTTTTAAAATTAAAATTCTTGATCCGCGCGGTTACGCGGTTGCCTGTGTGCGAGGCACCGCCTCTCCGCGCGGACGGACGCGCGGAGAGGCCGTCGCGGCGAATGCGCCGCTCGACCGCGCGGTCTGGCGGTGTACGTGTGTTAGGTATCAACGGATTTCATAGAGCCCAATGTAACTTGAGGTCCGCCTCACCGCCAACCGCGTGCCGTGTGTGATCCGCCTAAGGCCTACACTCATACACTGCAGCTACTACTACTACTACCACTTATGATTGTATATAATAATAATGATTGTCCACAAACATCAGGACGCACCACTTTCTGCCTCTTGCTGGGGTGCGGAGGTCGCTCGGAGGCGGGGTGCACAGACACGTGCGGCGGGTCCAGCGAGATGGTCTTCTTGCGGCCGCGGTTGGTGCTGCCCGGCGGGACCTGACACACACAAATACAAACATTAATTAATTATTAACTGGAAAGTGCAATAGCAGTTTCAACTGATGTATGTGTGAGTTTTTTATAAGAGCGGGCAAACTAGCCTTTTGATGACTACCAACACATAAACATACGCATTTTGCTGTTGCGTTGGCCTCCTTCCTACTCCATGGGTCAACGGAAACTCACCAACCACGTTAAACACATTGATGTCACTTTACGGCGGAATCGTGCAAGTCAGAGGTATCTCTCAGGTCAGCTAAATGAAGCTGCAATGCGGTACGAAGATTACTTGATTGAACTAACTCAAAACAACAACAAATTTAAATGCAAAGCAACCTTTAACAGATAAATTAACATGAGAAAATTTCGTTCGGAGGTATTTAAGGTGTTTATAATATAATGTTGGTGACAATACCTTGGGCCCCGCCAGGGAGGAAGTGTACTTGATGATCTCCGTGTCGGGCGGCAGCCGCACTCCGCCCAGCACTGACGACGGGTCGCTGCAACAGGCACACGCTACATCAATATTATATATTTATAGTATGCATATATACCACACACACTACAAGTTAAATATTAGAAAAGCAACATACGACAGACTTACTGTATTATAACAGGCCTTGTGATGTGACGTATCATCGAATATCAATTAGATTTGAAAAAAATATACATATAAGTGTAGCAAATTATCTATTAATTATTTCTTTTGGCCTAAGTACGACCTACACCCATACATCTGCTTAACGACTCACCAATGTATGTACATATTAAATTTGCTAAATATGTTTAGTTATAATTTGATTGTTTTATTTGGGAGCATCTGCCTCCCAGTGTAGGTCGTACTATATTCGGATCCTGTACTAATAGGTTCAGTAATGTTAATTATTGCTGCAAAGGTGCTTTAATATACTACAAACAGTGATAACATTCTTTCATCAATAAGACTGCTGAAAAGCAACCAAATCAAATAGTAATATTGTAACAATTGTTTATTCTTTATGTAGCTATCATAAATTATGAATAAATGTAGTTATAAAATTGTACAACATACCCAGATTCCAAAGCAGCGCTAGCCAAAAAGGTAATATTTATTATAATGTATTCAAATATTTTGATAAAAATTAAATCTATGATTGTAAATAAAAATATTTATGAATTAGTAGTTAAGTCCAGAATTCATTCTAATTTCGTTTTTCTATAATTCAGTTCCTTTGGTAATTCAAAACTACGAACTATTGCTGTTCTATTATATGTGAATGGCTTATATTTATATGGCAAATATTTATATTACAGATCAGTGGTTGTTATGTAAACTACATGGTTATTATGTATAATGCAATTTATTATTTTTAAGGGGGGTGTTCATAAATTACATGAGGTGATTTTTTAAATTTTATGTGTCTCCCTCCCCCGCTGGTGAGATATCGTGAGATTTTATTCAACCCCCTCCATCCATCCCCCAATCTTAAGTGAGATTTTTCAAAATGTGAGTTTATTTAAGAAACCATAGTATTTGGTACAAAACAAATATCCACCATATTTGTTTGACAACCAGTAATGATGTATTATAACGTCGAAGTATGAATGAAATTATTTTCTTTCCAACGAAGTAGTGAATGATCTTAATCGTAACCTGAAGCATGTACAATCTGGATAATGGACCATAATGTCATAGTCAAACTTGATGTGGATGGTCCACAAATAGTGTTATATTATTATTATTTTCTATACAATGTCTAGAACAAAAAAGGTCTGGTAATCACGAAGCCCATTTTGTATAAGCTCCCAACTCTATCGTCTGAGTAATGAAGATATTTAAAGACATTTCGTTTTGCACACACAGTCAGCAGTGGCAGTCGCATGATAATTATACAGTGAGATAGAGCAGCAGTTACCTGAGGATATTATGAGGCAGGCCGGTCAGGGAGTCGATGCCTGTCCGCCTGTCCTTCTCCGACCCCATGCCGAAGGGATACAGCGGTGACATGTTCTGTACATAACACAAGATGAGATGATTAACTAATGTATGATTAAATTAAAGTAATTTCAGAAATGGCTTATTCAATTTGAATGGAGTTTTCAGGACTGATGATTTAGTGATGGACTTCACTTAACATTTTCTGTTTTTTATATTTAAATCGGTTCATATAATATGTACCAGGCAAAATATACTTAGATCTCAGATTTATATGATCAATCATATTAAACAGTTCAGGTTATGCTGGCAGTACGTAAATCCGGAGGTGTAAATAATAATGTGAAAATAGCGAATTTCTATATAAAAAAACATAAAAGGGGATGAAATATTTGAAAGTTCGTAGGAGTAATGCTGGTTATTCCTACGAACCCTCAATACTGGTTGTTGGTCTATTCATGAGGACGAGATATCTCTTTCTCAAGACTAGAGAGAGAATATCTCAGATAGAGTTTTACCTTGCCCTTGGTGGCGGCGGCGACGGCGGCGTGGTAGGCGCCGTGCGCGGCCGCCTGCGCCAGCATCAGGTCTCCGCGCAGCAGCGCCAGGTCGCGCTCCTTGTCCTTGGACGATGAGGAGGAGCTCGAGCTTTTACCTGCAACAGGAACATTACTACATCACTTTCTGGCCCATGGAGATGGGAGAAGAAAAAAAGGCAGCGCGTCTATATAGACTGTATGCGGATGTCTATGGGAGTGGGTAGTCATGAAAATGGCTCCGACTGCTCGTTTACCATAAAAAAATACATTCTGAAGTTAATGAAAGCATAGGACAGGAAGTAATGTTATGAGTATCGCGCCGTATCATTATGCTACATACGAGGGAGGTGATGGTCTCCTGCAAGACTGACTAACACGGGGGTAAAGTTGCAGTTATGCTGTCGCGTTTCGTGAGGTTTGGGAGTAGCCGGTGGTGAGTCTGTAGAAGGAAAGATGGGCAACGTATCTGAGTAGCAATCATGATGTCCGTGGTCGAATGTAGTCAAATGGGCAATGGCTGCGACTGCTCGTTTGCCCTTTATATTATTAAAGAAATGACCTATAACCAAGTCGTGTAGCGAGCTTAAGAGAAGGGAGTGCCCGACTCGCAAACAGCGGATGGTAGTGAGAAAAGGCGCTACGCGCGATGTAACGACAACCGTCACTCACTAATCAGACCTCACCCAAAATCGGTGGCAGTGCGTAAAGCATATATTACCGCTTAACGCAAAATTTGCCCTCTTTGATTTTTCCCCTCCAGAATACCACCGGAAACTCATGAAACTCTGTCACTTCACGGTGGTGTCATGTGAGCGAGTCACCTCCCCGGTGGTACCGCCCCAGGTTGTGGGACACTTGTACTCACGCGGCGGCAGCGGCTGCTGCTGCTTGGAGGAAGGCTTGGAGTGGAGCGGCTGCTGCGCGAGGTTGTTGAGCGAGGCGAGGCTCGACAGCGACTGGGACGACATGGTGGAGGGAGACGACGTCTTGGGGAAGCCGTAGGAAGACCCTGGAACACATAATATATGACTTACACATACAACATACAGATCACACACTAGCAGAGAGATACCCCGAGAGTGGCTACTATTCTAAAAAATTAAATACATTATATGTTTTTACTATCTAAAACTGTAGACTAACAACATGGTCTTTATGTCTACGAAGTAATAGACCCGCGGGGTTCAGGGACAAAAATCGAAGTGATTTCTTTTCACAATTGAGAAAGAAAAAAGAAAAAAAATATCTCTTTAATATTGTTACTCTTGTTGTGTTGTTATTACTCTTGTTACTCTTTAATATAAGTTTTAAGTAATTAATTGATGTCTAGCCACTAGTTTGATCTTTATTTTCTACCGGGTCGGAAATGATCACTCTCCCACACAATGTCGTCGTAAAATTTTTGAGTCCGATTTATAGGGTGAAATAGGGCAACGTATCTGCATCCTCTCTGTTCATGCGGATGTTTATTGTCCAGTCAGTCACCAAATGGTACACGACTCCTATGGGAATTCGTGTGGCATTTGGTGGAATAAAGCAATCGTAGGTCATCTGTGATGTTCTCACCATTGATCAGTGGGCTGATTTCCTTTACAGTGTAATGGTCACCGCACACATATCATCAAGGAAAAGGAGCGTAACCGTATCGCCTACGGCTCGCCGTCAACCAGGCGATGCCGATACGCTTACGTTACGCATGAACTCGGCTACAGCTAGGCGAGCAGTATGCGTGCGGACACCTGGTTGACAGCTCGCCGTAAGCGCGTTGATAACGGTTCGGGAGCCTGTTCCAAGGTGAGGCGATTACTTTACGTTTCCCATTTATAGTGTAGGTTACAGTATGTCATGAAAAGAATACTGAACTGTTCGAGGTGATACGGTTACGATCCCTTTCCCAGTTGTTATGTTTGCGATGACCTTAAGGAGGGAAACGAGCAGTCGGAGACAGTTTTATCACTACCGACGCCCACAGGCATGTGCGTAAAGGCTATGCAGATGCGTCCCCCTCCTCCACAGGCTAACAAAATTGCAACGGCACTTGTAGTTAATGAGTAAAGCCGACACAAACACTCACTCATGTTAGGCTGCGAGCTGGAGCTGCTGGTGGAAGGACTCTTCTCCTTCGTGGACATGCTGGAAGAGGAACTGCTTCTGCCCGACCTGCAAGTATACGTTCATGATATAGTACCCAATTATAGATGATATACCCAATTATAGATGATTATAGAGATGTAAGTATCGCTATCCAAATAGGTAATTCTTGTATCTTTAAGATTCTATTATTAATTATAGAGCCAGTTGATGTTTAAATAATGCGATTATATATTTTTTGTATTTTAATTTAATAATTTTTAAACGTAAAAAGATTGTATTAACATTTATTCATATACTAGCTGCGCCCCACGGTTTTACGGTTGTAGTTATTTAAATTAAGGTAATAATAAAATGTTTATAAGTCTAACAACCATGCCTCCTGAAATAATATCAATGTACTACGCGGTTTCACCCGCGTAAATTTCCGCGTAAAAAATAGAAAATCATCCCATGGCATCCCATAGGAACATTTTTTCGGGATAAAATATCCTATATGCTAATCAAAGTTACTCTCTATGTGTGTACCAAATTTCATGAAAATCGGTTCAGCAGTTTTTGCGTGAAGGGGTAACAAACAAACAAACATAGAAACTATCGCATTTATAATATTAATAGGATGTAATAATAATATTATTTATTCCTTAAAAGGTATAAACGGAACCTTACAGGATCGCTAAGTTTTTCGTCTGTAAGTCTATCAAGATCTTTTTACCGGGACGCGTGAAATGATCAAGCTGAAGATCATTTTGAATTCTGGTCCCCAAGATCGCGAAGCACAGATAAGTAGACTTCTAAGTCATGACAATTAAAGAACATAGTCGTTTGTGCAGCGCCCCACGGTTCCTCTTGCGTAACCTACTCGCTCGGCTCCTGTGAGCCGTAGCGTTATGATATTTAACCTATAAACCAATGTTTCCCTTCTAGTGGTCCGCAGAAGCCAAAATATGATCCGCGAATGATTTTAAATTTAGCGGGCCGCAAACCGTTAGATGCCGTACAGTGAGTGAGAAATTTTATTACACCTACATTGTGGTCCCGGCTATCGAGAATAATATAAAAGTGGGCCTTAGCTAAAAAAAAGTTGGAAACCCCTGCTATAAACCATACGTTACAAATGGGCTATCTAGCACTGAAATAGTATCAAAACGGAGTAAAGGTTGCTCAACTTAGCCTGTTCTACAAATGAATCTCGTTGGTTTTATAATATTACTTTAGGTACAGATGACATCGAGCGTTACCTAAAATATATACGATCTTGGAGTAATGATATAGAATATTATAATATCTAATAATTTATTATAGTAATAAGTATTAATATAATATGATATATACTACTAAAATTACTCCAAGTATAGGCTTTCTGTTGACTTCAGAATCATGAAATGCACATAAGAAACAGAGCAAGTGCTGATTAACAAGGCACATAGACATCAGTTTAATTGCTTTGTAGCCGTGTGCTGCCTTTCACTCTTCTTTATTATGATATAGGGGGACAAACAAGCAGTCGGAGCCATTTTCATGACTACCGACGCCAATAGACATCCGCATAGAGATAAACAGATGCGCTGCTCTCCTTTCTCCTCCCACCTCCATGGGCCACCGGCTACTTACACACCGCAAGAAAATCGACAGCACAGCTGTCACTTTACGCCGGTCTCGTGTAAGCGTGATGTGCCTCCCCGGTCGTACCGGCCCAACTCGGCTATATGCATGCATGCAGTGTGGCACTGCCTCTTACTAAATCTCCTTCGGTATAGGCCACATAAGCATATAATAAAAATCATTTATTTGCGATATACCTACCCATTTTGATACCATATGAATTAAATGGAGAAAGAGAGAAAAACAAAAGAGACACGCATAATGTTATGTGTGTCACAATTCCAACTCCGTCACTAGACGCCGCGCGCCGGTAGGTAATATGTGAGAGAGAATTCGGCTGCATACTACCTCTTAAAAGTTAGCAGTGTTTTTTGTTACATACACATGCCAAGTGAAAGTAGAACAAGTCTGACAGATCAGAGTTGACAGCTGATGCTTAAGTTGTGCACCTTTACTGGTAATCCGCAGCTCTCTACCTACGGTGATATATGCTTGTAGCTTGTCATTAAGTTATGGTAATGGTAGTGTAATGTCAAACATCCCTCTCTCTCGTGTCATCTGTACGGACTGTACCTAATCATAGAAAGCATCAATGGTATGAATATTCAGTGTACGTTCTATAACTAAATATAGACAACAAATACACTAAACAACTATTGTCTTTATCGATAATCTCGATGAAAATAAGATAGTGATGTGAAACCATTTGAACCATTCATATTTGTGTTTGAAATTTGAATGCAGAAAGTCAAGTGTTATGAAAATGAAAATGTTTTTATTCAAAATAGAATTACAGGAATTACTTTTTGAACGTCAACAATTAAATCTACCACAGGTTCAACCCTAGCCCTGTCCTGAGAAGAAACGGCGAAACAAACTCAGCGGGCCTCATGATGTGATGAGATATAAAAGTATAAAATACAAATACATTTGCATATTTTAAATGAATTTACAATAATTATGGTAAAAAAACAGCCTGGGAGGAGGGAGGGTATCTGTCATAAAATCTGCTACCTTATAGTATGCCGTACCACACAAACGCTCTTTAACAACTTTTTAAAATTTTAAATTTATCAATCGAAAGTTCTTGGACGCCTTCTAGGATCCGATCGTAAAGGCGTTTGCATTGCCCCCGAAAGGAATTCTTTACTTTACTAAGTCTATGAAATGGTATGACTGTTTCTCATATTCCTGTTATGATTATCATTTTTCGTTCTTAATTCACTAACGTACTTTCTTACATACAAGACATTATCCAAAATGTATTGAGAGTGAACAGTCAGTATACCGATGTCCTTAAATTTATTTATAAATGATGTATTAGAGACTAGTTGGTAAATTGCACGAATAGCTCGCTTCTGCAGCACGAAAAATAGTGTTTCCCCACAGGCCACAACAGTATGCCGTAACTACTGTAAAACTTAAACTAATTTAGCAGTATATTCATCTGAAATTTATCTAATTTTTCTGACTGCGAATGCTGCCGAACTAAGCCTATTCGCCAGCTTGGTGATATGGGGACACCACTGAAGTTTAGAATCTAGTGTTATTCCTGGAAAATAAATTGTAGAGTCCACTAGATACAGAGTTTCGCCATTTAATAGTACATTGGTTGAAACCTGTCTAACATTATGGTATAAGTAAATTTAATACATTTTGTCCTCTTACTATTCAATGATAAATTATTAACACTAAACCAATGTATCTTCATTGAGAGAGACCTATTTGCCTGTAATTAATCTGTTGTCGCTTATGTTTAATAATAAACGACGGTATCTTCAGCAAATAAGACTGTCTCATGATTGTCTTTAACGATGGTTATTGTGATTGATGAGTAGCATCGTGAGCTGTAGGTTAAATATATTATGTTCCGAAGCACTAGCAACGCCCTGCGGTTTCACACTCATAACTTGCATACTCGTATATTATGTATAGCCTCAGTAAATGAGCATCTTAAACCAAAACAATTTTGACAAATCGGACTTAGGGGTGGTCCAAGTATTGCGCAAGCTCCGAAGGGGGTGGGGGGTAGTCACTGCTTATTTCTTTGCAAATTCAAGTAATATTTACACAGATTTTTGCTGACAAGGGAGGAGAGGGTGTAAAAATTACTAAAAATCTGTTTACGTAATATGTACTTGAATGACCCCTTACCTGCTGTCAGGGGTTACCGTTATTTGTGGTAATTTCAATAATTATAATGTGTATTTCTTTATTTACCGCCTTGCCTTAAAAGTATAAATATTGCCTTGGCAATCTGATAAATGTCAAAGTATTAAGTGCATTGTGCATATAAAATGGACCCCAACATTCAAAGCACTTCGCTCCCCCTAGCCTTTGAACCTCATGTAGCCTAATTAGGTTTGAAATGTGATTATATTCTGTCCGATGGATGGACGGTTATAAATTAATTAAAAACCCCTCGCGTATACCATAAACAACAACTAAAAGGAGTAAAAATAATACTCGCCGCTTCTACATTCAGGCCCATTTTATAATAGAGATTTTTCTCTTCCAATTGGTCAGATATATTATGGTGTATATGGTATTATAGTCGTGGCTAGTCTTGTTTTTATTTCTTTATTTTTTTTATTTTTTACTAAATTGCCAGCCCATTTCATTTTTAGGGGTCCGTACCCAAAGGGTAAAAACGGGACCCTATTACTAAGACTCCGATGTCCGTCCGTCCGTCTGTCACAAGGCTGTACCTCATGAACTATGATAGTTAGACAGTTGAAATTTTCACAGATGGTGTATTTATGTTGCCGCTATAACAACAAAGACTAAAAAGTAAATAATATGAATATTTAGTGAAGGCCCCATACAATAAACGTGATTTTTTTGCTCCCATACAAAAGATAAGCACCCGTTTTCGTTGATAATGGTACGGAGTAACGGAACCCTTCGCGCGCGAGTCCGACTCACACTTGGCCGGTTTTAATTAACCTAGTTAAGAACACTTAAGTAGCCATTACACATCACAATTATGTAAATCCCTACAGCGGTTCTGGAGATATGAGGTAATAAAGAATATTATATACAAGACAAGCGCGAAAACATAACCTTCATTTGCAGTAGGGTAATTTCGCCCGGTCGAAGTTGTTAGCTATTACCACACTGCCCTCTCATATTGGGTATTTTTCAAACTAAGCTGTCAATTTATATAAGGTCCTAGTAATAATCATTTATGGGCTAATTACACTTATTTAAATTTAGGATTCTAAATGATTTACAAACCTAATTTAGGAAAATGTAATCGCGTTTAGTAAGATCCTAAAAAAGGATCCTAAGCAAATTTGATTTCTGGCAAGCTGAATGATTTAGGATCTTTGATTAGTATAGGTATCTAAATTTAGCCAAGTGTAATAATCATCAATCATCAAGTGATGATGATGTACATATCACATGTACATCACGCAGTCCCTACACAGTCACAACCTGTACGTACCTGTCATTCCTGGGCGGCGGTTTGGTGGGTTTCTGGGGCTGCTTCATCCCTCCCGCGGAGAGGGCGGAGAGGGCCGCGTACGGGTCCCCCAGGGGAGGGAAGTTGAGGCCCGAGGCCTGCAGGCGCGCCAGGTAGTCCTGCGCCGCCAGATGGGACGCCATGGACCACCATGCCGCACCTGGAACGTGTACCTCGTGTTATTCACTGACTGACAGCCTTTGGGCATCTGATTTGCATCTGATTGTTGTCCGTCAATACGGCTGTCCTAACTTATCTTGTGTTTTTTGTGTTTTTTACTTGAAGATTATAATATTTATTGAGACTCTAGTTTTTTAGGCTGTAGACTTCTGTACCTCAGATGGAAAAAACGGAACCCTTACATGATCACTTTGTTGTCCGTCCGTATGAATGTCAAGAGCATTGTTTGTGATGTGTACTTTGTGTCCTGTCTCGTGTTACTGGAAAGTATGTTCAAACATCTACCACCGATGTAATGTCCACTGAAATTGATACTACAATACCCAGAGCATGGAAATGTTACTGGCAGTCAAAAGGAAATAAATAATAATCAATAACACAGAAACAAAATTGACAGTCATAATAGAATAGAAAACTTTATAAGATCTGCACACTCCCGAGTCACATGGTCACTAAACTTAAGCATTCACTAAATTCTAAAACGCAACCAACAAATTAATTTGTATCATCAGAAATATTACGAAAATTGAAGAGAATTAGAATTAAGGAAACTATTATAAGAATCTAATTTAATATTTTTTTTAATAATTAATAAATTAGGAAGAATAACAGCATTAAATCCACTTACTTTTTTTTTATTAGCAGGTTTTTTTATTTACACGTAGAATCTTAAGTATTCCCTTCTTGGGCAATTAATGACGTATAATGCTTATGTAGGTTCAGAGCCAAATGTAGTAATGTTTGAGGCCTCGCTCAGTAAGTCAATGACTATTGTTGCTCAAGAAATGAGCTGCTGAGTGACACATAAGGTTGCACGACGATGGCAGATGCTTATGGGCTTCGGTAGTCGCCAAAATGCTCGGACACAGGTATGCTTGGAGGATACAGACTATAAGGCTACCAGAGGCGAGCTGTGAGCGTGTGCGGTATACGTACTGGCGGCGGGGTGCAGGCCGAGCGAGGCGGCCTGGTTGGCGGCCACTCCGAGCGTGGTGGGCGGCGGGTAGCGCGAGCCGAACCCGAACAGCGCCGCCTGGGCCTGCGCCTGAGCCGCCGCGCCGCCGCCGGCGCCATCTCGCCCCCAGTACGCTGTAACATCAGAACGTAACTTCACTTAACCTGTATGACACAAATGAAACAACGCTACAGCAACCCGAGTGTTTTTGTAACGATTTAATTTACTAATGCGTTTAGTTTACAAAACGTATGGAGATTTTGTCAGCGCCTCAGCGCATAGTTAAACAACTAACACTGTGAATGTAAGTTTCATCCTATCTTATTAATATTATGAATGCGAAAGTTTGCAAGTAAATCGTTATAAAAACTCACACTCCGGCTTACTTCTTAACCTGATTGAAAGTACCTTCTCTTTGTTACACTTACATACAATAAAGGATTGAGAACCCTTGTACACGTAATCGAGTTTAGCAAATAAGTAGATAACCTATAGGATGCTTGTTTTTGACAAGACTGAATGAAAGCATCCTAATTAGGACGACAAAATTTAGCAAATGTATCTGTTTAGTAACTGGCGTAAGAAAATGATGTAGGTACCTAATCAGGTAACTAACTAAAATTCATTAAAAGAGGCGTTAATAGCAGGTACCGTTAAATAATTATAAATGACGATGCACATAATGGTATAAC
>LUGF01002591.1:142223-181633 GCA_001625245.1 Calycopis cecrops
CAGAGTACTCGAGTACTGGTAGCACAATCATTGGTTGAACTTCTTTTTGTTGCAGACAGTCCCATCCGATAAAATTGCAGGCCTTGAACGATACGGTTACGTTTACTCATATATTGTTGGACAGCGGAGCCGTCGCCCGCATCACCGAACGCAGCTCCGGCCTGCTTCGTTGCTGCGACCAAATGTATCCATGATGATATGTGGTGGTTGTGTGGGGGGCGTATACATACAATAATAAACAGGCACCGCTGACGAATGTTTTTGTAACACATTATACCTCTTTTATAGCACAAAGGGCTAAAAGAATATGCTGAATCGATTGTTTAACGTTTCAGACGTGTTGACCTCCTCTCTATTGGACAACCAAGACCTCACAAACGGCAGTTATGGCAGCCGAGAACAGTTCAGTCTCATGCCCATCATCTACTGATATCATCCTCACTATTCACCCAGTGACCTTTGACTGTATGTCTGGCGACGTGTTTCACTGAACGTAACATGTTACATGTTTCATCCGCTTAATGGTCGCCGCACACTTATCAACTCGGAAAGGGATCGTAAACGCCTCGCCTAGAGAAGCGAAGACGATACGATTACGTTACGTTTCCTATTAGTGTGCGTTGCAGTATGAAGATTCATACAAAGAATACTGACCGGCTCGAGGTGATACGGTTCGATCCCTTTCAGAGTTGATAAGTGAGCAACGACCATTCTTTTTTCTAGATACAAAGTTATATTTATGTTATTCCTGATTATAATGTGTTGTAAACTTCATCCAAATCCATTAATTAGTTATAACGTGAAAAATCAACAAACGTGTGTATTATAATTATTTAGTACTAGCTTTTCCCCGCGGCTTTGCTCGCATTGAAGCCCTTCAATAAATATAAAAATGAACATTACATTCAAATACAACTGCAACAGAATTCCAAGATTTGCCATATATTTTTTTTATCTTTCTAAAAATATATTTTTATCCTATTGTCATTTCTAATACCTCTACGTTTCACGATGATGATCGGTTGAGCAGTTTTGCGTGACAGCGTCACAAACAAGCTCACATTTACACACCTAAGTCTTTACAACATTAGCAGTATTTATGACAGTACTGTCGGCGCTGCGGTCGCTCACATTCCGACACAATGAAGCAAGTGTTAGGGAGCGGTGTCAGTACTGAGTACACGCACTGTACTGAAATAGCGCGCATTACTCACGTCGAATTAACACGTGTGATCTGTGTGACTGACACAAGGAGTTCCGCTCCCTCGGCCGAGCGCGAGCAGTCCTACTGATATTATAAATGCGAAAAAGGTTAAAGCCGTGGACAGGAAGTGGGAAAGGTTAGCCGAAGATCGAGGCCAGTGGCGTGCTGTGGGAGAGGCCGCCGTCCAACAGTGGACTGCAATAGGTTGATGATGAAGATGGTTAATATTTTTTTACGTTGAATAGATAAGAAGTGCCATTTTTGTCAAAAAACAAATAATCGTCGAAATCGAATAATCACCTTACCAACTTTTAGATATTATATCATTGGAATGCAAAAATATTCGTGAATCACTCTGTAATAAGTTACGCGCGGTCGTGCCCCAACAAATATACGCGGCGACTTACGAACCCTCCCCATTTCGTCGATGAAACATTTATGAAACATCCTATTAATATTATAAATGCGAAAGTTTGTATGTTTGTTTGTTTGTTACTCCTTCACGCAAAAACTGCTGAACCGATTTTCATGAAATTTGGCACACACATAGAGAGTAACTTAGATTAACACAGGATAGTTTTTATCTCGAAAAAATATTCCTATGCTTGCGATTGCTCGTATTAGGGTATTTTCATGACGACCGACGCACATTGACATCTGTATAGAGGTTATACAGGTGCACTCCTTCCTCTTCCTCCGTCCATAGACCACCGGCTACTTACACACCGCACGCGACAGCCAGTGAGAGGTACCTCCTCGACCGTGCCCGCCCAATTCGGCTATATGCATGCGTGCAGCGTACCTCATATTTTTTTACATACATAATACAAATACGGTATAGGTACATGCGCAGGTTATGTCTGGTCGCGGGTTTAAATTATGCGAAGGTCACATCGCACCTCTGTTCAAATAATGTCTGTCACAACTCAAAAAAAATTAAAATCCGTTTTATTATAATATTACGTTTGGTAAATATCAAACTATTTATACAAAAAATGATATTTAAGACGATAGTTTGATATTTATTATTTACCAGACATAATAGTATACATATAATAATTAATAAAACGGAAGCAGAACGAATATATTATACGTATTTCTATAATAAACAAAAATAAAATGGTTCAAATGGCGAACCATTTATTTTTTACACGTGTGAAATCGCGGTGCATAGCTATCGTACTAATATTATAACTGCGAAAGTTTGCGTTTGTTTGTTTGTTACTCCCTCAAGCAAAAAGTGATAAACCGATTTTCATGAAATTTGGCACACACATAGAGTGTAACTTGAATTAACACATAGGATAGTTTTTATCCTGAAATTTCCCTATGGCATCCATGGGTGATTTTTCCCCGGGATCGAAATCGACGCGGACGAAACCGCGGGGCGCAGCTAGTTAACATGTAAAACTTTCTAAATGTATAAAATGTATTAAATACTCCTAATAATGCTCGTATACTTATAGGAAAAGAATAGTAAGAAGAATTTTTAGGTAGTAGTGCCGCGCTGCATGGATGCATCTTGTCGAATTGGTCGGCACGACCGGGGAGGTACCTTGGTTACACGATATTGGCGTAAGTGACAGCTGTGTGCGAGTAGCCGGTGGCCGTGGAGGTGGGAGGAGGAAGGATGGCAACGCAACCTCTATGCAGACGTCTACGGGCGCCGGTAGTCATGAATATGGCTCCGATCGCCTCTTTGTCCCTATATACTATAAAAAACCATCTCGTATACTATACTATTAAGAAAAATACTGTCCGTTATCTAGTGCCTGTCCTAGTCCCTGCGGCATTAAACACTAGGGTCTAGGCTAACATGGCGTGCCAAGTCCACATAATATTTCATTCTATTTTGACGTAAGCTTATTATTGAGCGACTTCTGGACCTTGAACAAAAAGTTGAGATGACGTCACTAGTTTATGACGTCACACGCCGACAGCCCGCGTCACAGCTAGACTGCGCGCTACACATACATAATGCACAAGTTATAAACTGTTTACATTCAATTAGCAACATACGCCTATCAGTGGTGCGTCTGACGGCAAGACTAAGAAAGTTTGTTAGTTATTTATGACCTTACTAACTTCGCTCTCATGGAAAACAAAAAATTATCCCGTAGCATCCCATAGGAACATTTTTTCGGGATAAAAATGTATTAATTCAAGTTACTAAACATGTGTTAATTCAAGTTATTCTATGTGCGTGCCAAATTTCATGAAAATCAGTTCAGCAGTTTTTGCGTGAAGGAGTAACAAACAAACAAACATACAAACTTTCGTATTTATAATATTAGTAGGATTTTGCGTTCGCGGGTGAGGGCAGTTTCTTTTAATAGTGTAATAAGCCAACATACGGGAGGCTTTTGATGGCGAGGCTTCTGGCGCCCATAGAAATCACAATTTTTTTGTGTTGACCTCCTAGCCTCTGATGGGCAGCCGGAAATTAATAACGCCGCACGTAACGATACATCAAAGCTGTCTCTTTAAGGCGGTGTTATATGAGTGAGAAGTATGTCCCAAGTCCATCACCAAGGCACCTCTAAAAGATGTTTGTGATCAAAGAAGCCTGTATCGACGAGCCGATAAAGTTTCTTGCTGATTATAACAAATTCATACACACGCCAGCCTTAATCGTTAATGAATCAGCGGCAGTAAAACCTCACGCCCATATACGGCTCGCACATCGATCACCACCTCGCGAGCCCCACTCTAATTTGGTCCCAATGGTCGTGCAGTAGAGTCACATGTGCCCCACCCACCGCTGCACCATAAGTGTAGACCCGGGGTCGTCGACCTCGCGGACATCGCAATTGTACATTGCGCGTGTTTCTTATCACACAGGTATTAGGGTATTTTTTACGTGTTTTTGTGTAAAAACTTGTGAAGGATTACGCTGTTAGAAATAGAAATTTAATCACACTAAATGGTTTTTTCGTATTGCAAATTGTATTTATTTGCTGTAACAGTGCCATATTAGTTCATTGGTACTTGTAACTGTGTAGGATACTCAGTTACATGCACTTTGAGTACTGTGAGTACATCCTACTAGATAGATGCTTCCTACTATGATGAGCGATATGAGATGTTACTCGATTTGTCTTAAGTTTACGCAAATATAACTCATTACAATAAAACAACTTTATCTGATTATATCTTAGATGAAGTATACACACATGGTGGTGTATACATAATCTAAGGATTTTATCTCGGTTTATTTATTATTTTACCCGTGACCGCGGTTGCCAATTATTTTATTTAATTATAATTAAATAAACCGCCATAAAATCCGAACATCCGTTTGTTATAATTATTTTCCGGCAAAAAATAGTTTAAAACGTGATGTTAATGTAGTCTAAATAATATGGTGTGATAATATGGGTAACACAAACAGACAATTTCGGTACACAAAAAATATGGTACTTATTGAAATTTTAATCACTATTATCTTACTATATAATATACAAATGCATTAGTTTGTATGCTTGTTTGTTTGTTTGTTAGTTACTCCTTCAGGCAAAAACTGCTGAACCGATTTTCAAGAAATTTTGCACACACATAGAGGGTAACTTGGATTAACACAGGATTGTTTTTATCCCGAAAAAATGTTCCTGTGGGAAGCCATAGGATGATTTTCTATTTTTCATCTCGATATTTCCGGGCGCAGCTACATTGTTCTAAAATATACAATACGAATATAAGAAAGAATAAACTAAAATAACAATAAGAATAACTAATAGCACTACTAAGATACATGATATCGTTTCAGAATGAGGAAGTGGCATTGATGCTTGAGAGGCAATCGGACGTGACAACTATGCTACCTGTTGTGCGTTGTCTCCGATGGCCTATTAGGGGGGCGGGGGAAGGTTGGAAACTACCTCTATGGAGATGTTTATGGGCGTAGGTTGTCAATATTATTATATTAAGCCCGATATTATGTGCCCCATTGTTGGACAAAGGTCTCCCCCTTTTTTTCCATTTTTGTCTGTCAAGAGCTTCATCGAGCCAATAAAGTAGGTATACGTCGAGTTCATCTCGCCATCTCCTCTTTGGTCTGCCGCGTCGCCTTTTTGAGTCTCTTATAATCGAAAAGAATATTACGATAGTATACGACATGGTTACCATTTTCGATTAGTGACAGAGGCAGCAATATTTATAACATTGATGGATTGTACCCCTGTGCTCATAGAACAAGGGTACAATCAATCAATAGATCGATTAGTGGCCAAAGTTTAGGCTCCAACATAATAAACCACTTTGCCTTGTCCGATCTGTGTCTGTTGTATCGACCACGTCTTCTCTATGCCTTGGCCTTTTATATAATCGTCTGTACATGTAGGATTCCGAACATTTCATTGGTGAAATACAGTATTTTTCAAAATATGCATTAAAAAATAAAGTATTTAATCAAATGTACTCATGCGGGCCTGATCCAACTAAAAAAAGAGCTCTATTTTTCGCTATTTACAATATAAGAATTTCAGTCCTGAAAATATAGTAATTTTGCATACTATATATTTCTTATAACAGTATATAGTACACAGACCTGAAATATAGTACGATATTATATAATACAGTACGGTTAGCAACCCTACGTACCCACATGTCACACAAAATTTAACTTTTCCGAGTAAATTTTATATGTTGGTTTCAGTTTTTACTACTCAGCTCTGATAGTTTTCCTTTAAATTTTATTATGCAGAAGTATTATAGGTATAATACTTCTGCTGTAATTTTTTTTCACGTGTCCATATTTAACCGTTGGGAAGATAGAGAGAGGGAGTACATTTGCCCCTAACAAAAAAATGTAAGTACCTACTTTAAAATCCAATATTTCAGAAATGGATCTCTAAATCGAAAAATCGTGATTTCAACCTCATAATCTTTTTAAAAACCTATTCAGCGATATCGCACACGATGGGCTATTGGACAAGTGAAAAAGAATATCCTAATTTTACTTGTATGGGGGAGCTACTCCAAAAAAAATTTTGAGTCGATACTCAAACATTTTTTCGGGATAAAAGCTATCCTATGTTACTTCTAATACCTCCAAGAACATGTGTACAAAATTTCATGATGATCGGTTGAGCAGTTTTCGCGTGAAAGGGTAACAAACAAACTTACATTCGCATTTATAATATTAGTAGGGATTGAAATTCTTCAAGGATTAGTTTTCGAGATATTTGTGTTTGAAGTTTTGATCTATATCACTGATCTCTATAGGTACTGTATTAAGGATAACTGTTACATATTTAACACTATGCTTTTATAACGAAAAATTATAAAATATACCCCATATTCCTAAGACGGGAGGTAATAACTAGGCTTGCGAATTTGCGGGAAATAATGATTTCAAATGCGGGTCAAGGGTTAAAACAGCGGGACCCAACTAGTGATGGGCGATTGTTGCTATTAGTCGTAGGAATAGCGTGAATGACGTTTTTTTTTTATTTTTTAGGTCGCGAGATAGGCTACAACATACAACACTCACAGTCAGGTGCACGCGCCTCGTGCATCGATTTTTATTCTATTACTCGTGAAATAGCGTAAATAACCTTTTTTTAGGCGTCGTGAAGCTTCCTATATATTTGAAAATTATGAACTGCCAAAAATATTACGATTTGGGGAATGTAGATATTGTTTATATATTCAATATATATATAGAGTCAATTACAAAGTGGTGTTCTAGCTGGTATACTGTAGATTACTGCTGAAGTGTAGTAATCTACAGCTGTCTATAATACAGTATGAAGATCAGTGATCGAAATATAAAAAAATTGTATTGGGGAGGAGCGAAGCATAGAGGAGCTCTCGGAGTGGATTTTTCGCATTAATTATTATCAATATTATAAACAAGTAGCTGCGCCCCACAATTCACCCGCGATCCCATGGAAAATAGAAAAACATCCCATGGCAAAGCAAACTTTCGCATTTATAATATGAGTAGGATTAGGAAGTAATTAAAAAAGTAATTTTTTTTTTCAATATCCCAATTAAGCATGGCGATACCTCTAACATAATGTATGGAGTAATTTACTACTACTACTACTACTAGTAGTGTTGTAATAAAGGTAATGTACCTCCGAACAGTCCCGAGGGGTCGAGCAGTCCGTCCGGGGGCGGCTTGGCGGCATCCCCGCCGCCTTCCCCGTTCTCCTTTTCCATAACACGGCTGAAACATACAAGAAACCAGTCAGCCACATGCAGCAGTTGGTGACGAGACCAAGTGTGGGATGGAGCATCTAATCCGTTGTCCGTTGTGCCCAAATGCCAATGGTGATAATGATGAATTACGGACCCCAAAAAAAATAAGGATAGGCGGAAGCCGCGCGGACGAACATGCAAACGGTGCGGAAACCGAGGGGAGGTACGAGTATTACAATATTTTTTTTATGGTATGAAGAGGCAAACGAGCAGTCGGAGCTATTTCCATGGCTACCGAGGCCTATAGACAACCACATAGAAATAAACAGATGCGTTGCCCTCTTCCCTCCTCCATGAGGCACCGGCTACTTAAACACAGCACGAAACGCGACAGCACATCTGTCACTTCACGCCGGTCTCGTGTAAGCGAGAGGTACCTCCCCGGTCGTGCCGGCCCAATTCGTCTACATACATACCTCCTATTAAAACTTACATAAGTTGGCCTGTAAACATTTTATATGAAACGAACTACATATAACAGAAGTAAGCAATGTTTTATGAATACAGTTTATCAAACTTTAGTATAATTTGTTGTTATTACGGCAACACATCTGTAATAAATTACAACTGCCTACTTAGTCTGAATTTAATACAGTAACGCATTTGACATGTCCGCCAAGTAACATTACACATAACCACGATGCAACCCTGTAAAGACAACGTTTGTCTGGTCAGCTTTGAATGAAACATTTTCATTAGATATTAAAGTGAGTTACATAACGCAAATTCCTTGGTGTAACACAATTGTGTGAGGACGTCAGGAGTCTCCGAGGAATGTGCCGAGTGCTGCCGACGCAGTTCATAAGTAGGACAGTTAGCCTAGGTCATGGACTGACGTGGATTAGGATTACTAGTCGCGCATTTACACGAACAATGTTCTACAATAGGGTATTTGACAATTTTTTGTGACAAGTGTGAAACAAGTGACAAAAATGTAAACACTAGGCAAATCGGCTAGAGTTTACTTGCCAGTGACGTCATCTGAGTTTCAACCGATCACAAAACGTTTTTGACGATGACAAATAATTGCTACTTTATATCGCAAATTTTACAATAAATATGTATTTTTTAATATAAAATAGACTTGTATACGGTTTATTATTATCTTATTTAATATGATGACTATAATTCGTAGTATATTTTTGATAGTGTTAAATAGCCTATTATATCAAGGAATTGTAAGCCATAAACAATATACGTGAAAGCAACAAGCTTCGATGATTATTGTTAATGCTGATGGGCTTAGTATTTTTTAATTTACACACAAATTGAAATGATGTTAGGGGCAATCCGCTTGATGTACACATAAGGAGCAGATTCGTGCATTCACAATCCGTGACGCAATGTACCAGATGACGTTAGATTTGTGACGTCACGACTGAAAGAGGGAATATATAAATCTGTATACATACGCTTCGAAAACATTACCCTATTTCTGACATAGCTGGTGTTAGTAAATGATATTTACTATTTAGTACTGCTGAGCCCGTAAATTACTATGTGCTTCTAAGCGTAGAGGTTGAGGTACCTATTTCTTTAGGGTCCGATGAGCCGGGAGACATGACGACGATGATGATATTGGTAATAATCATGATCATCAATATTAGAGAGCCGCCGCAACCTTCACTTTCATTAAATAATTAAGAATCCCATTTATAAGAGCTATTTTTATTTCTGCAGTTTATCTACACAGTAAACTGTAAAATGTCCAGTGCTTAGAGTAATAATGTACTAATACTCAAATTACATTACTTTTACATTATTTGTTGATAAAAAACTAGCTAAATTGAATCTTTAGGTTGAAAGTTCTTGTTGGTAATAAAATTTTCTAGCTGTTCTGCTCTGTAATTAGTTCCCACATAGATTATAATTTTTTTGTCTGTGAAGTCAATAAAGACTCATGTTATTTAATTAATCTAGGATCTCATTATCACATTTATATTTTTCATTACTATTTGTACAAAAAATATTGTTATTATTCCATTTCCTTTTCATTCTATCCTATTCGTAATAAATGTAACTATTTATATTTATTACGTATTTATTTTCATCATTGTTTATTGTTATCAATTAATTAATTATTTATTATCAATACGCTAACAAGCTCACTTCATATTATGTCAAGTTTTCTGTGTGATTTGGAAGGTTTCTCTAAATTATGATAAGTTTGTCCGTCTGTCTCAGAAAAAAGTTGCTACGTCAATAAATTTATGAAGTGTCGTGTTCAATGTAGGGTATATGTATTCTGTGGTTCAATGTTTCTCGTTGTTAGACAATATAAAATAAAGGTACCTAGGTGATACGATCAGTCCAGACTTACTTCGGACCAAGGTTGTGTGTACCGACCATTGGGCGTGGGCAAAGTCGTCTTACTGAAGGCCTTTTCTGTCGTAAGTAAGTATAACGGCCGCGATATTGAATACTTAGGAATCTTAGGAGACACTGATCTCTAACCTACTTAGAACCTAAGTCTATGGTGATATTAACGTCTATTACATTTTACATTGTTGCAATATAAAACCCTGGACATATTATATGAATCAGACCTGCAGTATTTAGACGGAAATCAATTTACGTCACTTAAGGTGTCGCGTTTATATTAATGGTGGTGGCATTGGTGACAGGTTGCGGAGACCAAATTTGGGCGATGTCTTGTGTAGTGGGCGACATGATTCTCGTTTATAATTTATATCTCTCTATAGTCAATACATATTTCTGTCATCAACAAAGTCTCATCAAACAAGATTTTAATATGTAACCTAATCATCATCGTAGTTATTAAATGTTCTAATTAATTTTAGTCTACATTTTCAAAAATTAGGCTTTAATTATAGCGACTGAAGAAATCCTGCGGGTGCCTTCAGCCGTTATAGTTGGAGGGCCCCGGATCTACAAGCAACAGGATGGCCTCGGTGAAAAGACCAGATTTCTCCTCTTTGGGGGCTGTCCTGATGCCTCGGAACAGTCCCTACTACAACGTCGGGGTCAGGTTCCCATCCTGACTCCTGTCCCCGATACTCCAAAGGAGCACGCCACGCCGGTCGTCCTAATACACGCCGCTATCTGCTTATTCAGAGAGACGTGCGGAGGACATTCCCGCTGAACCGCTCTTAGTCTGGTATAGCCTTGATCATCTTCGGGGGGGATCCACTACCACCATCTGTCCTTTTCCTATTCCCGATACCTAGTCTGGAGTTATTAAAATCAAGGGCAAATAGGTACATTCTAGGCGAGCGTGCTCCGTCTTCGGCCTCATCACTTCCCACCAGGTGAGGCAGTGCTCAAACGCAAATAATAAAATAAAACTACTGTATTAAACTCCACAAAACTTTACAGTAATCGTCTTACTTGAGTATCACTAACACCGCCATAGCCGTGGGTATTCACTTCAATGTTTCTAACGTAAGAATTATAATTGACACGTGTAATGTATATGGAAGGTAAAATATTAAAAACAACGGTTCAAGTCAATATATCGAGTTATCGGACCTTATTTGGAACCAAAGCAACTTTTCCGTTTTTGTAGACTGTGTTTATGTTGTTTTTTACACTTAAGTAAGTTTTTTTTTAATATCCCGTTGTGATGTTAGATTTTGTGTTAAGGTCGAACGAGTCGAGTACAAAACACTAGATACCCAAAAGCTCGTGTGGGCGAAAAACGTCTACTGCTGGACATACTAGCGAAAAAGCGCAGCTTTATATAGGTTCGCGAGATTTTATAAGCCTGTTTAAATATTTCTTATTACAATTGCACATCTTAAATCAAAGATGGCGTTAGTAGTACAATATAAATATTTTTTATTGTTATACTATATATACCATTTTACTTTAATATTAGCTAACACATCTAGACATAATTATATTTAAATTACTAATAGCCCAAAGCTAAAAACGGATAGTGTGGGCTCGTCTCGCTCGCTCAAATATAATAAGACTGGCCCCGCTCCGCGTTTTCAACCGCGTAAGTTTCCATCTCGTGGAAATATCGAGATGAAATATTGATGTTGGCCGATTGTCAGACCTACAGATATGCAGACAAAATTCATGAGAATCGATGGAGACGTATCGGAAGAGTACCTACGGTAACTAACATAGTGACACGAGAAATTAATATCTTACACCAAAAAGCAAGGCAGACACACACAGAGAGCAACTGAGTGGGTAATCTTTTAAAAATACGTAATTCTAGATTAAGTTCTTGGTATTCTTTCGGTTTCGACATGCATAGTGATCACTGACGGACCTACAAAATCCTATAGAGGAACGGAACCTTCAATTGGACACCTTCGCTTAGAAAGTAGGTAGAGTCGAAAAGGTCATAACACCGGAACGAACTTCCGTTGAGAGTTCCGTCAGCCGTGACAGTGTCGCACAGCCCATGGTATATTGATACCAATAGAACGTTCCAAACAACCTGAACAATCGCAAACTTCACAAAAAGATCTAAAACGCTGTACAATACGTTTGTCTGTCGATAGTCCAATCACCTACAGTCAAGTTTGATGAATATATTTTGTCAAATTTATCAAGTTTTTTCCTCTTAAAAATATATAAGCCATAAATACATTATCTAAGTTTAGAGTTCATAGATGTAAATACTTTGTCTTAGAGCAAATTACTGGATATATGCACGCAGTAGCACATACCGCTAAGGTAAACCAAACCGACGACAATGTACAAAGAGTAATTTAAACATGAACCTACAAAACCCGCACTTATTTTACTGGTTATTACCCTCATCAATAAACCTAATTTCAGATTACATAAAAACATGATATTTTGTGTGAACTTTGAGGAGTTTCAATAAACTGAAAACTGTTTGTAATCAATTAGGTAGTACGGCCACAAACATCCACTAGCATGTAAGCGAGTGGTTCCCACTTACAACTTTCCCTTTAGTGTCAATGAGTACCTATGCGACAGTACAGTGTAGCTAGTCTGTATCGACTACGAGCACCACCCTCCGCATCATCAGCCCGCTAAGTGTTAGACATGTTTTTTTTATATAGCATAGGAGGCAAACGAGCAGTTACGTCACCTGATGTAAAGTGATCACCAACGCCCACAGACATCCGTAACACCGGAGGTCTAACAGATGCGTTGCCGACCTTTGAGGAAAGAATAAGCTTAGCCATGTATCTCCAATTGTAAAGCTGTTGTACAAGTAGCCGCAGTTTAAAACAAACTGTCGAACAAGTAAACGTGATGATCGGGCGCGCGGTCGGCGGGTCGACGACCTTATTGTCTCGGCTCTTACCCGGCGCGTTTAGAATTAGAAACCCAGTTGCAAGCGTGAGAGAACCGGTAAGCGGTGGCCATTGTTTTTGCTGGCGGTGCACGGCGGCCGCAGGACCCCGCGGTGTCTAGTGTCCGCACCGGCTCGAGTACACGAGCTTTGTTATAGCCATGAAGGGACAGATGAGCAATCGGGGACATTTTCATGACTACCTACGCCAAAGCTAACAGAGACTATACCTACAGATGCGTTCCTCCTCCTCCCCCCACTGGGCACCGGCTACTTTACACACCGCACGAAACGCGACAGCACAGCCGTCACTTTACGCCGGTTTCGTGTAAGGGAGACTCGGATTTTCCCGGTCACTCTGACTTTAAAGGATTGAAAAACTTTGGGCGCGGCTGTACGTCAGCGCTCGTCATACTCGTAACAGTGTATAATTCTACTACTATAATAAAAAAGTGAAAGTTTGTATGTTTGTTTGTTTGTTACTCCTTCACGCAAAAACTGCTGAACCGATTTTCATGAAATTTGGCTCACACAGAGAAAAACTTGGATTAACACAGGATTGTTTTTATCCCGAAAAATGTTCCTATGGGATGCCATGGGATGATTTTCTATTTTCTACGGGATCGAAATTTACGTGGGTGAAACCGTGGCGCAGCTAGTATTATACATAAACAACCCTATTGTGGTTTCACGGTAAAATGCTTTTAGGCCAGCGGTCCTGTATGCGGTCCGGTGGGTGCGTGGAGAGTGGGGCCAGGGAATAGCTATAAAAACCCCGCAGCCGCGAAAATTAAAAAAAAAAGCACCTCACGTAATATATGGACGCCCAATAATGGCAGCAGCATTATCAGTTGTTAATAAGCAGTATGATACATTTTGTTCTGCACATTGCCCTACTCAATTCGGCTGAATGTAATCTACTACATACTATAAAATGAATACTACAACATTATTTAAATTAAGATAATAATAAAATGGTTATAAGACTAACAACCATGCCTCCTAAAATAATATAAATGTACTAGCTGCGCCTCGAGGATTCACCCGCGTAAATTTCGATCCCGCGGAAAATCATCAACATTTTTTTAGGGATAAAAATTATCCTGTGTTAATCCAAGTCTCTATGTGTGTGCCAAATTTCATGAAAATCGGTTCAGCAGTTTTTGCGTGAAGGAGTAACAAACAAACATACAAACTTTCACATTTATAATATTAATAGGATGTTTCATAAATGTTTCACCGACGAAATGGGGAGGGTTCGTAAGTCGCCGCGTATTTTTTTTGGGGCACGACCGCGCGTTAAAGTGATTATTCGATTTCGACGATTATTTGTTTTTTGACAAAAATGGCACTTCTTATCTATTCAACGTAAAAAAATATTAACCATCATCATCATCAGCCTATTGCAGTCCACTGTTGGACGGCGGCCTCTCCCATAGCACGCCACTGGCCTCGATCTTCGGCTAACCTTTCCCACTTCCTGTCCACAGCTTTAACCATGTTCTTACAAATATGCAAACACTAGCTGCGCCCCACGGTTTCACCCGCGTAAATTTCGATCCCGTGGAAAAAAGATTTTTTCGGGATAAAAACTATCCTGTGTTAATCCCTCTCTCTCTATGTGTGTGCCAAATTTCATGACAATCGGTTCAGCAGTTTTTGCGTGAAGAAGTAACAAACAAACAAACATACAAACTTTCGCATTTACCCTTTTAGTAGGATTCTTTACAAATATGAAATAAATAAAAATAAAATATTTGAAGTAAGTGAGAAAAAAATAAAAATAAACTCGCGTTTTTTCTTTCATGTTTTTTTTAAAATATTTTTTTACTAATTTACATTATCAATGAAAGTAAATTTTTTACAAGCATTATGTATATGATGAAACTATAAATTTGTGTGTCTGCAAATGTACGTCCCTGGTACACGAGTATTTCTGCCAGGATGATAATTTGTTAATCAAATTTAATAACATGTTGACACATAACATTAGCCTATTTGATCGACCTGGAGGTGTTGTCAGGAACTCTGCCACTACCAGCGCCTGTTATATAGTGAACGTTACGTTTACTAGTCACGGGTTCGAACCCGCCCAGGCTTGTCTGTTCATTCTTTTAGATATATTATAAATTCCTTAAAAAAATTCAAATAAATATTTATGTTAGACGACTTGTATGATATCTATTACACAAGTGGGACGGTGACCCATGGAGGGAAGAGGAAGGAGCGTAAAGCACCTGTATAATCTTTATGTGGATATCTATTTACGTCGGTGTCTATGAGAATGGCTCCGACCGCTCGTTTGACCACTAATACTATAAAAAAAAAATTACATGAGGCTAGACTGACGTACTGTACTTTATCTGCGGATCCCGTTATAGATCTATCACCGATACATAAAAGTGGACAAAACAAGACCGTGTACCTAAAGGTCATGACTTATGACACTATCCCTCTCTACCTCGCCCGACAGCGACCTGGCAGGAAGACATATTGTCACCTACAATATCTATACATATAATAAAACTGTAAAATTCTTGTGTCTGTACATTGAATATATTTACGAAAAACTAATTAAGGGCGATGTTTTAAAATAGTACTAGAAGACTTCATTTTTTTTGTCTGTTTGTCCGGGATAATCTCCGAAACTGCTCAACGGATTCGAATGAAACTTTTTGTGGTCTATGATGATGGCCTGGTCAACATCAAAAACATTTTTTACTGTGGTAAAATCTCTCATTCCTACGGGAAATCGCAATTTCTGCACACTGCAAGCAAACAATAACAAATCAATTTGATTATAACATTACTACGCTACGCGAACGAAGTCACAGGCACCAGCTAGTATCGAATATATTCACAAAACATTTGACAATGTGACTGGCGTGAGCGATAGTATATGCAAGTGGGCCGCGGCTGGCGGACGATTATGGAACGCACTGTGATGTGCTAATTGTGCCCGAGCGTGTTCCGATCGTTGTAACATCAACCGCATTGTTTGAATGCGTTATTTGTGCCGCGGTACTTCACTCAGGTTATTGCGTAGCGGGGCGAACGAGCGGGTGATATCAGTCGCCGCTAGTAAATGTATATTTCTTTATTCCCAAGGTAGTTCTTATCCCCTTGAGGTATAAAATAAAGAGGGCAAGACATATCTGTTTCATTTGTGAACCAAGGTTTCGCTGATCTTAGTTTCTGCTAGTTCTGTTTCTCAGTGTGGTCATATTGTTCAGTGAACCTGTGTTGTGTCTAATAAATAGATCATCGTCAGCTGGAAGCCGTCCATTTGGACATAGGGCTTCCCCGAGGAGCACCATGGACCACGGTCGCAAGTTACTTGCACGCAGCGTCTTTTCCGTAAACTTGTGGCGTTGGAGAAGGTGATATTGTATCTATATGGGAAAATATCAATTTTATGTTATGTCTGTGGGCGTCAAATCACCTTCATCTCGGTGACACGACTGCTCGTATACCCCCTGTACTATAAAAAATAATAATATGTGACATGGTTTCATATTTTTTTTAATTCACATTAACTCTTGATATGATCGCAGGGAGCGCGAGGGAAAAGCTAAATCTGTCTTGGGACCCACAATGAATTTAATCAGAAGAAAATAGGAGGAGTGGGAAGTAATTCTAATAATAATAGTTTCATATCCTGTATAGATAGATAGATGTAGATACAGGGCGCAGACTTCGTGTGGCGCTGGAATGGCCGGGAGAACCACCAGGAGAACAAACAATATCCCACGGTCGAACGATTTTTCGAGACAAAATCTACTCTTGCTCATATGTATTTTATACGTATGTTTCTCTTACGAGTAAATGCTACGGAACTCATTTCGATAAAAGGGGACACAATGTACATACAATTTGAACAACTTGAAAATTTCTAATCCCGAAAATATTTTTATTTATTTTTTTAATAGTTAATATGCTTGTTATAGATTTGACCTATAGATATAAGCATCCTACTAATATTATAAAAGGGAAAGTTTGTATGTTTGTTACTCCTTCACGCAAAAACTGCTGAACCGATTTTCATTAAATTTCGCACACACATAGAGCGTAACTTGGATTAACACATAGTATAGTTTTTATCCCAAAAAATGATCCTATGGATAATGAGATGGATGGATTTTCTATTTTCCACGGTATCGAAATTTACGCGGGTGAAACCGCAGGGCACAGCTAGTGTAATATAAATGAACATTATAGTTAATAAAACGCATCCGATTTCGATATAACTTTGGTAGATTATTGTCCGTGTCCGTGAGGTGACAAAATATGAGCATTGTCGGTCAGTGAACTCGGCGTAACTAGAGGCCACAGCTATACTACTTTTAACGGGTTACATCGAGTTTCGTTTGCACTAGCGGGTAGATCTGACACAAGTATCTATACTGATATAATACATGCGAAAGTTTGGATGTATGTGGATGTTCGTTACTCAATCACACCAAAACTTCTGAACCGATTTTGATGAAACTTGACAATGTTGTAGCTTATGTAACAGAATAACAAATGAGCTAGACTACATTCTGTAAGAGGTAGTGCCACGCTGCAGCGGAATTGGACCGGCATGGCTGGGGAGGTACCTCTTGCACGATACCGGCGTTTAATGAGGTGTGTGAGTTTCCGGTAGCCCAAGGAGGGGTCCTATATAGGCTCAGGCTGGGCGGGTAGTAATCAGAATGCTAAGACTGCTCTTTTGCCCTTTTATACTATAAAAAAGTAACTATTTACATAGTTTTGTCTACGACGCACGTACAACGATTGTGTAATTTCGCAAGCTTAAAGAAAATGCCTCTCGCCTCGCAACCAAAACTCATATAACTAGAGTGAAGAATAGAATATGATAGCTTAATTAGCAAACAATTTTACACATGTTTATTACATACATACATGTAAAACAATATACAGAAAAAATACAAACAAAAACAATAAACATTATTAAACAAAAGAAAGAACACCTGATAACAATGAAACTAACATTGGTAAAAAAAATATATCTACGGGAAAATGCACACCAGTGTAACTAATTCCTAAACAGGTAACCACTCACTTCATGGTTGTGGTATGACTACCGAGGCCTATAGATATCCGCATAGAGGTTATACAGGTGCGTTGCCCTCCTCCTCCTCTATCGGCCACCGGCTACTTACACACTCGAAACACGTCACTACGCTGGTATCGTGTAAGCGAGATACCTCTCCGGTCGTGCCCTGTCCGGCTGCATTGCAGCATGGCACTACCTCTTACTTAAAATATATACGGGTTTGCCACATCCCTGATATTACACAGCTCCACGTAAGGTGACACTATCCATAACTAACCACCACCAGTCGGGCTAATAACCAACTTCCACACCGTGTAATGGCGGACAACATGGCGGCATGATAATTAAGGCTTTGTTGTAACGTCTCGTACAATTGTGAAACTGTTCAACAATATCAACGTTAACTCAACGCTCAGACTCGGTTTAACGATAATGTAGAGATTGCGCACCTTATTAAAAACACTCTATCCAAGCATTAACCTAGTATTAAACTGGCAATTGTTAAATTCCTTATTGAGGAATTAGACAGATGTCAGTTTAATACTTAACGCTTGAATAAAGTTAATCTATGTTTCTTAATAAGGCCATGTAAGTATGTAGTGGCGGGTGTACTTTTTAGAAGAGCTATTAGGTAGTGAAAGCATGTTGCCGAATTGGGCCCTCGACCGGGAGGTACCGTGCGGCCCAAATCGTGCGTTTCGTGCCGCGTGAAAGTAGCCTGTGGCCCATGGAGGAGAAAGACCGGCAACTCTATGTGATATAGTCATGAAAATGTCTCTGACTGGTCGTTTGCCCTCTTATACTATAAAACAAAAAGTCTTTAATCAATGCTGCCCAAATGGGCCGGTCAGTGCCCGATAAGCTCCACAACAAACATGATCTTAATGCCCGGGGCTGCAGCCCCCGTAAGCCCCCACCTGGAAACAGTGTGCAGATGTATATGGACGCCGGTCGGCCGGCTGGCTGCTCATGCTGTAATATAATTTGCATAACACAATGCAGCCAATTCCGCATTTGCGAGAGTAAACGATACAAATGCGATAAAAACATTATGAAGCAAAGTAATTATTAAAGTTCGCATTACGCTTAGACGAGTAGGTACCTACATAATATTTTTTTTAAGTATATGGGGACAAACGAGCAGTTGGATCTTTTAAATGACATTACTACTACGCCCATAAACATCCGTACGTACAAGTTACACATACCCATACCCACCGTCAACTCACCGCACGAAACGAGACGGCTGTCACTTCACACCGGTATGATGCGAGCGGCGGGTACCTCGCCGGTACGTCGGCCCAATTCAGCATGGCACTACCTCTCACCATAGATGTTGATTTTTTAGAATGGGGCAAACGAGCAATAGAAAAAATTTGCTGAGTACGCCCATTGACATCCGCACGGTGCAACGCGCACGAAACGCGAGTACATAGCCACCGCCTCACGTACTTATTTCTATTTGTGTGTAAGTGAAATTAGGATAATTTCTTTCCCGAAACGCGAATGGCACGCATCACTGTAAAACTACTTATTCACAGATTCTTGCGCGGTCCATTTAACCACTTAAATACTTACTTTTCCGACGTTTATGTCAACTTACAGCGGTCTACAAATGGTTTAATAACGATCCTCTTGTAGCCAAATGCGTATTGCGTGTGCAAAGCCCGAGAGGGTAATAAATAGATTCATTATTCCTCTAAAAAATACATATTTAATATTTACTAGCTGCGCCCCGCGGCTTCGCCCGCGTAAATTTCGATATCGTGGAAAATCATTCCATGGCATCCCTCAGGAACATTTTTTCGGGATAAAAGCTATCCTATGTTACTTCTAATACCTCCAAGAACATGTGTACAAAATTTCATGATGATCGGTTGAGCAGTTTTCGCGTGAAAGGGTAACAAACAAACTTACATTCGCATTTATAATATTAGTATGATATACGTATACAATATGTATAGAGAACCAGTATGGTTATAGAATACTAGCTTTTCACCCGCATCACATAATTAATAAACTTCACCTCTTAGGGGTTGAACTTATTAAGACCCTAACTCAGAAATCTTCAAGGGCTCATGCACAACAACTTTGCTAAAGATCATCACATGATCAAATGCATAGTTTACGATTCTATCTAATATATAAAATTCTCGTGTCACAGTTTTCGTTGCCATACTCCTCCGAAACGGCCTGACTGATTCTCATGAAATTTTGTGAGCATATTGAGTAGGTCTGAGAATCGGCCAACATCTATTTTTCATCCCGATATTCCCACGGGATCGAAAGTTACGCGGGTGAAACCGCGGGGCGCAGCTAGTAATTAAATAAAATTTTGTATTGTAAATGTAACTACGATTGTCGTGGTGCAGAAACGGGGCACCCAGTAATACAGGTCATCAACCTGGTACAGGGGCCCCTGCCATTAGCATGTAAACATTTATTCATACAAATAAAACATTTTTCATTTTTTCATTTCATAAAGGACATACATTCATTTCATACAAACATTTATTTTATTTTAAATATAGGTAGATAGAAGTGCAAAGTTCACAAGTCAAGTAGGAACGAACCGTGATTTGTGCCTTTAATTAAACAAAAAATATTCTGAGTTTACGTTTAGCAAAATGTCTTACATAAAATAACTTCTACTATGGTTTAATTGCAAATTACTTAGAAAACATTTTGAAACGTTGTAAGTTAATGAAAATTCTAATTAGGAACTATATTTAACTTGATAGTGTCATTAGTAATAAATAATTTTAATCTATACTATGATTACCTACAGAGAGAGTGTTGTGCCATGGAAGGTACCTCTCGCTTACACGATGCAGCCATAAAGCATGTAGTCTCTATCCCTCTCGCGTTTCGTGCAGTCTGTGAATATCCCATTGGAGGGAAGGGCTAAAGGAGAGCAGCACGTCTGTGGGTGTCCATGGATGTCATTAAAAGTCTTCAACTGCTCTTATGGCCCCTTATACTAAAATAAAACTGTTTGTAGCGTATCTTCGAAAATACTGATTGTTTCGACTGACCGACCATAAAAGTTACTACTAACAAAAGCATAAAGTAAGAACAACAATATTTATTGATACAAACAGCTCGCTCATCAAATGATGAATAGTGAGAGGGCTTTAAACATTTCCATTATATTTCTTTGACCGTGTTCTTACCTGACCCTAATGGCAGTAAGACTTATAATAAATATAGCCTTCCAGGATAAACAGATTGAAATATTTTTATAATTCCGGGCGAAAAAGCTGTCGGAGCCTTTTGATGACTACCAACGCCCACAAACATTCGCACACACAGATGCGTTGCCCTCCTTGATTCATGGGCCACCGGCAACTCAGACAGCACACATAGCCCGATTCGCCTGTGATTGCATGCAGCGTGGCACTACCTCTTACTGTTTCATTGGACAAATCGTATCATGTGACCCGCCTCCCCGGTCCTACAACATCAGCACAGAGTACTGTGCAGTTAAATGCTGTGTCGCTTTGTCGTATTTATCACGGGGAGTGTTCCCAGGAATTGTTCGGATTAATACCCGCAGCTGAATTCCATTATAGGACTTCGAATTTAAAAAAAATTTCGAGTTCCACCTGCAACACCTCGATCTCCCGAAGTCCACGACTGTGCGCTATAAATGCAATTTCATCCCGCGCACCACTTCGACTTGAAATCAGCTGCCCCCCTCGATATTTCCGGACCGATACGACCTAGGGATCTTCAAGGAAAGAGCTCATTTTTCTCTCAAAAGTCGGCAACGCATCTGTTAGACATCTGGTGTTGCGGATGTCTGTGGGCGTTGGTGATCACTTTGCATCAGGTGGCCCAACTGCTCGTTTGCCTCCTATGCTATAAAAGGAAACGCAACTCACCGTCGGTGTTGGCTCTCATTCAGCAGAGGCCGAGCGGCTCCGCGCCTGGCGCCCGCCACGACACATCACTACACTCCCTACACTGCACTACACTACACTAACACATGGCCACGACATCCGAGATCTGCAACAAACAAACATTAGTTACAGAATAATATTAAACAATATTGAAAAGGTGCGCGTATGTTACTTATCCCGTGGAAATATCGAGATGTAAAATAGATGTTAGCTGATTCTCAGACCTATTCGATATGCACAAAAATTTTCATAAGAATCGGTCGAACCGTGTCGGAGAAGTACGGTAACTAACAATGTGACACGAGTATTTTATATATAAGATTAGAAAGATTAAGTTTTACATAAAAATAATGTTATAAAACCCGCCAAGGGCGAGTCGGACTGGCAAACCGAGGGTTCCGTACAACTAGTGCATACATAATAACTTACATACATTGACAAACTTATATTTGTGGGCTACTCCATACATTTTGTCGAACACACTCTCAACCACGACACCGCCGCACACCCGGTGTGGGGACACGCAGACGTCCCCGGGGACGGATGCGACACGTTACAACCCAGACACACGTCAAGTCAGACACGCGTTCGACAACGAACAGTTCGAACTACACCTACAGAGTAAGGACTAATCCCGATACGATTTGCCTAGCTCAAATAACACCGCGTCTTTTCGTCGGGGAGGTGAGATGGAGGTGCGAAACATTCCAGATCTACATGTAATAAAATAAGTTAAGTCGTCTAAAAAGACCTTGGATAGCACTTAAGGTATTGTATTACTTTACTATTTCGTTGGGGTACCGTACGTACGCTTGTTGAGCGACATGTCATTGTCGAACTTCCGTACATTTTTTTATTCATTTCCGTTGAACATTTCTTGCCGACTGTACATTCGCGACATTAGCTTATGCGCCAAAAACAACAGAGCGACCCTCAATTTTACCTGGTATTGTTATAAAAGGGAAAGCGAGACGGCCTGCGTGTGACAGAGAGGGACATACAACAGCGGGTAAACAATAAAAAGCTTTGTGCAGTGGTGAGCGGTAATTTTGGCACCCCATTCTCGTGATAAAGCTTTTGGTGCTTCTATGGCGTTTGTTTTGGGAGGGTTTTACAGAGGATTACGTGTAACAACATACTACTAACCTAAAATTATAAATGCAAAGTTTGTATGTGTGTTTGTTATTATTTTACATAAACAGAACAAAATTTAAAGAACGATTTAGTTAAAATTTGGCACAGATATGTATTGTAATCTGCAAAACGATAAAAACTACTATTTATCCCAAGGAAATAAATGGTAATCCATGTGTTTAGTTATTTATATAAAAGTATTTTTACGTTATTGTTAATGCGTGAATTATAATAAATTCCAACATCATGAATTGTAAACGCATACTACTGTTGCATATTCATAATAGAAGAACAAACACTGGCGACACGCCCCAGTACAGATGATGGAGTTACAGAGATTATGCCTAAGATATATAAATTGTATACCACTGATAATATGCAAATGTATTTGTATTTTTGTATGTCATCACATACAAAAATACAAATAGTTTGTTTCGCCGGTTCTTCTCAGGACAGGGCTAGGGTTGAACCGGTGGTAGATTTAATTGTTGACGTTCAAAAAGTAATTTCTGTAATTCTATTTTGAATAAAAACTTTATCATTCATTTCGTTTTCATTCATTCCTTCATATCTAGAGGATATGTGAAGACTGTCTTCGCTTTGATACGTTAACAGGTATCATAACTCGTCCATGCTCGTGCTGTCACACTGACCCTGCATTCTACCAACCATACATTACAGGATGGATGATGTGGCCAGCAGTGTTTACGGAGTATAACGGTGAGACGATTCAATTTTGGTTTTACGTGGTAAGCATATTTGAGCGATATCCTTCCAAAAGGGTTTGTCACGATGTATCTTGCGGAGCCCCTTCAACTAGCAATAGGCACCTTAGCGACTAGCAGGTCTATGACAAGTCCTGCCAAAATATGGAACAGGTCCTAGCGCAATAGACTAATCAACGCCGGGATAGAGCATGGCTTCCTGTATTGCCTGTTCAAGTTATATCTCTGGAAGTCTACATTATTTATTCTTAGTGCTTCGAGGAAAGGCCTCAATGCGACCACTGGTCATATAGGCCTGGTATATCATGATGGACAGCTTGTACAAGGTCGAGATATAGTCTCAATAATTCGTAAAAACATTGTCACCCTATCGAAGGGTGAGTCTCGGGGGACGGTCCCTTTGTTGTCAACCAAAATGGACAAATTATAGGAGCGTGGTTATATTATTATACTACTTTACTACGATTTCGTACAGAGGGGTGCACGTATGAAATATAATGTGGCACGAACAGTTATTTATTGGTTCATATGAAGGTCATACTTTGGGCAATAAATAACGCTATAAAGTACTGATTACTTATGAAGGTTTAAGGAGTTTACTTCTATAAAAATTTAAGATAACAGATATTAGGAATGAAATCCTTAGAAACAGTAACAGGTCAAGAGTGACAGCAGCGTAACGCTTTCTCACATCATATTATGTTCACATAATGATGTCGGCTCGAGTAAACACGTGTCGAAGATGATGTTCAGGTTTTAAGGGGCTTGTCTCTATGCCGTTAAATTATGACGAATTTAGATAGTTATATTTTTAACTTCCCGAGCCCAAATGGCTTAATTTCTGTTGAGTTGACCATATTATAGTTTTTGTTATTAATTAGAAAAATAAACTTTATTTATTAAAAATAATAGCATTAAATATTTCAAACAACAAATTTCTATATCACTATCCTACTAATATTATAAAGGCGAAAGTTTGTAAGAATGTTTGTTACTCTTTTACACAAAAACTACTGAACGGATGAAACTTTACAGTAGTATAGCTTTCATACCAGAATAACGTAATAAGTTAAAATTTATAGGTATTTTTTGTAATCCGAAAACCACGCGGGCGAAGCCGCGGGCGGAAGCTAGTACACTATATGAGGAGAAGACCAAATTATATTTAAATGTCAAACATTGAACATCGTTAGCGAACCTTCCTTACGGCGGTCGGTTAAAATATAGACGCCTTTCACTAAAAACGGATCGAGTAGATAACATTAATCGCTTACCCCCAGTAACTACACACACACATTCACGTACAAGTATTAAGTAGCAATTGTGACACGCACACAGCGCTCGCGCGCACACAGACGTAATTTGTCCTTAAAACACAATACGTGTGGTGTACGTAGTGGACGTTGCGTTTCACATTTTGTATGGATCAAATGAAATCCAATTTCGGACTGTTCAAACTGAATAGACACAACGATGGGAATGTACACGCGAGCACACAAGTGGCTGAAGGTTTCACTTGGCCTGTTTGTGCGGATGTTCGTGGACAACCACTAGGTTTTTTTATAGCATAGGAGGCCAACGAGCTGTTGAGTCACCTGATGTAAAGTGATCACCAACGCCCACAGACATCCGTAACACCAGAGGTCTAACAGATGCGTTGCCGACCTTTGAGGTAGGAATAAGCTCTTTTCTTGTAGATCCCAGGTGTTCCAAAGCATTAAAATAATATTTCGCCATTAACAAGATTCATTCTATAGTATGTCACAAGCAAGAAGTTTTTATATAGAAATGATATGAATTATTCTAGCTGCATCCGTTGTAATGTTGCAATGTCACCTCCACGAAGTAAAAAAAGTAAATGTGTAATATTATGTTTCTTGTGTTTGTGGTTGACCTACAATCATGGTTGATAAATTTGGTAAGAAATTCGATCTTGCAGTGAAATAAAGGAATTAGTCCGAAAATACGTACAATTTAATAATATTTTTGACAAAATATATAAATTTCATAGAATACGGGTGCTGGTGTCTCCAAATATATCATTGTAATTTCATATAACGTGTAATGCTCGTACCCCTTGTTTGATACGAATTACGGAACCCTCGCGTGCACGAGTCCGACTCACACTTGGAATTATCCGGTTTTTATTTATCATCCCTATACTAAGTGGTATTTAGATAAGTAAAAAAAAACTTATTAGGAGCGTACTGAACTAATAATATCATTGCGTCCGTAATGAAATAAGTATAACTGATTCTGTCTTTTCATTCATTGACGTCTAAATCCAGCAGTTTAGTAACCGCTAATGATGATGATTACGAGGGTAAGTTGCACTTGTGCGGGCGAGTGTACGCGCAATCCAGTTTCCCATACCCGTCACACACACAGTGCCGAGATGTCCCAACAAAATAAAACATCGGCCATCGTATTGATTCCGGCCGCTCCGTCCCCCTCGCGCGCCTCCCGGCAGACAGGGACGGGAGCGTCTTGGCAGTCACGTGTTTACTTGTGTGCAGATTAATGTGGCAACACTGTACATAATAGGTATAAACTGGCGCCACACCTACGCGGCCCGCGGCCCGCCGCCGGTCCTACAAATACACTTTACTCGTTTAAAAATTCAGATGACGGGGCTCCGGCACGTGAACTACAACATGGCTTTTTTATAGGGGACAAACGTACAATCGGAGCCATTTTCATGACACCCTTAGACACCCGCATAGAGGTTATTCCAATGGATTTCCCCTTCTTCCTCCTCCCTCCATGGCCACCATACAACTACAAAGTATTCAAAGGTTTAAATCATTAACTGTTAGTATTACGCTAAAATATATTGTGTCTTTAGATCTAACTGCATAGCGGTCGGAGTCTGACGTCTGAATCCTCCCCCTCCTCACGGCTAGAGGTTACAACGCGTTTGCCCCCTCACCTCCTCCTTCCAATGGATCAACGCGATAGTTTCGCATCACTTGACACCGGTATCGAACTGCGCCCGCTTGATTCAGGCACGATGCAGCAACACCACTGATAAATGATTTTATTAAAGCTCAAAAAGCTAGTATAGATATTGTTACACTTGATAAGATTCACTGCCAATCAAATATCATAAGATACTACTAAATTATCTCAATAATATCTTAAACTAATAAATATCTGAGCAGCCCAAAAGAGAACTAGCGCAAAGATGTATTGTTAAAATAACAATAAATCGTTTTTGTTAAATACGAACATAAGGATTTATTACGTTTACGCACATGTTAGTACACTGCACTGTAATAAAACTATTTTAACGGACTTTATTGCGGTTTATTTAACTCTTTCGACTTTCTAATGTTCTCCTCAAATCTCCAGGTAATTTTCATAGCTTGTATCATCAGCACATCTTCATCTCGGTCCACCCGGGACAATGATTGCTGAAGCTTATGACTTGTGAAATACTTAAATAAACCGCGGTAAAACCGGTAAATAGTTTAATTACAATATTAACATACGCCTACATCCGCTGCTGTCCAGAGGAGTTCATCACCTCCAGTCGTCGAACAGTCCAAACTCCACATCAAATTCGCGTTACCGTCCAGAGATTTAATAACGACCGTATTTTGCATATGCGATACCGCCAGCGCACTCTCCGAGGTCGCACACGGTCCATGCACCTCATTATTACATGATGGGGTGTCGCCATGTAGCTGTACGTTTAGTATGCACCCTAATGCAACACATTCAACACTAACTAACCAATTTACTACGAATTGAGTACGTGCAATCTACCTACGACTCAATACAATTAATTTAATACTTATTTTATTACTTATATAAATATAAACAACTAGCTGCATCTCACGGTTTATCCGCATGGGTTTCCAGTTAAAAAAAATCAATCTGACCGAACACAAGATTTTTACATATTTATAAGATAGGTCAGTTGGCAGAGATTCCCATTTGGAATAAGCTGTACCTTTGTACTCAAAGTATTGTATGTCTTTTTTTTACATAAAGTGTTTGTGTACAAGAATATATAAATAAATAAATAAGATTAATCTAATGTATGGTCGATCAAATAACCATAAATCTTTGGATTTCATTTTAACCAACGTTTTCAAGCAAGTAAGATTTTTACTGTCACACAAAACAGTAAATCTAGATTATTTTAAGATATAGTTGATGTAGGACAGACGCGGATTTGTTAAACTATATCTGTTTCAAGTATACCTTAATGGCAAACATCCCAATATAATATCTGGAATGTTCTAGATTCCAATTTCAAAAATCACCATGGCGTTATAATGTTAAAGTATCACATAAAACCTCCTTGAGCGCGCTATTCTATCCGGCCGCACTTAGGGTGCAAATACTTTGATTGATCGCTCCTTTGTGTGGCCCCAGCGCTAAATTAAGGGTTAGGCCCTGTGTGGGGTGAACCCACACTACAGTATTCGGGGACTGAGCCATGTAAATAAGTCCGTTAAACACGTATCAGGCGGGAGAGCAGGGAGTAAGAAACTAATACAGAATTCCGAGCCTTTTGGTCCATAAACTTCCGCACAACCAAATGTAAGCAAATGTATTGGCCACTTTTACATAAATATGTTTTTTTTCTAACTAAAAAAAAGTAATCGTGAATTTATTATAGAATATTCCCATACTATACTGATTCAACAAATATTATATTTGCATATAATATTATTTGTTGAAAAAAATAAATAAAACAAGATATGTAACAATTACAACCTTGTAATTATCAGCTAATTTGTACCGAGATTTGTACAAGTAACTGATCATCACAACATGTTTCTCGAGAGTTCGGGCAGCCCGTCGGGGGCTGGGACGGCAGACAACAACTCACCTGCACAGCCTGCAGTTACCAAGCCACTGTAACCAGTCGTCCGCCCACATTAGCAATAAAAAAAATCTACACTAGGTTTATCGAAATATGTACCCGTAACAAAACTCATTTAAATAAAGTTTATTCGTTTGTTAGCTGGTCTCACATGCCGTCTCGTTAACGGGAAATTACACCCTAATCAGTGGTAATAAAGATTACATCACCGACGCACTCGAGAATGCCTCTTATTACAAGGTAATAGGGTGGTATAATCATAAAAATGGGTGACCATGCGTGGCCTATTGTAAGGGACTGTGCCGTTTTTCTCCGTTTTAAATATTGTATAGCAGGTGACACGTGTGTATATTAAAAAACAGGCGAATATGTTATGTGCCAACTTAGGTCATCATCATCATCATCATCATCAGCCTATTGCAGTTCACTGTTGGACAGCGGCCTCTCCCATAGCACGCCACTGGCCTCGATCTTCGGCTAACCTTTCACACTTCCTACCCATAGCTTTGCGTATGTCGTCACTTCATCTAGTCACAGGGCGTCCCACATTACGTTTGCCGGTACGCGGTCTCCACTCTTGAACCAGTCGACCCCAACGATCATCGGTTCTGCGGCAGATATGACCGGCCCACTGCCACTTCAGCTTGCTAATCCGAGTAGCTATGTCGGTTACCCTAGTTCTCTGGCGAATTACTTCGTTTCGGATTCGATCCCTCAAAGAAACACCGAGCATAGCTCTCTCCATAGCGCGCTGAGCAACTTTAAATTGGTGGACCAGTCGGACCGTGAGAGCCCACGTTTCGGCTGCGAAGGTCATGACAAATTATAACTTAGGTAACAAGTTAGAATTTCCTATAAATAAACAAAATGTTAACGTTAGGTTTTGCTTGGAATGTCATCTTCATCCTGTGAAATTTTCGTGTCGGTGTGTGCGAGCGTAGTTCAGACTTACTCTCATTACTTTTTTTCAAAAATATCCCACTTTTTACACATTTTTGAAAAATATAAATTTAAATACTAGTCGTTAATAAATATATGAAGAATGTTTAATTCAATTGCTAATTAGTATTTGTTATGCAAGAAATATTTTCCTATGAGAGAATTTTTAGATATAATATATTCATTCAAACGGAAACTATATTGGTACGCCTAATCTACATTCTTTGATCCTAGCAACTGACGTAAATTAAACCATGTCCCATTTTGAGCCTAGTAAGAAATGGTCACTTTAACATGGGGTAATTTCACATCAATCAGATCTTAGGCACTGTGAATCATATCAGCTGCCCTTCTCACACACGTATTGTCGGAGAGAGATGGCATTATCAGATAAAGCGAATCAAGTTAATCCCTGCACAATAAAAAATGGCAACGCATATCATTATTATTATTGCAAGGGTCCAACGATCCGTCAGCGGCTGATGGTGGGTGACTTACTTCACATAGATAGTAGAGCCGCAAGATTTTTTTATAGTATAAGGGAACAAAGGGACATTCAGAGCCTACTGATGACCACAAACTCTCTTGTGCTCTGTTGGCTAATGCGAATTGTGACGTGTATGATCTCTTTCCTTCTTCCTCCACATGAGCTACCGGTTGCTAAGCACCACACGAAACGAACGCTAGCGGTCGCTATACGGTCGTGCCGTGCGAGGTATTTCCCCAGTCGCACCAGTCTAATTCGAATACAATGCAGCACGGCAATTTCTATCACAAGCCCGCATGGTGCGCTCAGCGCGACACAATACGGCTATCAAGAGCGTCTGGCGTAGTTGGTAACACAGCGGGTATGCCGTGAACTTGGCTAGCAGGCGCCGATTATACAAGTATCATCGTATTGTCGCATATACATATGCCAAGTGGAAGTAGGACAAGTTTGATAGATCAGAGTTGACAGCTGATGCCAAAGTTATCTTTACTGGTTATCCGCAGCTCTCTACGTACGGTGATATCCTTGTAGCTGTCACTAGCCAAGCCACATAATGTCAAACATCCCTCTCTCTTGACATCCGTACCTAACCATAGAGTATTCAGTATAATATAGTCTATGAGGAAACTTAGACAACATACACTTCACCCCCGGGCTCCGCCACGCTCATTCTACTGCAGCAACTCTTCTCACACGGCGGGTACGTGACGTTGTGGTTGTCAACATAGTTAAGTGTGTCAACAGTCGCCAGCTAAGTAAACCGTGCCAGAGTCACACACGCCGAGCCAGCAGTTCCGACGAATTACTTCACATTTAGCGTATCATTGCTTTAAAACGAGGGCAGGGGTCTTTATGTATTACGTCAGCATAATTTTTGTAACTTAATCCACAAGGACAAGTCAACATAAGACCAGTACTTATAGTCTTTGGGTTTGCGGATGTCTATGGGCGTGGGTAGTCATGAAAACGGCTCAGACTGCTCGTTTGCGCCCCTATACCATAAATAAAAGTCTTATTCTTAAAAGTAAAGATAAACTGAAAATTTTATATGGCATATTGAGAGATACAATTTCACATTTTGAATAGTCTTTATTAAACTTGAAGTCGGTGTGAACTGTAAAGGCTAGTAGGCTCACTTCCCACACACTCCATATACACACAAGTCATACAAGTCCCATTGGTCTGACCCACTCGGTGTACTACGCCTATTCGCACTTGACCGGGTTTTTAAATTATTTTACATTAAATTACACAAGTCACAATACGCAAGCAGACAGACAGACGACAGAACTTCATACTTGTATAGGTAGTTCATATTTAATAATGTAGTTGTCCAACGAAGTTAGTAAAAACAATAGGTGTCTATCTGAAGATTTCCTGTACAAGATAAAAATCATAAACTTACACGTACGCACACTTATAAATGACCACTTAGCCGACACAATAGCGTTCTTGTCTTAGGCTATTAACACACACACATACACTTGGCAAAACTCTAACAGCACAGATTAAGCTGATTCCCGGTGCGTACGTGCAATTCTTTTCCGCTCACTGCCATGTTCTGAATCGATACATCGATATATAATAGCGATCGCCATTATCGATTCAATCGAAAACCCGTCGCATCACGTACGTGCCAATGATGTGACATTTTATAGATTCTGTATTATATTGCACCGAATAACATTTATGGTCGCGGACAAGTCTAAACTGTCTGTAAATCGTCGCCTGAGTAGTCTAAAAATATATGATTAGTGATTACACATTTAACGAATATATCGTTAGACAGAATAAGTAAATTCTTGGCATGAAATTTTGAGGGGTGTCATGGGAATGGACATTTCACGAAAAAAATCTTCCAAAAATTTTTCTTAAAAAAAATTGTCTTTTTAAAATTTTGGGAACCCGGTGGTCCGTTAAATAGTTAATTTAGATGTTAACTAGATCTAGGTGAACCATTTAACGGACCACCCAAAATTGAAAAACGATGCAGTTGTAAAGTTAATCTAGATATTGTAATATGTCCTAGATACAAGTACTTGATATGAGGAAGTGTGCATTGTGAACGCTCATCACTCAATTATATATTGTTCCCCGTAACCTCATCATCATCATCGCGACAACAGTGGCCTGACTTTGATCGGCATCGGCACACAGCAGCATTTTTAAAAATTATAGTATGAGGGGGCAAACGAGTAGTCAGAGCCATTTTCAAGACCACCGACGCCCATAGATATCCGCAGAGGTACACGTTGCGTTACCCTCCTTCCTCGCCTCTGCATGGGTCACCATTGAACGTTATGTTTTAAAGCAGAAAATGCGATACAAATTAGTCGCCAAGAGATACGGCAAGTCGATATTTATAGACAGTAACACGGAGGATGATATATGGTCACCGCACACTTATCAACTCGTAAAGAGATCGACACCGTATCGCCTGCGCTTTTCGAGGCTAGGATGCTATCCCCATTAGTGTGCGTTGCAGTAAGGAGTTTCATACAAAGAATACTGAACGGCTCGAGGTGATACGGTTACGTTCCCTTTCCGAGTTGATATGTGTGCGGTGACCAATAGCCTTTTGTAAGTTGTAGGGAGATGCAGCGGCATTGTGTCGGCACAGGGAAAACTTCTCCCTCACATCATATCGCCTGTTTTGTACAAGTATAAATCCCTAATAAACGTTTATTCTATTCTAATTAGCAACGGTTTCTGTGTTTGCGCTGGCCCATAAAATAAGAGAATCTAAGGATCTGTGTTACCCACACAGCAATTATGCGGACTAGTCATGCTTATGTTATGAAAATACACCTTCACTCTTTCAGAAACTACTCGCTACCTAAGACTTCACGTCGTTGTTACGTAAACGAAAGGCCAATCTTCCGTGCAGGTGCGTGGCGTCAGCCAATCTGCGTCCACTCAGTTGTAGGAAGCACCGGCGGCCACTGCAGCACCGGCACACCCCACTTGGCTCGCTGCCCAGCCGTCCTTGTGAATCAAACACGTCTCTCGTGAGTTACACTCACACATTCCATCACAAGATGTTGGATAGTAAATAAATACCTAAACGCATTATCATGCCTAAATAGCATAGCTAAACTTCACCCCCTTTTTCATTGAAAATCCTAACTCCGAAACCTCCTTCGGCTCATGCACAACAACTTTGCTAAAGATCATCTCATGGTCAAACGCACAGTTTACGGACATGGACATTTTTATATATCTAGAAAATTTCAAAAACTCTTAGTCTTTAAGTCTTCTATCGCGTCGTGCTATAACAAACAACCGCATTTGTCTTTTCTTATAAATGTAATCTCAAAATTCCCCCTGCAAATAAGTATTCTGAACCTTGTATTATGTTATTATGTAGACGTATTGCCTTCCTGCTCTCCCCCTGTGGTACACCGGAAACTCAAACCAGATGAATAACCCAGGAGCATAGCAGTCACACACACAAGCTGCCGCACCATGTGAGTAGCAGATACCTTCCCAGTGCCAGCCATGTTCAACTGCAAAGCATGGTCTTACCCCATGGAAAACGGTACTACAATTTTTTATATAAGTATAAAAATATAGTTATAATGAGGGGGCAAACGAGCAATCAAAACCAATTTCATGACTACCGACTCGTGACGCCCATAGACATCCGCATAGAAGTTATACATACAAATTGCTCTCCTTCCTCCTTCCTCCATGAGCTACTTACACCGCACGAAACGCGACAGCGCAGCTGTCACTTTACGCCGGTCTCTTGTAAGCGATGTATGCAGCGTGGCACTACCTCGTGGTACATGACAGTACATATAAATTTAGCGCTCCACTTGTCCACGTGAATGCCGTGAAGATTGGCTCTCTTTGTGCGTGAGTGTTTGTTAGGTTAATGCGGAGCGCAGGTAAAAGGGCCTCGGAGAGACCGAGCGGGGAATGTAGGTCGCCGCGATGTACCGGCGTTTGCACGCCTCATGTACAGTTCACATCGTGTTGGCTGCTTTAGTCGCTAGTACTTAGTCTAGTAAGAGGTAGTGCCACACTGCATGCAGCCGAATTGAGCTCACACGACCGGGGAGGTACCACACTTACACGAGACCGGCGTGAAGTGACAGCTGTGTGTAAGTAGCCGGTGGCCCATGGAGGTGGGAGGAGAAAGGGGGGCATCTGTATAGCCTCTACGGATGTCTATGGGCGTCGGTAGTCGTTAGCTCGTTTGCCCCCCTATGTCATAAAGGCGAGCGAGGTTCGTAACGCCGCAGGAAGTGATGGTTATGTGGATTTCTTGCTGTGTGAGTATTGAGGGGATGAGCAAAGGAGGGAGGCATTTGCATAAAATAACGATAAGTGTTATGTAATGCCACGCCACACTGCCATAGAATGGAAACGGCACTATGGAACGTATCGCCGTAAAATGACAGCTACGTTGCGTCACTTGCAGGTTGTAAGTTTCCGGTGGTCCATTGGGAGGAGACAGGACTGCATAACAATTACGCGTCGGCGATCCTCAGAAGGTTTCGACTCGTCATTCCTCAGAAAGTATCAAGACATTTCCGAACACGGGCGCAGCCGCGGGCCGCAGCCAGTGCTATAAATAAAACACACCACAAAGTTAACACAAACGAAATCGTTATTCGCGAGGTGAACGAACTGCACGTTCGCACTCACGGCGTATGTTCTCCGCCACGCTCCTTTTGTAGAGGAGGTGACAAACCCGTCAAATGAACACTAAATATTTTTTTATTTTTTTTACGGTATAGGGGGGCAAACGAGCAGTCGGGAGCCATTTCCATGACTACCGACGCCCATAGAAATCCGCATACACGTTATACAGTTACGTTGCCCCCCTTCCTCCGCCCTCCATAGCCGACCAGCCACTTACACACCGCACGAAACGCGACAGCCCAGCTGTCACTTTACGCAGGTTTCGCGTAAGCTAGTACATCCCCGGTCGTGCCGGCCGGCTGCATACAAGCATGCAGTGTGGCTGTACCTCTGATTACTTTCTAACGGTGGTAAGTGACTGTCGACAAGTATTTGGTAATAGCCGTCTAACGGTAACGCACACGTGTTGTCCTCCTGCTCCCTTGCCTTCTAATGGGCCACAATGTCAAAATACACAGCACCTTCGAACGTATCTTTCGCTTACATGTAATTTATTATTCAGGATTTTTTTGATGAGATTGAGATTTTTACGGTGAAAAAAAAAATGGGTGGCGCTACAAAATAACTGATTTTGAAAGTGGGCGTTAGACAAAATAAGTTAGGCAACCGCTGGTTAAGGTATGAGGTTTCATGGTTTCTTTTAAGGAAGCATAAAAAAACAAATTCGTGAATTCCCGCCCGCACTTGGCACACGCATTCGTGTCTATTCGCATTAAACCGGTTGATAACATAAAAACGTATAATTTACTGTGGTAGCCGTAACTCATCGCCAAGGGCAAGACCGGAGGTTAGCGGCTACGGAGCGTGACAGGTACTCGCGGGCAGCTGCCGCACCATCCGGCCAGTAAGAGGTAGCGCCACGACCGGGGAGGTACCTCGCTCACACGGGCGTAAAGTGACATTCGTGCGGTGCAAGTAGTCGGTGGCCCATGGAGGCGGAGGAGGAAGGGCAACGTATTCGGCACTACCACTACGCGGATGTCTATTGTAATAGGCTCCCGACTGCTCGTTTGCCCCATTATATTACAAAACAAAAAAAAGCCCTATGCGGTCAAACTAACAGCGGAACTTTAAGTCCACCGAAAGACAGAGAGACTGTATATTGTTTAATAATTATTATAATTAGTGTGAAAGTTTGTATGTTTGTTTGTTACTCCTTCACGCCAAAACTACTTAACCGATTTTCATGAAATTTAGAACACAAATAGAGGGCAAGTTGAATTAACACATAGGATAGTTTTTATCCCGAAAAAATGTTGCTAAGGGATGTCATGGGATGATTTTCGATTTTCCACGGGATCAAAATTTACGTGAGTGAAACCGCGGGGCGCAGCTAGTGAATACATATTGCCCTTCTTAGCATCCTCCAATTTGCCCCCGGGCATTACACGGCTGGCGTCAGTAGCTGTCACTTTACGGCCGAGTCGAGAGGTAGCACCCGGTCGTGCCGGCCTCATTGCTCTACACTAATTCCCCACTACAATATGTACTTGAATAATCTCCATCAACCTAACAAACGTAATTAGTTATGACTCGATTAATTGCAGTGACGTCACCATGTTCGATGCGCCTTTCAACTGTCGACGCAAAAGAGGGGTGATGTGAGTTTGACGTCTGTCTGTCTGTATGTAGTATCATAGCTCTCAAGCTGGACAGATTCGACAGTTTTCTTGCGGTAATCTTAATTGTTGGTAAAAATCGGTGCAGTTTAAAGATCTGCTATTTTCTTATTGCGTAGTTTTTTTTAATTTTTAATTTATGCACTGTATAAAATAAAAATATAATAATAATAGTTTCTTTCACATGTCTAGTTCTTCATAAAAAATAGACATACTTCTAGATAATCTTTTACCATCGTTAGTTTTCTCTCGTTTGTCTCCGATAATTTAAAAGCAAAATTTCCCCGTATTTCAATATCTACAAGTGTGTAGTGGTATTCATTTGACAAGTCTGTCGACTTGGTCAGGTTGACGGGGAACCGCTGGATGCAAGGGGCTCGTGACGGACAACTATTATAGCGCTCTAATTAGAGTTACCAACTCAGTTGGCCAGAATTCCGGGAGAACTAAAAAAAGTCATGAACTTGGTCGTAAGGCATTTTTGACATTGCGAGATTACAATTATTTAATTTTGCCACAGCCCTCCGTGGTTGCAACTTGCACGCCGCCCGCCACTTGCCAGACCGGGAGATTTTACCCGCGTTCCAGGAGAAGAAAAAATCTCCCGGAAAAAAGGACTTAGATTTTAAAATCTCCCGAGGTTTTAAAATGTATGTCCTTTTTTCCGGGAGAATTTCGGAATTCCGGGAGAGTTGGCAACCCTAGCCCTAATGGGGGGGAGGGGCTATGTCCAGCAGCGGACGTGTTCCAGCAGATGATGATGAATTGTATTAACTTTACGTCGTCAACGTCACGTCGCCTACTATACGGTCGCGGTGAAGTAGTTCCTTATCGACATACATAATCAACTATAAACGTATTCACAATACATTACGAGATATGATTGTAATTTCTTAATAAGGCGTTTTAGGGTTCCGTATCTCAAAGGGAAACCCTTATAGGATCACTTTGTGTCCGTCTGTCTGTACCTCTGTCACGACCTTTTTCTTGGAAATGCGTGAAGGGATTACGTTAAAATTTACGTCCTCCTAACCTAACCTAAACTACAGCAATTAGCCACTTAAAAAAACAGTTAAAGACAACGTAAAAATAAAATCTACATTTTTTTCTTAACCATAGGTTGCACTATTTTCTACGTCAAATGTTCTCTGTTTTTTTGTGGCATTTCTTTTAAAAAGCGACATAAAAAGCCCACAGAGCTTATTTAAAAGCCACGCCATTCGACACAAAACCAACAGCCAGGTATCTGGCCTGTACATTGACATTCTATTACGCAGGCACAAGCACAAATGCCTTTATTGTTACACTTTGCTAAATCTTCCAATACAACATCAATCCAATACAGATGGAATAAAACAAGACAAGGACGCCCATATCTGGACATAGCTGCTTGCATATAAGGGCTCTCCGCAACCTTGACCAGGTCATCCGACCATCGTGTGGAAGACGGTCCACCATTGTCATCTTAACAATAGTTAGGGATAAGATACCTACTACATTCAGACCTCAGGTCGCGAGTCCGGTTTGTGGCAGCGATATCAAAAAGCTTTCGATCTAGAATCGCTATCGTTAGAATACAAATAAACCTAATTCTATAATTAATAAATACTCATCGGAAGATCATAATAAAACCCTTAAACCCTTCCCAATCAAATCAGAGACGTCAGACGAGCAAAATGGCAATAGACGTATAAGGTAAGACACGTAGGGCTGTCATTAGGTCTCTCTCGACTTCTCGCACCGGGCTTGTTCTCGGGGAGGCGATGACCGCGCCGGTATTGGAAGCCCGTAAAAGATGGTGGCCCTTTTTAGGGCTACAAAGTAGCGACGTTTTAATTAAAATTTTAGTGCGTTTGTACGTATATTGTAACTGCAAGGAAAGGATTGTTTTGATTTTTTTAATTAAATATAATAACGAAACGTTTGAGATGTTTGTCCTTTTTTGTAAGGGAACAAACGAGCAATCGGAGCAATTTTCATGACTACCGACGCCCGCGTAGAGGTTATACAGATGTGTTGCCCTCCTTCCTCCATGTGCCACCAGCTACTTACACGCCGCACGAAACGCGCCAGCACAGTTCCTCCCCTGTCATGCCGGCCCAACTCGACTGCACATCATGAACTACCTCATACTATAGATTTGTTTCCTTTACAGCTTGAAATGCTTGACGATATTAAACGTATGAAGTACCCTAAGCTTGGGCTTTATGTTTTTCAATTTAACGTTATTATATCGACTGAGCAAGCCTGTCTGAGTCATAGAGATAAGTTTTTGCTCTCCGTGGCCACTCGACCTGTATGATTGGATTAAGGTCTTACGAGATAAAAGAATGACTGATGTCGTGCCAAATATGTTTGAGATTATCCTTCGAATATTATCTTTTTTTTTTTGCTGATGACAGCCACATTGGGCTAGCGGAAGGAACAGGGCTTGTGCTTGACACTGAGTGGAGCCTAAGTTTCGTGAATTTTCTCAAAGTTTCCTAGCAGTTGAGACTTGAGACAGATCAAGCTCGGCCCGTCATCCATCAATCATCCCCCGGCAACCGTGTTCAATCGTCAACCACTCCTCCCGCGACCACGGTTACGGTAAAACTTTTGAAACGTCGTTATTAAGTCATCAAATAAACTAAAGTTCTAATTTTATTAAATAATATACTTTTTTATATAGGGGGCAAACGAGCAGGTGATTAGTGACTACCGCCACCCATAGACATCCGCAAAACTAGCTGTCTCGCCGACGCGTTGCCGGCCTTACATTAAAATAATAATTCATTAGTTTAAAGTTTTAAACATAGGATAGAAGCGTTGTAATTCCGAGACATAGTTCTTCCAATTACATTTCAATCCTTAAAAGCTTCACTCTTTATGGTTTTGATTGATATTAAATATTTTTTCTAATTATCATAGTGGGAGTGACTTACGCTCTGTTATTTAAGAAGTCATATGGCTCCGACTGCTCGTTTGTTTCTTTCTTATAGTTTAGGCAGACGAGCAGTAGGGGGTTGTTGACGACTACCGCCGACATGGGGAATGGGGATGTTCTCCATGTTGGTTATACAGGTGCTTTTTTTTGTATCATGGAAGGCACACAAGCAGTCGTTTCTCCTGGTGGAATGAGACATCCGACGTCTATAGCACCAAAGATGTCAATGGTGCGTTGCCGACCAGGAGGCTGGGATGTGATGCCTCGTGCGTGAGTATGCCGGGTACCTCGCCCTCTAAATCGAAATACAATGTCAAGCATTGACTGCTTTGCTTTGCCCTGCGCCGTCATGAAAATGGCTACAACTGCTCGTTTGCCCCCCTATACCATAAAAAAAAAACAAGCACAAAAAAATTAACTTCAAATCAATCTTGCAATTTATTTTCTGACTAGGTTCGGTAGGAATTCTATTTGGT